>SNQJ01S0001973.1:79493-131199 GCA_010110895.2 Picea sitchensis | reverse complement strand
TCTAGGTAAGGGATACTGATTCTTGATCGTAGCCTTGTTCAGTTGACGGTAGTCAATGCAAAGCCTCCATGATCTGTCATCTTTCACATGAAAATAACTGGTGCACCCCACGGTGACACACTAAGATGTATCAGTCCCAGGTCCAACCACTCCTTCAGTTGCATTTTCAGCTCTTCCAGCTCTGGGGTCGACATCCGATAAGGTGTTCTCGCTATCGATTCGGTCCCCGGTTTTAGGTCTAAGGTTAACCCCAGTTTCCCTTTCGGCGGCATCGCAGGTAACTCCTCTCGAAATACATCCGCAAACTCTCTCACCACCGGAAGGTGTTCTAGACCCTCCGCTACTCCCTTTTCGTTTAACTCAAGGATTGCATAAAGCTTGTACCCCTTGCGCATACTCTTCTGTAATGGTAAGGAAGAGACAAACCTCAGGTAAACTCCCTGGTTCCATCCTACAATCACACATCTCTGTCCTTGTCATCAACCAGGCTCAACCGTTTCGTCTTACAGTTGAGTATCACCTCAAGCGATTTTTACCAATCCATACCAATCATGACATCATAAGATTTTAGGATCGTGACGAACAAGTTGACCCTCGTGACAAACTCTCCCAGGTTAAGGGCACAACCCGTAACCCTTCCTCCCACCTTCTGTTTGGCTCCCGAAGCCATCTCGACGAAGCTAAACTCATCCTGTACGACTGCCTTCAGGACAACGTCGTGCAAGGTTTGAGGCTTCAAAACATTTAACCCCTTGCACGCAGGCTACCGTTAAGGCCCAACACAACCTGATGACCCCAAACTTCTCAAAGTTAAGGTGCGAAGCTTACCAGAGAAGCGCCATAAAACGTGCCTCTTACTCGAGCACCGTATGATCTCCCTGCCGTAAAGCGTTGAACTCATTGAGCTGACACTCAATGAATTCCTCTGAAAGATACCTCTCTCGGAACTGTTCCTCGAATAGTTCCCATGACGCGCCTTCAATGGCCATGTTCAGTTGTGGTGGGAGCGTCTTCCACCATAGAAGAGCACTCCCCTTCAGTTGAAAGACCGCCATGCGGACCTTCATGTTGGAGGTATAATTGTGAAGTGCGAAGCACATCGCCATCTTTTCCAACCATGCCTCGATGGCCGTGCCTTCCGGGGCACCCAAGAACTTAGGAATTTGACCTTCTCGAGTTCCTGGTGAAAGCTACCTATAACGGTCGGCGCGCACGGTGAAACCTCAGTAGGTGCCGGTGCCCTGGCCTCGTCCTTGTCCAATCGGTTGATCAGTGCCTCAGACATGCGCTGAAATGATCTCATCATCCCAACAACATCACCAACCGCTATCTGTTCCAATCCAAGAACCTGCTCGCCTCCCTGGGGGTCAGGCCCCTCAAGCGTGGATGCTACTGGAGGCGTCACGCCTCTTCCCCTAGTACTTCGTCGTCTGCCTCCGTGGCGTCCTCTAACGATGAATACCGTGCACGCACACAATCAACTCAATCAGCAAGAGTATAATAAGACAAGCTCAAGTCATCGAAAGCCGTAGCGAACCCCAAGTCGCGGGTCGAACCCGCTCTGATACCATATGTAACATCCCCCTCATTACGACGACCCAACTCTAGTAACTAAAGAATTTTTTTTTTTCTTGTTTTAACAGTGCGTGTGCGCGTGTATAAGGGAAACAATCAACGCATATGACTCTGCGTCGCCACCCGTCGACGAATAAGACACAACCATGATGAACACAAAAAGACGATAAAGGACGCGCGACAAGTATCTGCATGCAAGATGACGATAGACAAGGAGAAACCACGTCTTCTATGGAAGGCACAAGACCAAGAATTCAGACAATGCCACTAGTATTAAGACAAGGAATGTCTATGACCCCACCGCGATCGATTACTCGCCAATTACTCCATTTAATTTTTTAAACCACGAGTAATTAAGCATAAGGTAATTCTGATTAAGTTGTCAACCTTGGTTTAAGGGTCATACCCTTTACGTTGGACAATATAAAATAAGTAAAAGTCCTTGCAATGATTTAACCTCACCATTACATTATACTACCACAACATTGTTAATAATAGCAACGACCTTACATTCCTAAGTCATCAAGGCTACATAGAATTTTTCCAAAGCGAAAATATTACGATTACATGTTTCATCAACAATTTGCCAAGACCTTACATTATAGTGACATTGCAAATTACCTAATGTCACCTTATATCTTGTACATTACCAATGCAACAAACTACTTTTACATTCCAATGCATTGGAACTACACTAACCTTTCCAATACTATATTACTACATTAACATTACCAATGTATTAAAACTACATTAACATTACCCTAGACGATAACCACCTCACCTTCACATCATAATGACCTTACCATTAAATAACCATATATCCTAAATACATAATCCCTAAACAATATAAATTCACTAACATAATCCCTCGCTGCCTTCTAAATTATTCCATACTTTACAATAGCCTTGCAAAATATTAACACAGCCATTACCCTCAACATTAACATTTCAATTTAATGAACTACTAATATTGCAAATTAAAACAAATATTATTATTGCCAATATAACAAGTATTACCATCGCAATTACGCCAATACTAATATTGCATCTTAAAACAATATTGATATTTATTGCCAATATAACAAGTATTACCATCGCAATTACGCCAATACTAATATTGCATCTTAGAACAATATTGATATTAATAATTTAACAAGTATTATCATTTGTATTCAATTTAACCATATTAACATTACGCATATAATAAGTATTGAAAATAATATCTATTAACATTGCCAATAACAAGTATAATCATTGCAACTTAAACCAATATTAATTAAAACATGGAGAATAATTGTGTGGAGAATAACCGTGGTGGAATTTATTAATCAATTTAAATATATAATTGCAATAAATGTCCTGGCAGATCCACTAACTGATTCCAAAAATGATAATGATATCCCTACCATAAACGATGTCAACTACTTTTGTCAGCTAATTTCATAATAGGATTTAAATATACGTTTGCAATAAATGACATGGCATACCCATTTTATATTGCAGTATTATTACAATTAGGAACCCTAACTTCATTTGGCGGTCACCAACCATCACGTCAACAAATTATTTTGTAGAGTATTAACATTCATCCTCAGCTGCGTTAAAAATAAAATAGGGTAGCTTCACCCTCTCCGATTATAATAATGGGATGCTGTCATTAGCTCTCCTCACGGCAAACTATAGTCCAAAATTCTTTTCTCGTGGCAATTACAAATAAAACACGCATTGCGTTACTTCATCGCTACAACATTGGCAATTAAACAACCGGGTACCGAGGACGCGAATGTACTACACGTAGGTGTGCCCATCATGCTCGTGAAAGGTACCGACCGGTGTCATTCACGCAACCCGCTCATCGCTATGGCGCACCACCAATCCCAACGTCCAACCTGTCATACGAGCGCTCACTACCTCGTTACTGCACGGTTTAATTTATAAATTTCCGGCACCCACTAACTCGAAACCACAGAAAATTTCAACACCAACACTGTCAAACCCTCACAAGCAGCAACCATATTGCCCTCAGTCAACAGGCCCTTACCGCCACCCCGACTCACGTCACTGTTCTACGCACCATTGAACAAACGCGAAGAAAGGGCCAGATGATACCGATTGGCACAACCCGCGTTCGATGATGACCCGCGTCACCAGCCACAGCGACCATACGCTTTAGGACTAAATTGATAATCAACTAGTTGCAGTTTCGTCACACGGGTGATAAATGGAAAAGAAAACAAGTCCAGCTTCAGTCAACAGATATTCACTAATCTCCATTACCAGGAGGATCATTTAAAATAATACTACGCTATTATCATTAAAGGAGTCATTAAATGCTTCACTCGACGAGCTACCGTGGCTACTATCAAGGCTGCCACCATGACTAAAACCAACCAGCATCCACACTAGCATTCGCCAGGACATCCGCTACAGTCACGCCTAAGTTGCATAAAGGCTGCCATAACCGCTATGGATTTAAGATTCCTGACATCCACTCTCTTGGATGAGTTACATCTCTGGCGAGATTAACTTCGCCAAAAAGGGAAGATACCACCGTGATAATTCGACTCGCAGAAAACGCGAGAGTGCTCCCGTAGAGTTGAAGAAACCGCAACGTAGATTAATTAAAAATCTAAAATAAAAATGCGCGGTCGGTTGTGGGAGCACTGTCCTGAGCATCAACACGCTCGGTAAATAAGCCACGGTCGAGAGTAATGGAGATCCGATACCGGATAGGGGAAGGCCGAGTGTTATCACTAAAATTTCAATCGCGACATGCATAAGAACCTTACATCATCAAAACAAAGAATGAAGTCATTTCATGGCAATCAATTAATTTCTACAAAGCTTTAAGGGCCAAAACTATACAAAGTAAATCCTGTAATTGAAGGGCGCTTTTACAAGCAGCTTGTGCGCTGCTACATGCGCTAGACAAAACGCAGCATCAAGGCATGGGCCGACGCTACCGCCAAACCCATGATCCGCTAAAACGGCGCATTAATTGAATAGGTCAACCTCCCAACCGCCTATGGACCCACCCCCAAGATGATTTGACTCTAAAATCAGAGCCGACTCTGCAAAATTGGTGGATTATTGACCTAAATAAACCCTAAAAGGGTCCCCGTTCACACTTTGAGAAGGTTACGCGACCGCCCGAGGAGCTGCAGGTACCCGCGTGAGGATACATTGTTTTGGGAAGGAATTCTAAGCATTTTTTATGTTGTTCAGATGGTTTAATGGCTCATCCTTTAAACAACAACCCATCACCTGCATCACCAGAGTTCTTTCACTGCTATGCTCAGCTCTTCTCATTTGTAAGGAAAGCAACCATGTGAGTGCCCCAAAGAGCCTTCCGCTGGGGAGAAGGAACCTCCGGTCTCTTCCTTCCGGGCCAAGGTTCTTTGACTTCATCAATTGATCAACCTAAAACCATTGGTGACACCTATGTTCTGTGTTTGATGTTTGCTACTTCCTTTCACGCTTTATTTGTTTTCAATTGATATTAGCTTTGTAGTTTTGTTTTGTTTCTCTAACCCTATGTCATAGTTGTTCTCGTCGCTAGGACCTAAATGTGGTATGTAAGCGCTTCTATTTGCTCAATTGGTGACTCATTTGAACGCGAACAGATCGGGCGACTCCACTTGGGAGTTAGGTATCAAATCCTCCTTCATTTGGGTTTTATTTGCTTTCCTTTGTTTTATTAATTGGTGTGGGACACAAACTGCCTCACACTACAACCAATGATTCATTGTGGAGAATCGAGAGAAATCCATCCAAAGTTTCTTTCTCGGTAACTTACCACAAGCGCATGGGTATTCCACCACAGACAAGTACGCGCTTTGGTTCTTAATATGCAGACAAGCAAGAGCGCCATACACGCCTATATTAAAGGTCACGATTTGAACTAAATTGTAAGGTTTAGGGATGGGGAGTCATTTTCTCTCAAGAAATGATGTTATGCATGCTCTAAATATTGCACCACATTTAGTCCCCTCAACTTATAAAGGGATAGTCAAACAAACATAGGCACTTTCTAGGTGGATAAAAATCATTTTTCCCTTTATTTTGCTTTGCCACGTGGATGGTTTGCTTTGATTTATAATCTAAGTTGAACATCAAATTGTAATCACATCTAAACTCACATTCGGACTAGAAGTTGCAAGTAAGCAATCTTGAGTATGCTCTTCTAAAAGTTTTGAAATTCTTGTTAAAGGGAGATGAGATCGTTTGCGAAAACGATCTCATCTCCTTAAAACAAAAATTTCAAAACTTTTTAGGAGAGGACAACGGCTCTTTTTCAGACCCCTCTTAGTTTCATTTTTTCAACACACTCCTTGTGTAACGGACCCATACATGCCCACATGTCAACAAAGCATAGAATAATAGTGTTTAAATTTCTCGCTTCTTAGATCAAAACACTAGAGAGCTTGGAAAGTTTGTAACTAGCCCACACATGCCCACATGTTCAATCTAGCGTTTCATGCTTTTCTAGATTAACTCACACATAGGAGATAAAGGATAGTAACGGACCACAAATGTCCACATGCTAGTTTCCTAGGGTTTTAAAATTCCTCAAGGTTGTACCCAATGACATCTAGCTTATTTAGGTAATCAAACTCTCAGAAAGGACCAAGCTGCATGTCCACATGTTGCAAGCAAGTGACATCTAAATAACTAAAATTTAGCAAGTACACTTTCACTCACACACAAAAGCCACTCTTTGCACTCACATAGCCTCATCTCAAATGTGGTGGTCTAAGTAGGTCTCCGCCAAAGGGATTCCTAAACACCCCATCTTTTCTGATTGGACTATCCACTCCCACTTTTAATCAAACGCAGGTTGGAGCCACCCCTAGCCTCACTAAACAATTTCATCTAAAATCTTCTAACAACTCACTGTTGTCCCATGTGAGGCATGTTGTGCAATTTTTAGTCTAGTAGGATTTTGGGGGTAGGTATACAAATAACCCCCCGTTATCTGTTCTCACAATTTCAAACATAAAGCTGACAAATAGGGAACTTTCAAATCCTCCAAGTACATTGCCCAATCACCATAAGTGGGAGATGAATTCAAGGGTCGGTCGAGATCCAGCTGTTTCCGCTGCCCCCTCAGGCACCCACCTCTTGGATCTGGATCCACTGCGGACCCATTTCTTAGGTTGAAAATCTAAATGTCATGCTTGGACCGAGGTACCTAGTGACCAACTCCCAGAGGGACATCTACATAGGTGGTGATTGTGGGCTGCAATTGCAGCTGGATTGGATTTTGTGTGGCTATTGGGAAGTGGCATCATCACAAATTTTCTGATATTGCCCTCTACCCCTCATTATAACCGCCGATTTCTATATCCTTCACTAGTGTCTCTTTCTGTGACTGCACCCCACCGCTGAGAGCTATTGGAAGGTCCAGCATATTTGAGAGGAAGGACGCTACTTCTAGGACACGAGCATTTGCTTTTGATTCCCCCACGCCGACAAAACCCTCTTCTTACCTACACATATATGCTTTTTTCATTTATGTATGATGCACATCCGACATAGTTTGACTTTGATATATATTGTGTAAAACATATAGCAAAGACTCTTGGTTATACATTTCTCCTACCCACTTTTTGCATACATTCACACAACTAGCCCGACATCATAGGGGAACCACAACCCCCGGCTGCTCACTTATCAGCTTTACTCAACCCTTCCTCCTATCTTGGGAGTATCCTGGTCGCATCTGCCTAAAGGTACTCTTCACACACTCCTACGTAGTGCTACCATTTTGGGATCATCTTTACTTGGCTCTACATTACTTGGGTCAACTCTTCCATGACATCTTATCCACTCGCCTTCTTTCACTAAGCTAAGCACCCACCTTCTCTCAAGGAGGGAGCACCAACCCACCTTAGTCCCTATCAAGGGTCGGCCACAACACAACACAATGTGGCTGGAGCTAACCCTCCCCACCACTACAGATGCTACTTGGCCTCTCTCTCAACATACCTGATCTCACTAAAATCACCAATGACCCTATAAGCATGATACCACATGGCCTAATGCCAACCAAACTTCCGCCGACATACCAAAGTTTGAAGGAAAGGAAGGGAATGACCCACAACCATGTTATGACCTTTCATCTATGGTGTTCTTCCAGTATCATGACACCATTCCGCCGACCGCGATTATTTCTAATGCACGCTACCGCACTCCATCAACCAAATGGTATGTCGAAGAAAGATCGATCCCACACCACCTTTGGAGTCATTAGCCAAAGCCTCTGACCTTTTTCCAACCACCCATCCGCCATGAAAATGGTATAGAACAATTGTCCAACTTCAAACAGTCATCAGCCACCCACATCACGACTATTATCTATGAGTGGCGAGATGACGAGTTTGTGTAAAGAAGAAACTACTCACTAAACAATGCTGCTTTGACTGGTTTCTTAGATCACTTTGTTCCCCACTTGGTAAAGACGCCGCCTAATCTTCCCTCAATTTTAAGAGGGAAGCCATTAGAAATGCCCAATATGACCTCATTTATGCAATAATCGTGGATACTTATACATAGTGCTTCCCGACCTTCCCAAACCTACACCGCTTGGCCAAGACAAACCTCGGGATGTCTCATTCAGCAGACATCTGACTAATAGGTACCTCCACACACCATGGTCCACAAACCCCAACCACCATCGATGTACATGGCTCACCTCAATACCTCGGCCGGTTTATGGGGCCCTCCTTACTACCCCCACCCGCTCACCAACAGTCATACCCCTCGTCATATACTCCACCCATCAGCGGGACTTCCACCAAGACCTCCCATACATCCACCTATTTCCACAAGCAGCGGTACCCTCAATGCTAGCCTAAGCATTAGTGAAAGCACCACACCTTCCCACGCATCTTATGGATCAAGCATCTTCACCAATAAAGTCCATACTTTCCTCGGGTCCCCCACATCCCATGGTTTCCCACATCCAGATGCTGGTAATTTTGTTCAACCTTCCAAGCCAAGAATACTCGTAATTTTGAACAAATGAATACAAGGAACCCAACTCATCCATCGAATAATAACAGAAGGAAAGGAAAGAATAGATTTCAACAAATAACTCGTCATATGGAATCATCCCCATAACACCAACTCGGGGCAAACTTAACCATTTTAAACTAAACCCCCTGGGCATTAAATAACAAACGCCAAGGGAGGAATAATCGCAAAACCATCCACCCTTGTGCTCTTTGTATGGTAACGGCCATTACATGCACCATTTCCCCGACCGATTTCAAAAGGTTGAGACTCGAATCTTCCCTACCCCGCACAACTTCTGCCCCAAGAAGAAAGTAATAACAACAACAGTAAGTGCAACAACCCCCTCCCGTCGTCCTGCAAAAATCCTATTCCACATCATGCAGTAAACACCCAACAAAATGCACAACATCCCCCACCCCAAGTAGGACAACACCACAACCCTAATTAACCAAAGAGAGCTGCATCATTCTCCTCACCAAAGGAGGAAGAAATCCTTCAAGTAAAACACCTGAATCGCTGCAGATCCAAATGAAGCCCACGCCTATCTCTCTAGAGACAAACACTACACCAATGGAACCCCCATTAGTAATCCCTCGCCCACCCACCGAACCACCATTAATAAGATCCTCACATCCCTTTTACGCAGAATGTTCACAAACCTACGTGCTGTGTTTCACAATTATAGCTCGTAGACGACTTAGCGCAACTCTACCGCCATGTCATTCTTGTAAGTCCTCCACACTTGTCCTACACAATGGAAATCACTACTTTCCACCTTGGGGAAAGTCGACCATACTCAACTCATCACCTTTGACCTTGATAGCTGCAACCCGCGTCTTCCCGCCGCAGTCGCTACTCAAGTACCAGTAAAAATACCTAACATCACCATCCATCTAAGTGTATCATCGATGAAGGGGCATCTACATGCATCATGTCCAAAATAGTATGGAAGAAACTTGGTTCTCCTCGGAACCAACACCATCCACCATCACATTACAGCTTATGACGGACGACCATCATCTCCTCGGCGGGATCCTTCAAAATGTCCCCGCTGAACTCGAAGGCAAAACCATTATCATTTGTATATCATATCGACGCTACACCTCATTACAATGACTATTCTATCGTGATGTACGCCATATGAAGGTAGTGGCATCTTTCGTCTTTAGGACAATCATGTTTTCCTCACAACGAAAGATTGTAACCATCGCACCAAGTCTCACATTATGAGCTCCAACCTCCTACCAATATCGATAACATTCTTCCTCTAATCCACACCAACCAAGACATATATCCACTGGTAGAGATGGGTCCTGAATTTTCAAAGATCCATCCTTATTAGGGGACATATCACCCAGCACTCCACTCCTTCCCCCCAATCAAGTATGCATCGTTATCGCCTAACAAAACTCACATGGGGATACCCATCCTCCTCCCAGGTCAGAAGTCACCGACGTTCAACAACAAGAAGCACTCACTCCCACCGGAGCTCCCCGCGAATTTTTCACCCCTACAGCCCACTCTAATCCACACCCCCTGTATCCAGTCCCATATGGGAGATACCACCCTCACCAAATTTCTACCGCACCACCTGTAGAAGATTTCCGTAGCCGCAACGCCACACTACCTAATATGGTGTTAGAAATCCCAGTGTGGTATTTACATTCACTTGAAATGGTCCCCCGCCCACGGGAAGGTTTCCCCATGGCAGTTGTTGTTCTCACACCCACCACCCCCGATACCCCCATTCTCCCTACCCCGCCGGCTACAGTTGGGGGCGGGAGGAAGCAGAAGGGGCCCACCTCTCCCCGTCCCCCACGCATCCCACCACCTATGTGACATGAAAAAAGAGGGCCACCAAACCAACAACCGCCTCTCCCTACCACCACTAATTTGATTCTCCCCAATCCCACTCCACCCACACCCGCCACACACCTAGTACCACTACCACCAACCCTTCCAAGAGTAAAGGGTTGAGGACTAACTTCGCGTGTGCTATATTTGTGGTGAGCATGGCCATTACACTCACCCTTTCATTGCCTGAAGACTCAATAATGCTGGCAGACGTTAGCTACCGTACTTAACTTCCAGAACAAACCACGCCTCACCACATCCTCTTCAAACATCAATGACATTCGGTGTCACTACTTCCGCTAATGAACGCCCGAGATACCCTTCTTTTCTCTCTCAAGGACTAATTCCCCATTTTACATACCACTGTTCATGATCCTTGCTCACAGTAACGTCAAGTGGCCGGGCGACACCAACCCACCGAGTCGATAACTGACATTACTTCACCACCCAAGGATCGCCATGTCATTTCTATAGAGACCGAGGCACTCCCAACACCTCCAAGGTTCTTAGATGACCTATCTCGGGAGGATTTCACTCCCCAATCCTCCCAACTCTCCTGTTCATATGGCGAACCTCCACCCAACCACCATGGGTACCCCTCAAGACTTCAACATATGGCTTATGTCAATTGAACCCTCACCATCTCCGCTTGTACCCCTCCCCTTGCTGCTCTAGCAGGGGGCACTCATATTTGCACTGAGATCACTCATCACGCACCCTTATATTCCCGTTTCCAAATGACGGCGGAAATACCGAAGAACTACACAAACACTGACGCACTACATCATCGCACTCTTTCCTCCCACGTGAAGCTCTCATGCCTCCTAATCAACCCCGGGGATAATGCTGGGTCAAAACCAAAGATTTTATCCCCTCCGGGACTATTGATTGGTTCAAAATCCCATCCCCCCTGACGCTTTTAAAGAAGGTTATATGGTCAACATCTCCCACCATCAAAATCGACATTTCCATGAAAAGTGGTGGCCCCGAAGAAATCATCATCGAGGCCGCTTTGCACCCCTTCAGAAATTGCCGATACAAAGCCCCTCTTCCAAGAATACAGTGGATATCTTCACTATCATATGGATGCCAGTCCCTGGCCCAACTATCGCCGAAAGCACGTGATTGACACATGGCCCCGACATTATCGACACCCGTCACGTAAACAACGCATCAGCTAAGATCCATCCAAGGCCACTTCCGCTATCAAAGCCGAATTGACAATTACGCTATACCGGGTTTATTTACCCCATCGCTACACTTCATGGGTTTCCAACCACCCATCGACAAAAAATAGGGCAATATCCACGTCTGCACAGAATTTCACGATCTCAACAATGCATGTCCCAAAGACAACTTTCCACCCCCCTTCATCGACGTTATCGACGACTCTCCGCTAATGCAGGGTTTCTCCTTTATGAACGGATTCTCAAGAACCAAATTCAAATCCACCAAGCCGACCAATACAAAACCGCATTCATTACCCCGGTAAGTACTTCGCATATTGTGTCAGCGCCTTTGGCTTAAAGAATGTCGTGGCCCTTCTTCAGAATGGGCATGGACTTTGCGACTTGTAATCCCCCCTGCAAGAATGGTCACAAATACATTTTGGTCGCCATCGATTACTTCACCAAAATGTAATGGGTTATGCCCACTTTCATCAAATATCACGACATCGGCAATACGCTTTTCTTTAACCACGCCATATCACGTTTAAGGTACTACCTAACTTGTTTCCGACCATAGAAACACTTCGAATGAGATATTCGGGTTGAACTCTCATCTCGGGTTAGGGCTTCTCTGACGAAGTTTGCCTCTTTACCATATTACCTCACCAAACGGATAAGTCGTAGGCAAGTAAACAAAGTCCTCAAGACCATGTTACAACGCACGGCATAAACATAAACCAATTGGCATCATATGTTATTTTCCGCTTATGGATTACCGAACGGCAAATAAGACCATACGTTTCACGCCATTTCATTTAGTCCATGGGTCGAGGTACTTTCCCATCGAAAAGTAAATCCCCACTCCGCGACCGCGAATTGAGCGACCAAGACCGCTTCCAATGGGAGGTTTTCGCTGAACTTGAGTCACCGGGATGAAGATCGCCACCTCACGTAACAACGAGAGGCAGCCAAACAAAGATCCAGCCACTTTGGATCGCTTATGTCAACCTTTCGCTTCATTCCGAGAAGGCTTACCCTGCTCGCTCATGATATCGTGATGATACCTTAGGACACGAAAAGTTTGAATCACCATGGCATGGCCCTTACATCATCCAACATTGCCCTCACCAGCAGATACATATCCCGGGCTCTCCCTCGGCGGCTCTCACCGAGGAACCCACAATGGGTTATACCTCAAGAAATTTTATGCTTAGAAGTAGTCATGCTACTTTAGGTTATTTTTTCTGTTTAGTGTTTTTAATCTTTTTTTCCCTACCTCCTGCCTAAATTATCCTTTGTGCTATTAATGTGATGACTCCTCCACCAGCCTACCACATTGGTTACGCTGGACGACGCCACTGTTGACACAAAAATCTCGCCGTACCGCTTAGCTCTCTACACCCCATCACATGAAATGTTACATCTGCTGCATATGTTTGGGACCAGTAACCAACAACCGTTGAATAATCGCTATCATTATCTCCCTGACCGGACGCCAAGATCATCATATTCGCCACCTTAACGTCTTACTTGAATCCCAACTAGTCGCTCTACGTACCAACAATGCACCGTGCACGCCGATCCATGCCTCTTCTGCAAATAATTGCAAGTTAGAATTTTATCTCACATTTTGATTCCATTACATTACATATTCCAAGAAATTGAATCAAACAACAAATGAAATGGCATGGTAAGTTAGATTGGCATATATATCATACCAAGCTACACATACATAAACATCTTCATACATCCGCCACAACATATATAGGAAAAAATAGACATCATCATCATAAAAAAAAAAAAAAAAAAAAAAAAAAAAAAAAAAAAAAAAAAATATGTCTACTCATATATATATATCGGCCCTCCGCCCTCCAAATGTTTATACAGCATATCGCCCATTGTGCCCGCATGCATCCCGCAGATAAAAATCGGGCCACCAAAATTCTATCAAAAACAATATACACACAAGCAATCGGGCCTCGCATCGTGACTCCCCCACCGCCTCCCTGAGGAGGAGGTGGTGGCTCACCCCTACCAGCCTCAAAGCGTGTGGTGGAGCACCTAGGACCTCCGCCCCATGTGTGTCTACTAGTCATAGCTACAAGCCACAGATGATCACCCGGCCATGGTGGCTGTGAATCTGGCGCATCAAGCCCAGAAATCCTCGCCTGATTCGGATCTGCACGCCCAAACACCGCCTCAAACCGGCAGACGATTCACCTCGGCTCACGGAGGAGCATGATGGCCTCAGCACTGGGGAGCCAGAAAGCCTGGCCTCGGCCGATCTCGGGCTTCGATCTCGTAGGTCGCCTCTGTGAGCCTCATCCCCTGCCTTCCACGTGGCGGTTCTCACTGGCTGCTGTACCTCGGGCGGTTCAGACAACTCCACCCGCCCATGAGGTGCCAACTGCGACATACACAAACAAGCAACCGAGTAGTATCGTTGTTCAGACATCATAAATATGACCGTATATCAAAATTACAAAGATAAATCAAAACATGCAAATACACGCGATACCTCGATGGTCGTAATAATTCCCGTGAGGTAATACCATCTCCGTCCCTCCGGTCCACCTCCCAAAGATAGGGGAATCAGAGATCACTCGCCAAGAGATTCGCCGCCATATCTCACAGCTTCAATTGCCGTAGTAGTGCTCGCCTTCTCGCTAATCGGCCATTATTAATCAAAATATGTGACCACCGCTTCAAGCGCGTTTCTCGTACCCCTAGTGCCTCTAGAAGCACCCTCGAAAAGTGATGGACACCCTCTCCAAGAAAAAGGCTACCGGAATGGAGCCAAATGCAAACTCGGTGCCCGTAGACCTATTATCGGTCCACCGCGCTGGACATCCACTTATTTAGGGTCAAAACCCCGTGCAACCGCTTCACCTACTCACCCTCTCTCCATCAAATCAGTCGCCACCACTAATGGGACGCCGCGGATCCATATACTGAACTATCATCGCCGCTATGCAACGATGCAACAGGGTATCAATCCCACTGATGCTCATTGATGTCCCGGTCATGTAGTGACGCCGAAAGCAATATCGCTTCTGGCCATTCGCCCGTAGTGTCTCGACAAATATCGTGACGGTCGGTAATGGTGTTCCCCGAAAGGGGAGCTCAGCCAAGAAGTATATGTCCTCCACCGTAGTGAAGGCGATCTGCTCTCCTCGCACAAGGAAGCAAGCAGTCGTATGTGGCTCCACATCTCGACGTAGTAAAATGGAGCAATACCCCGCGTCTCGTGATCAACGGCATCTCCAAATAACTTTAGCAACTCAATGGTTGCTAAAGCCGCCGAATCGCTAATTAACCGGCTTCGTGCATTAGCTATAAGTATCTCAGAAGTTGTGACCAGCTCGGCCACGCCACCGCGACATCCATGATCACCGCCGCTACCTGCACATAGCCCACAGTCCTATATTAGCTTAGGCAATCATTTAATACATCAAAATAAGCTAATTCTACACCCCGACACCTTGCCTCAAAGGCGCTGGGTTTTATTTCACTCATTAGCGCTGCACATTACGCGCACTCGCCACTATACAGCGCCGCATGTGTGTGCTCTGCTTTTTCCCCACGTGCTGCTCGCGAGCTGCTCGTTCACAAAATAAAGGCTTAGGCGACCTGCCATACCCACAAAGGCCATGAGCGCCAGCTTTCACCCTACAGACGCACCATGCGCTACCAAGCACTTACGCCAGTAATTTCCAGGGCACTTTAAGTACACACGCCGCATTACCGCACAAGCAGATTCAGATACAAGACTCATATACCATCGAAGTCGCTTTCGCGATTAGCCCCATCCTCTACCTAAAACTCCCCTAAAACTCCCCGTATGACCCCCTGCATCTACCCCTCTCAGCCCAAAAGTTGGAAACCTATAGCTATGCAGATGTTCGCATTCACTAACCCGAAATCATGACGACGCCGGGACGGGTACCTCGTGTCTTAATCACTAATATCCTCTCAATCGCCAAAACTCACTGTTGCAGCAGTACAAATGAGGTGGCAATGTGGGCCCTACAACTATATATATATAGGCTCGGCCAAACTTCCACTCAATTATTCATTCGCTGCATCCGCTTTTCGAACTGCCTTCAACATCTGGATCGGGCTGGCCCACCACCTACATCACTTACTGCCCTTGCTTAATTTTTCATCCTGGGCCCTCGGGGCACCTTTTTTCCATATCATGGTCGCACGACGCATAGTCACATTTGTCAAATACAAGCTCATATCTTTGATACTCTTCGCGATATTGTTCACTTTGGGTATTTGGTTGTTATATGTGCGTGTACTTGCTCATCGGACACGACATCATCCCTTCGTGTATATATTCAAGACTGCATGTAGTCTATCCCATCAGACAGCATTTACATCTCCCAAATGTATTCTCCTCGATTTTGGCCTTTAGATCCTTATTCCCACCAAGCAGTATCCACACCTCCATTTTGCATCTTCTGCATCAGAATCCCGGGTAGCATTCTCACCTACATGAGTTGTCCCATTCATAGCACCTTTTTCACTTTTGACACTCATGTAGTTCTTCATCACCCTTTAGGGATGGGAGTCCCTGGTGAGTCTTACATCATGTTGTGAATCAACCACATACTTTCTCCTCATTTCAGGTTAGCTTTCCATATGGACTCCTGTGTCATCGCTTATGGTTACTGCTATTTTTACCTCGCACTGCCAGGATCATGAACCCTCAATTTCATCCACTATCAGTTTTCCCATTTGTGAACCTATCTTCATTTCACCCACCTAATATAGAAAACCGCCAATGGGGCCCCCACCCTTCATCAATGTTTCCCCGAAATTCTGCCTCTCCTGGTGCATTCATTTTTACACTGGGGCGCCCGTTTCTGTGTTTGTACATTTATCCCCAAAAATTATTTCTATTATTTATTATTTATTGTACAAACACTTTTACCTTCAATCATTACATTCTTTGTCGCCACCGCTATACTTTTTTCGCCACACACAACCCATGTCACCTCCTTGGATTTGAGAAGTACTTATCATTTACCCTGCTCTATGATCGTCCATATCTTCGTGAAAATTCTGACCTACGCCACTTCTACCTCCTAATTTGTCCACCATGTCCCGCCTCTGACACAACTTAACACCAGTCTTGTAGTCCCCCCTGACACTCGACCTTTGTTACACCTGGGCTGCGCTAATGCTTTCCTATATATTCTCGAACTAAGGGCGCCTTGAGTCCTCCCACTTCTCGACTTCATCCACGTACCTCACAATTTTCACCTCTCGTGATCTCCACATTCCTTTTTTTCTTCCTCGAGTCGCTGGCCCCCTTTTGTTGACATCAACACACTTTTCCGTATATGACAAGATCTTGATTCTCATTCTCTATTTACTGAGAGATCTCGGACTCTCATGGTGAAACACCATTGCTCCTCGTCAAGTCATATTCCCATAACATTCAACGCCAACACTCTCCTCATGTTGCGGTGGGTCTTACTTTGCCATCATTGCGCTTATTTTTGTCATTTGTCAAGACCTCAATCCTTGGTGAAGCACAATGCCTACATCATCACGCCTTATTACAAATATCATTGCATGTTATTCGTAGTATGTTCCATTGCACTGTCGCCTTTACTTCATTACCTCCTCGAGGGCACCGCAAATTGCCTACACCAACACTTTGCCGTCTTTTTCAGAGTTACGTTACACAAGCATGGGGCATGCCCTACCATTTGTACACAATTGTATATTTTTCCCGGTGACGCCTCGGCGTTGAGATACCGGGTTTTTTTTTCTCCAACGGATCGGCCCGAATGGTCCCACTATTGCTTTCCCCTACAATGTAAAGATTCTCAGTCGAAGAAACATTGATGTATTTCAGTTATATGCATGCTCCTAACCTCATCCATCGTGGGGTATCTCATATCACCGAAATTCGTCTCCGCGACATGATGCATAAGAAATCCACATCATCAAAATAACAATGAAGTCATTTCATGGCGCTGAATTAATTTCACAACAAATTCGTATGGGCCAAAACTATATACAGTAACCAAAAATTGAAGGCTTTTATGAGCTAGCTTTGCGTGCGCTACAGACAAGCGCCAGGACAAAACGTGAAAGAGTTCGCATGCGCGCCGGGCTGACGCTACGCAATAACACAGAAACCCGTGCATCTGATAAAACGGTGCATTAATTGAATAGGTCGGCTTACTAACCGCCTACGGACCGGCTCCAAATTTGATTTGACCCTCAAATCATAGCCGGATCCGCAAAATCGGCGAGTTAATGACCTAAATAAACCCTGTATGGGTCCCCCTGCTCACACTTTGAGAAGGTTACATAACCGCCCGAGGATCTGCTATAAAAAAAGCCGTGGAGGGTTACACCGCTTGCAAGTGGAATTCTAAGCACAGCAGGTCAAGTATGATGGTTTAAGGGCTCATTCTTTAGCAACAACCCATCAGCTTCATCACCGAGAGTTCTTTCACTCATATGCTCAGTTCTTCTCATTTGAAAGGAAAGTAACCGTGAGGGCCCCAAAGAGCCTTTTGTTGGGGGGAGAAGGAACCTCTCGTCTCTTCCTTCTGATTGGATTTCATCAATACACCAGCTCAAAACCATTGGTGACACCTGTGTTTTGTGTTTGAGGTTTGTTGTTTATTTTCGCAGTTTTATTTATTTCAACATATTAGCTTGAAGTTTGTTTTGTTTCTCTAACCCTATGCTCCATAGTTGTTCTTCCCTACTAGACCCAACAAGGTATGCAAGAGCTCTCTATTTTCTCACCTGGTGACCATTTGAACACGAACACCGAGGTTTAACTCTGTCGAGAGCTTCAGCAATGCAGAAGGGAGAAGCATAGGTAGCATGGGGTGACACGCGTTTACCTGTGGGTTAATGGCTCATGTCACACAGTGAAATCATGCTGCCCCGAACCTTGGGTATCTCCGGCCTTACAGAGGATTTGTGGTTCAAGTGGTTCGTTGTCCCTGAACACGATGGATAAAATAAGAAGGAAGGCGATGTTTAAGGTGGATCACTGTCCCTACACTAACATGGTCGTCCATTAAAGCATGCTAGCGGATAATACAACTGTAGTTAAATTGTTAAGGTTCCCAGGAGTTGGAATCAGTCCTACAGATTTAGGCGGATAAAATATGGGGGTACGTCTGCCAACAATCAAATGATCTTCCTCTATTCTTAACTCGGTTGGGTTACTTCGGTGGAATGCAGTCTCAAAAAAACTAACAGAGGGCTGAACTGATAAGATCAACTGGCTTAAAGGTTTCCCTTCCGCAGTGACAACCACAAAAGGAACACGGTCCGACCAACGGTTCAGAACGCAGACTCATAACATTTATACGTTTTTCATTTCTGGACAAAATGCCCAACAAGCAGGCGAAAAAATTGCTAAATCCGACCCACGCCATAACACCACCTGATTGACATACCTGGACAAGCACCTTAATCTGGCATATATATTTGTTTCTCTATCTATCAACTGAGGGAAGAATATTCATTACAGTGGCAAGGACATCCAAAATCTTACACAGCATTTACATAGCAATCAAATCCAATGTTGGAGGTTTTTCAGTAGCTAGGTTCATTATATGAGGAATTCCATAACAATTAGTTGTAATGGCTCCTCAAACCAATAATATGGACCCCGCACTGTGATTTCAACCACACTACTTGTCACGAGGTAGCCCTAAGAATAAACGATAGATACGATTATGGTCACTGAGTAAATCACTAAAACATTCATTTAGTCCATTCACAGCTGATAACCCGTTCCCAGCGTGAGTCTTAATGCATACAATTCTACAAATTTGAAACCATATCATAAGGCTCTAAAGCGAATGACCCTCTGTAGTTTCTATGTCACTGCTGCCTTCTTCTTGCCACAATGAACTCCTCAGTGTTCTCAGCCGATCCATCGGGCCTTTGTTGCTTCGCTTCTAATCAGAAAGAACTCACCGGCATTCTCCCAGCCAAACGCTTAGGGTACTCTCCTTCCCCAAAATTTCTAGTCAAAGGGGCTACACTAATCCAAATAGTTCAGCTTCTCAGCCTTGCCTCCAAGGCCGAGCGCTACCACTCAAGTCACCGAGAATCCCCAACCTCATTAAGAAATCAGCCCAAAATTTAGTCCTGGCAAAGATAACAATAACTAATAGTTCAAAGGTCCCTTCTTTTCCCTCCTCCTTTTATTTTATCCACTTTTCAAACCCTAAAGCCCCCTCTTTTCTTTTAGGTTTCTCCTTTTTTTTTTTTTCTCTCCTTTTATTTTATTTTTATTTTTTATTTTTTATAAAACTCAAAGAGCAAGTGCGCTCATTAATAATTCCACTTTTTTTACATTTAACTTCCTTTATTAATGTTAGAGCAGAGGGGATTAACAACTTTACTCTTAAAGATAACCACATTCATTTTCCTTGTTCTATAATTTAAAGATTAAGGAATACAAGATAATTGTTTATAATATATACATTCATTTTTCTATTTGCATGCGTGCATCCATCATTGTAATTTATCATTATCCATCATTTAAATTCACCATTAATATATATACATATATATATATATATATATATATATATATATATATATATATATATAGTGGATAATGAGATATTAAGGTGATGGCAACATATATGGGAAAAAGTAAAATGTATTATAAAAAGGAATAATGAGGAAATAAGTGGGAGGGATGGTGATTTAGTAAGGTGAACTGGACAACTAAAAGGGAGATGGATAATGGAAGATTAAGGTGATGAGGACGGTTTTAATAAAGCAGACACGGTGGATAATGAGAGGATAATGGTCTTAGTTTCTTTTTTGTTTTTTTTGAAATTTCTTTATGTTACACTACAAAGTTGATGTCATTCTCCTAAATTCAGTTAGGAATCAATTTTCTTATTTGCAAAGTTTTAGGACTATTAGATTCTCTTTAACACTTACCCTCATTATCGCCCCAAGAATTTCATGAAGACCAACTATTACTTAGGTGGGTTATTTTATTCCAGGGTCTACTCTTAAGGTTAGACTACACCTTAATTCTAACAGCTTTAGAGTTGTACTCAGATTCCTCAACTCAAGGCCACCGGGTTAGGTAGTTGCTTAGGAACTTTAAAGCCGCTAAGGTATTAGGGCTAATAGTTTGTTTCCCTTCATCCTCTATCAATGCGACGCGGCCCTTCAGATCTAATCTCATGTTCTCAAGGGTGCTAATTCTCGCTTTTCATTTCCTCTTTACGCCGACGTTCTTCAGGATGCACCACGGCTCCAAGGGTGCCACTCGCCGTGGTTTCTTTTGTACCTGACGCACTCCTTCAGGATACACCACTTGCTCCAAGTGTGCCACTCACCAACTAGACTGACTGGTAGACATCTATAACCTTCCGGAGTCAACACCCGGCCAGTGTGAACTTGTAGGAGACTAAGGGTTCTATGGAATAAGGCCTCGCCTTTATTGTGCGCCTTTAGAATCATCGTGGAGCGACCGCTGGTAGCCTTCCCTCACGCATTATCATGCTGGATCCTCTCGAACTAGGTAATCATTAACCTACAGCTCGAGCCACGGGCGGGAGTGCTAGTAGGTGGTAAGTGGTCGTTGTCCACCCCTCTCTCCCTCAACCTCTTCGAATCGGCAGGTGGCCCCCTTTACTCCATATGTGAGTCCTGGTCGGCAAGCTATCGTCAGCCTGCATCATCAACAATCATGTCAGAAAGGTCAACATCAAATCATCAAATCAAATGAAACATCATAGTAAACATATCAACCCAAAAGCACACTCCCTGACTCAGTCCGGAGTCCAAGGGGGTTCTACCGATGCCTCTGCATGCACACTCAATGAAACCAAGTTAATAGCACCTGTCTACATCAAATAGTACACATCATGTCATATGTCAATCACATCATAATCAAGTATAAATGGTCTAACATCATAAAATTCCAGATCACTTGCGAGCAAGTGTCCTCAAATAATAAGTTTTCTCAGTGCTCCAGAGTAGGATGTTACAGATTTCTTTGCGTTTCTTGAAGTTACAACTAAATATTCATTGTGGAAGCCTCACTTAGAATCAGATGGGTTAATCACAACACCTACAAGTCTTTTTTTGGTTTTGAAACACTCTTTGGGAGAAATTTGGTCCTTTCAGCTCCTAGACAGTGCTAAGCGCACTGGACATCAATTTGCATTTTTGACGGATTTATAACTTTTTTCTATTAATGTATAACCTCGGTCTCAATGGGTGGATAATGATCATGTACATCACATATGACCCAGCGGCCGACGAAATTAAACTTGGGTGAAGCACCAATGAACACGGAACCCGAACTTTCATCAAAAAATGCCTTTGGGCGCAATTTTTTGGCATCCTTCAAGGTGAATTTTTCATCCATAAAACAATTTAATTGTATGATTCCCTCCATTATGATTCCAACGCAACTGACGGAATCGAATTACGAGCCCCAGAAGTTACAGAACGACCACCAAATATTTCTAGCCTAGTCAACCTTGGCACCCATGACATCGATAGAACACTTGAATGACATATCCAATCACCTCATTAAAATCATCTCTCCATGCTCTCCACATCGCAAAAAAGGTACCCCAATCCGACGTTGTATGAATAAGTTATGAGCTTTCAACATTAAGACCTCCTTCAACGAGGGTTACTGGTTAGTATCCTTCATTTCATATCCACATGCAAAAAATTCTCATTTAATAAAATAAAATTTATTCCAATTTAAAAGTATTTAATTTAAATTGATTTAAATCCAAAATTTAAATTGATTTAAATCCAAAATTTAAATTCATTTGACTTTAAAGGATTTCAAATTATTAAAATAATTAAAATATAAAAAAGGTTAAAACATTACAAAAGAACAAAACTAGTTCATGAGTTAGCATGAGAGAGCATGGAGTAAGGTTTAAAGATAGCTATGGTGTGTTAGTTGCAGGTGGAAGGGCCCATGGCCCACGTTTCCTTCTTTGTATTGAAATAAGTGTGACCCACCTCTAAACAAAGCACTTAAACATTGCTTATGCACCTACAACAATATGTTCCCAAACTGATATACTCGGAAGAGTTAATACCAAGTGTCTCGATAGTGCTAGGAAGAGTTAAAAACAAGTTCCTCGATAGTGCTAAGAAGATTTAACAACAACTTTATCAATAACATGTGATGATGAGCGCCGATTTAACTAAAAAAAAAAAAAAAAAAGATTGAAGTTACGATTGTTTTGTAGTGTGTTGGTTTTGGTTAGAATTTGGATCAATAGAGGAGGCATGACCCACAACCCCCTCCATATAAAAATTACCTTTCATTATGGCATGTGGGGACAAGGGGTATAGCATGCCACCCCCTTTGTTCAAATTAAATAGCTTACCAGGTGCCAAGTAAATTTGAAAGTAAGGGAGGTCTCATGCCGCTCCTTATTCTTGATTTTTTATTTTTTTTAATGCTTAAGCTTGAGAAGTGAGGTAGAGTGGGGAAAAAGGGACAAAATTAAAATTGAAACTAGCACCATCACACATGAAACCAAGTTCAATGCTTGACGATTCAAGCTCAGTAAGTCTAAAACGTATGTGTGACGATGATACAGAGATGAGATCTAGGATTTGAATTTGCAATGACCACTTTCTCGAAGAGCGTAAATGAGTGTGCATCAACACAATCATTCGATAAATTTCATAAATCATCTTTCATCTTTCACCAGGCAAAGTTCATGACTTGGCCTCCGACGCAAATCGGAGGAGTTCCCATCAACTCCTTCGATGTGCATCGGAGGAGTTACCATCAACTTTTCTGATGCAAGTCGAAGGAGTTGACATCAACTCCTTCGATAGCAAGTCAAAGGAGTTAGTACTAACTCCTCCGATAGCAGGTCAAAGGACTTAGTATTAAATCCTCCAATAGCAGGTCGGAGGAGTTAGTATTAACTCTGATACATAAAAAAATTGGATTTTGTAAAATGGTCATAACGTTTGACTCAGGTGTCTATTTTGCACGTTTTTTATACCGTTGGAAATTTATTTTCGATATCTACAAGGTTTTAGTTATAGGTTTTGTTAAATTCCTAATTTATTTCCCTCATTTGGAAATATTAATATCTATTACATTGTTGGCAGGCCTAGAAAACACAACGCCTCAATCATGAGCTGATGAACCAGGGATTGAATCCAGGGAAGCTTACTTGATATTTCAATTATTTTATTCCCCATTCATATTTATTATAATGATTATCCTTGATGTCTTATTTGGAATTACTCTCATCTATGGTATGATGAATGGTGCCAGGTACCTAGCGAAGGAGGGTCACGCTCAGCATTTTCGTGATGAAATCTATAGCTAAAGATGATGAAGGAGAAATAACAAAAGATGTAGTAGTGATGGAGGAGCAGCAAAGAAAATCTCAAGAAAATGTATGAAGAAGAGATCTAGAAACTCCATGACGGTCAACTGTCAAACTTAGGATGATGAAGATGCCCCAATTCCCAAGGCCAGTCTTCATGATGTGCAAGGCACATATGGAAAAAATCCAAGATGGTCCACCAGTGCTAGAGGACAAATTCGAAATGTAACTATTGTCTTCTCCTTCTCATCATTACAAAGAGAATAAAGGAAAAAGTTGGGAAGGTGAAACATCACCAGGGAAGATGAAAGGCCAAAGGTCTTATTGAACCTCAATAAATATTAGAATTGAATCCAAGAGAAGGGATTTTTGGCTCTTCAAACATTGTACACTTCTGAACTACTTTGGGAATTCAGTTATAACTAAAATTGGAGAGTTTTCCTTAGAGTTTTCATGTACTATTGCTGAAATTATTAATACGGAGAACCCTCAGGGCCAACTTTTGATGGAGAGAATAAATTTCATGTGTGGTTGTTTTTTGTTGTGAATTATTTCAAGCAATATGTATGTTGTTCACATGGGTTGTAAGAGCATGTTTGTTTATGGACATTCTAATGCAATATATGTTCTTTTTCGATTTTAATACACTTTCTTATATTACATGTCATGAGCGAATGAGTTGTGAATGTATTCAGAAATGTGACTTAGACTATTCTAATTATTGACTTGTGTGCATGTGTTTCTAAATGTGTACCTTCATGATATCTATCTAATTGGGGTTTATGCATAGTTTAGTTTCATTACGACTCATTCAGTTACTATAGTTCGCTCCTAGCTAGGATAGGGTAGATTAGAACTAGATTAGACTTGCATTTACATAGTCTTCATCTACATATTTCGTTTGCATAACCACCCATCACTCACCCTCATCAGTGGATCGGGCTACAACCAGTAGAACCAACCAGCAATGGTTGTCGGACCAGAATCTTCATGGTTTCCCTATCCCAAATGGTGAGAGGTCTAATTGGGACTTCTTACCCAAGGTAACCCCTTATTGTTGTTGGGCGAATTTAGACCCGTCAACATATGTCTATGGTTTTATGACTATGTCTTGATGCTAAAAAGGCATGGAGGCCTCATTGTAATGTACTCGGATGAATGCGCGTAGCTTCCACATCTATTCTCAAAGATTAGCTACCACCATTAGAGAAAGATTGTTTTCATTATGCATTTTATAGTTTTCAACATATTTCTTTATTGAATAGAAGTCAAGTTTCATTGTATCTTTTTTATTTCTCACTGTATCTCTGTGTTAATGTTATAGATCTGTGTTTCATTTCGTTCTGCTCATAAATCTGGGTCAATATTATAATAATGGATTAGTTATATCTCTCCTCAATCCATGGTTGACCATGTTATAACATGTGGACATTAGCCTCTCCAAATCATTTTTCCCTCATCCAAAAATAGTAGTAGTATGCACCAAATAATTCTCATGAAGGGGACACACCACCAAAAATAGGCATCAATCCAATTCAAATGCCAAGTGTACACATGGAATGTTCTCTCCAAGAATGTGCATGCATGCAACCACTCCACATGTGTGAATTCCAAGGTATCCAACTCCATGGATGAATGTGCAAGATACCAAGTGGATGGAGTGTCCACAACAAAGTATGTGATCAATGCCTAGCCTTGCCCCGCCTTTGCTTGCCTTTATTTCCTAGCCTTTCATTTCCTTTTCCTTGCCTTGCATTTCCTTACCTTTCTTTGCCTTGCATTGTCTTGCCTTTCAATGTCATGTCATTCCATGCCTTGCCTTGACTTGCCACGCCATGCCTTTCCATGTCATGTCATGGCATTCATTTCCTTTCCTTGACTTTCCATGCCACGCCTTTTCTTTCCATTCATTTCCTTGACTTTCCACACCATTTCTTTCCTTTTCATGCCATGCCTTGCCTTTCCTTGACTTTACATGCCATGACATGCCTTGCCTTGCCTTGCCTTGACTTTCCATGCCATGTCTTTCCTTTCCCTGCCTTTCCTTTTCTTAACTTGAATTTCCTTGACTTTCCATGCCATGTCATGCCTTACCTTTCCTTGACTTTCCATGTCATTGTTGAATTCAATTGCATGTAGTATTTAGGTTTGAACAAAACATTAAAAATTCAGGGGCGAATCGATTGGACAAGTATTCAAAGATATTGAATTTAGTTGTGTCCCTTCCATTAGCTATCACAAAAGGTCAATTGTCGTAAACATAAACATTATTGAGGGGGTTAGGCCCATAGTTTGATGCTCTAGATAGGATATACATTGTTTCCTCCCCATGCCATACGATTTTGGTCATAATGACAAAGAAATATCGAAGTATAGTAGAACCACTAGCTAGTTTCGTAGGTGAGTTTGGTTAGTGCCCATAATATATTGGAGAAAGACGTGGAATAAATTCCATTTAAACATCACCATATCTATTCTCATCACATATCCTTGTAAAAATGAGGGGCCAACTAGCAACTCACGGTCCTCCTCCCATTTTTTCAAAAAAAATTCTCTGAGAGAGGAAGGCCATTGGTTTCTTTTTTGTTATCTTCAACATATATTTCCCAACTTGTGCATACATACTATACACAAAATTGCCTTAATTTGGATCACAACTTTGTTCTTGTAGTTTAATATGAAAATACTTAAGGGAATTAAAAGAGGAAATAAAATACACATTGAAATTCCTTCACGTGTGTGAGTTTATGAACTGTTTGGTAGGGATCACACATTGCAAGTCTTCTTTGGGACATCCTTTGGGGTTGTGGTATGTAACCCCGAAGGTGATCTCTATATCCTTGTCATCTTAATTTATTAAGAGACTAATAGTTTTTTTGTTAGAACTACAAAATCCACTAATGATTTTCTATATAAGATGCTACCTTATCCTATGCTTTTGGATATGTTACTTATAATCCTTCTTTTGATTGGGATGCTTCAACCTATGCTTTAAGTACACTCCCTTAAGGTAGGGATTTGATTCCTTGAGTTGTCCTTTTTATAATAGTATTCTACCATGCTTATGACCAAGTTGTGTGAGAATACGCTTCCCCTGCTATTGTTAAGTGACCTCGCATATTTTTGGCCAAATTATGTTACTTTGTCGACATAAAAAATGTGATTGTGGTGGATTTAAGTGGAAAGCAGTGGTTTGATATTGACCTGTGCACTATTCCTACATCATCATCCTCTTATCACTTTCATTTGGTCATTTCCCGCCTAGGGAAGGTAACAGGGAGAAAGTGTATATTTGTTTGTGCATCGATATCAATGTGATGCCTAGGGATATACTTGGAGGGCCCCAGGTTCACCACCTTTTGAGAGATCCCTTATTATAATAGTATTCTACCATGATCATCATTGAGTTATAACAGAATATGCTTCCCCTTCTATTATTAAGCAACACTTACATCTGTTTGGACAAACTCCATTACTTTTTCAAGATAAAAGATGTGAATGTGGTGGATTTAAGTGGAAAGTAGTGAGAGATCCCTTATTATAATAGTATTCTACCATGATTATCACTGAGATATGAGAGAATATGCTTGTCCTAGTATTATTAAGCAATGCTCGCATGTTTTTGGCCAAAATCCATTACTTTTTCAGCATAATGGATGTGATTGGAGTGGAATTAAGTGGAAAGAAGTGTTTTGGTATTGATATGTGCATTGTTCCTACCTCATCATCGTCTTATCGCTTTCATTCACTCATTTCCCACTCAGGAAAGGTAACAGGGAGAAAATTTTCATCTATTTGTGAGTCGATATCAATGTGATGCCTAGGGATACTTGAAGGGCATTGGGTTCACCACCGCTTGAGAGATCCCTTATTATTATAATAGTATTCTACCATTCTTATGAATGAGTTATAAGAGAATAAGCTTCCCCTGCTATTAACCAATCGAAAATTTTTCATGCTCAATAAAAATAAAGGTAAAGAAATTTACAATGTGTGAGCGGGAAAATGGAAGAACCAGAGCCGAGGCGTTATTTTGAATTTATTGGAGGGTGATATGGATAGTATATGAGTTTTGAACCTGTTACCTATTATATGACTATCCTTTCTACTATACTTCCTTATTTTATTTGTCTCTGGCTTTGTTTTCACTTTGTGTAGTGGTCTATTTCTTTACCATTACTATTTTTGGAACCTGTTATGGTTTTTTTAACTAGGATCATTTCCAAATCCCTGGCCCGCCTTTAGTTTTTTTAAATTTACTATAACCTGTGTTTTAATGCACCTTAATGATTTTTTTGTTTGTGGATATCAATAGCTATTGTTTCCATCTTTAGAAACCGGTCCATTTGATGGGTGTTGAAGGTGCGATCTAGGTGTCAGCATTTCTCTGTCTTCTTGCGAAACTTCCTTAAATATGTGTCAGTCTCCATTATGGGTTCTTTTGATTCGTGTGGTGGGAATAGCATTTCTCTAAAGGAATCCATATTATCCAAGAGAAGTGAGCCTTTATTCCTACCGTCGACAATAACTGTGATTAATCACCCCACAAAACCCGCCAGGAGCCCGGATATTTCCAATTTTCTTCCTAGGCCTTTGTGTTCCCCGCTTCCGGTCCCTGCCTCTCATAACCTAAACTCTTTTCCTGTGGAGAGATTATCCTCCCAGTCTACAGAGTTTTGCAACTCATGTTCTCATAATAATTTTTGCTTGGATCCTATACCTATTGGTAGAAAAAGAAGACTCTGGAGACCCAACAAGGTGCCGAGAAAACTTGTATTGGGGTCGGATATAGGTTGAATGGAAACTTGTCACATGGCTCTTTGTGGTCTGGTAGGTCAAGTTTCCTACCATTACCTACCACAATAACTTCTCCAGGATTGGATGGAAAACACCTGGAAACTTGTTTTAGGTTACTCGCCAAAGGTTTTTTTCCTAGAAAAAGGCTGGCTAGGATTCATGTGTCAGTCGCCCGAGGATACAGTGACTTTATTAGCATCATGGTGGTTATTTGGTGCGATAATATTGATGATTAAAAGGTGGTGAGTCTCATTTGATCCATATAGTTAGTATTTCTCTAAGATACACCTCTGGGTCCTATTACCAGGGCTCCCACTCCATTTATAGAATGAAAATGCTCTTAGAGCTATTGGAGATACTTTGGTTACATTTATCTATGTTGATAGTTTCACACTCAAAGCACTACATAGAAATATGGATAAAGCACTGATGGAGTTAGATATCCATGGCAGTCTGCCAGAAACATTGGATATTGTTTGGTGCGAAAGAAGGAAAAAGAAGTGTTTAGAGTATTTGGGGATCCCATTTAGATGCAATCGGTGCCACTGTATGGGCCATTTGCGCAGATATTGTAAAGGTTTGGAGGTTGTGGAGGAGCCTGATGAAGAAATTGACAACTAGGAAGTGTCAGACTGCTCACCGGAGGTGGGGCTATTTGGTAAGTTTGACCCAAGCTTTCAGACTGAATCAAGGAACCAAGAAGTTTCAATGGAGAAGCTCTCGGGTAAGTTAAAAAAAAATATCTCATCTCTATATGATTCCCTTACTTTGTGGGAAAGGGATATTTTGGATACTTCTCCAGGTTTAGATTATTTTTCTAGCTGTAAAGCCATGTCTTTAATAGATGATATGGTTGTGGTTGACAAGTTATGTAAAAATTCTCATGTTTTAGACTCGGGACCAAAGACCCTATCCGAAAAAGAAAGTGATATTATGGTTAATATTGACAATAGCTCCCCTACTTTATTCCTGGTTGTGGAAGACTCCCCCTTGGTATATGAACATCAACCGATGCAGCCTGGTTTTGTGTCACATTTATTGTCTAATTTTGAAGTAAATCTCCAAGGTTGCAGGGAATCTGAACTTGATGATGAAGCCCTTTTGGAAGTATTTGATAGTCTTCTTCCAACTAGGCGGGACTTAGATGCCTCCATCCCCCTTCCTATCTATCTTGGGAAAGTGATTATAAATGAGATTGTGGGTGGGGAACAAGAATCTTCCTCCAAATCTCTCCCTATAGGCAAGGATAAGGAATATGTTTGGTCACGTGGTTTGAGCATAAAAATCTCTCCCATAAAAAATAGAAGCTCGTGAAAAAAGGTTGGTGGGGAGAACAGTAAATTCTGAGGTGAAGGAATTATCCACTGCTGACAGTGGGGCACTTAGAGCACTGAAGGCCCTAGAAAGGGAGAAAGAATGATTTTACTATCCTTAAACATCAGAGGGATAGGGGGCTCTCTTAAATCTGTCGTGTTTCGTAGGGTTTTGGATCGTGTTCGACCAGATATCATTTTTTTACAGGAGACTCTTGTGGAGGAGAATAAAGACAGAGGTTTTGCTCAGAATTTTCGTCCGACTTGGGTTTCAAGTTTTTTTAGTTCATTAGGAACCTCTAGGGGTTTACTAGTGTCCTAGGACCTGAATTCTTACTCACTTATCCCCTCCCTGACGTGTGGGGGTATTTTCTTGAATGGCAGAATTTTAACCACTCATTGCTCAATTTCATTACTCAATGTTTACGGTCCTTGCATGGAGAAAATACCTTTCTGGGATTCTCTGGCGGGTAGTGGCATTATCTCTGCTGGAAATTTGATACTTGTTTGGGATTTGAATATAACTCTTTCATCTGAGGAAGTGTGGGGTAGTACTAATTTCTCGGTTTCTATGGAAAATCATCTTAAAGAACTTTTCTAGTCAAAGAATTTAGTGGATATTCGACCAGATAGAATGGTTCCTACGTGGAAAAATGGACGACAGGGGACCCAAGCTATTGCAAAAATATTGGATAGATGCTTAATTTCATAAATCTTAATAATCTCCAAATATTATTATCGTTCTTGGGTGGAATATCCATTTATTTCAGATCATGGTCCAATTGCTTTTCAAATGGATTTAGTATCGGTAAATCAGATTTATCCCTTTAAGCTCAATCTGACTTGGTTATTGGATGATGAATTTAAGTCCTTAGTAAATTTGGTATGGAAGGATAATAAGTACTTATCTAAAGAGGGTTCTCAGTGCAGATTAGTCTGGAATCTAAAAGACCTAAAATAACAAACAAAGTTGTGGTCAAAAAAGAAATAAGAACTCTTAGTCAAACGTATGGAATCCCTGGAAGCACAGATCAAAGAAATTTTTTTAATTATTGTGGAGGATAACACAACTATTGAAAAAGAAATATTACTAGGGAATCTTGAAAAGGAGAGAAATAAAAGTCTAAGTTACAATGAGGAAAAATGGCGCCAAAGAAGCAGAGCAATATGGATCAGAAGCGGTGACTCAAATACAAAAAAAATTCATAATTTCACAAGTCATAGGCGCATAAACAAACATATATGGGAATTAGCTGATCATTTTGGTGAGCAATGTAAAGGACAAGCAGATTTGAAGAAGGCAACGACTCAATATTTTAAAAAAATTTACAAAGCTCGTTCAGAATCATAGACTGTGGAGAAAATTGAGGTTACAAATATCTTCAAAAAAATGGTTCAGGCCGAGGATTTAAGTTTATTATTAAAACCATATTCTCCTGAGGATATTAAAATGGTCCTCGATCTTTTTAAAAGGGACAAGAGTCTAGGCCCTGATGGCTGGACAGTGGAATTTTTATCTTCTTTTTTTTATTTGGTAAGAGAATATTTGGTACAGATGATGGAGGAATAAAGGAATTTTGGGAATATACCAGGATGCTTAAATTCTACTTTCTTGGCTTTGATACATAAAGAGAATAATCCATCCTCTTTCGGAGACTATAGGCCGATATCCCTTTGCAATCTTTTTTACAAATTGATATCCAAAGTCATCTCAAACATGATTAATCCCATTCTGTCTAGTCAGCTTTCAGACAAACCATTGGGGTTTTTGGAAGGTCGCACGATTCAGGATGCCATAGGCACAGCCTTTGACTTCTTGCATAGCATATCAAAGAGGAAGAATAGTAAATCATTGATTCTTAAATTGGATTTACACAAGTCTCATGATTGTGTGGATTGGGATTTTCTTCATATGGTGCTCATTCAGATAGGGTTTGAATCTCAAATGACTAGATGGATTATGAGTTGTGTTACTTCTCCATATTTTGTTGTTCTCATCAATGGGGAGGCTACAGACTTTTTCAAAAGTGGGAGGGGCTTAAGATAGGGATGTGCCTTGTCTCCATTCCTTTTCATCTTGGTAATGGAGGCTCTCATCCTTTTACTAAAAAAGGACAAAGCGGAGAATAAGATATTGGGTGTTAGAGTTTCTAGTATGATAAATATTCTACATCTCTTTTTTTTAGATGATGTTCTAATTCTATCAAAAGATGACCTCACTGAATGGAGCAAGATATATGATCTCATTCTCCTTTTTTGTAAAGCCTCCGGGTTACAGGTCAGCTCTTCGAAGACTATGGTTCACCATGAAGGAATGACAAAATCAGAGTTGGTTCCTTTAAGATGTTTTATTCTGTTTACTTTATCAGCCTTACACTTAGGCTTCAAATATTTGGGCGTTCACTTGAAATCTGGACCATAGAGGGTGGTGGACTGGTCGTGGCTTTTAATTAAAATTGAAAAAAAGATGGGGAACTGGTGCTATAAATGGATTTTGTTGGGAGGCAGGTTTATTTTGCTCGAGACGGTTCTGGAAAGACAATCCATTTATTGGATGGAAGTGGAATTAATTCCAAAATTTATTATCACCCAGATTTGTAAAATGTGCTTTAAGTTCTTGTGGAATGGAAATATAACTTCTAGTCACATCCATTTATGCAGTTGGGAGGTTTTATCCTGGCCAAAATCAAGTGGCGGTTGGGGTCTCAGTGATTTAACTCACTTTAATATAGCGTTGTTAGAAAATACTCTTTGGCACATGCTCTTACACAAAGGTATTTGGCATAATATTGTGATGGATAAATACATAAGACACTCTGATGTGATTAAATGGTTCAGATCAGAAAATTTTGAGCACAGTACAACTTCAAGGATTTGGAGAAACTTATTAAATTCGGTCCATCTGTTAACTCATTAGCATAGTTGGTTACCGATATCGGGGGAACAAATTCTTATTGGCCGAGACTATATCTTGGGAATGGGTGAAAAATCATTATTGTCACAGGATCTTCGTGATCATCTATATTGGAAGGAGACCAAATTATTGGCCAATGCAAAAAACCCACAGGGGGGAAGTGAACTTTCTGATAATTGGTTATGTAGTATTTCTTTGAGTCTAAATGGTATACTTGCAGAGGAATGGAACAGCTATACAAAGGGCCTCTTAGCAACTAGAGTTATCCTTGGTGAAGAAGATGATAAACTTATGTGGGCGGGCAGAGATGCATCAGGTAAAACTACTGTAAAAAATATCTATCTAGCGCTAGTTTCTACTCTAAATTACCAACTTGTGGCGACTTGGATTCAGAAAGTATGGAGTTGGAATATCCAACTAAAGATAAAACTCTTCACTTGGTTGACCATTTCCTGAAAGATATTAACCTGGGATGGACTACAAAAAAGAGGATGGGAAGGGACCAGTATATATATTTTTTGTAAGAGAAACGCAGAAACTTTAGAACACCTATTCATTGATTGCAGTTTTACAAAACACTTATGGGAAGTGATAAAGTACCTGTTGAACTTAAAGAGGAATTGGTTAGGACAGGATATTATTGTTTTTTATTGCCATTGAATAAATGACAAGTCTGTTCCACTAGAGATAGCAGCCTTAACTTGTTGGTGCCTATGGCTCGAAAGGAATAAGTGTATTTTTGAAAATAAGGCTCCATCGTTACATTTAGTTCTATACAAGATTATGGGATTGTTCAGACCAAATAATCACCCATTACCTCAATGTGAAACAAAGGAATGTTTTATACAATATGAAGAGGGGTTGTCCATTTCTTTTTTTGATGGGGCAACAAGAAGTGATCGATCATCCTATGGAGCGGGTGGGGTAATTAAGTCTATTGATAAACTTGTTTATAGGTGGAATTTAAATTGCAGTGGAGGAACAAATTCCAAGGAAGAATTATTGGGTATCTGGGCTACCCTTACTTTAGCAAGCCATCTCTTTATACATAGGCTGCAAGCCTTTGGATACTCCAAAGTGATTATAGAATGGATTAATGATAGGGGCAAATTGGATATATGCTCCATTGAAGGATGGAAGAAACGCGCCAAATTTTTATGCAAAAAAATTCAGGCCCTTAGTTTCCACCATATCTACAAGGATTTCAACAAAGAGGCCGACAATCTCTCCAAAGAAGCATTGTTGGTTCCTGAAGGAAGGATAAATTACTATCAGTGGGAACCTGGAGGAGCTGGGCAGATAGAGCATTTGGATATTTTTTGAACTCCTTTGCCTAGTCAAGGTTTTTTTGTTTTTTGGTATATTTTGAGTTTATTTAATAACATGTGATAGATCGGATAGTAGTATCCAGGTCAGCTTAGTAGTTAAAGTTTTGTTATCAAATATTGGGGATAATCTCTTTGGCATTGTATCTCATATGTAATGGTTTGGATGTCTTGGGATAAGATTATGGCTCTATGTCTCTGGATGAAGACAAGGTACCTATGAATGCTAGTATGTAAAAAAAATTATATCATTAATATAATTTTGAGCAAATTTTCACTTGGAAAAAGCTTCCCCTGCTATTATTAAGCGATGCTCCCATGTTTTTGGCCAAAATCCATTACTTTGTCGACATAAAAAATGTGATTGCGGTGGATTTAATTCGAAAGTAATGGTTCGGTATTGATTTGTGCATTGTTCCTACGTCATAATCCTCTTATCACTTTCATTTTCTCAATTACTTCCCAAGGTAGGTAACAGGGAGAACGTGTATATTTGTTTGTGTGTCGATATCAATGTGATTCCTAGGGATATACTCAGAGGGCCCTAAGTTCACTACCGCTTTAGAGATCCATTATTATAATAGTATTCTACCATTCTTAAGACTAATTCATGAGAGAATATGCTTCCCCTACTACTATAAAGTGACCCTTGCATGTGCCTACGTCATAATCCTCTAATCACTTTCATTTTCTCATTTCTTTCCCAGGGAAAGTAACAAAGAGAAAGTGTATATCCGTTTTCACACCAATATCAACATGATTCCAAGGGATACTTGGAGATCCCTAGGTTCACTACCACTTGAGATATCTCTTATTATATTAGTATCCTACCATGATTATGATTGAGTTATGAGAGAATACACTTCCCCTGCTATTATTAAGCAACAATCACATGTTTTGGCCAAAATCTAATACTTTTCGACATAACATATGTGATTGTGGTGGATTTAAGTGGAGAGTAGTAGTTCAGTGTTGATTTGTGCATTGTGTCAATGCCATCATCCTCTTATCACTTTTATTTTCTCATTTCCCAATCGGGGAAGGTAACAGAGAGAAAGTGTATATATGTTTGCATGTTGATGTCAATATGATGCCTAGGAATACTTGGAGGGACAATATTCGAGACAACTTATCTCCCATATCCATTGCCTCTTTCACTATTCTATATTCATCAGTGTTAGAAATAAATCAAACACACATCTAAAATTAGAAAAACTCAAATGATCCAGGTATGGTTTCCTTCTTTACCAAGTAAATCTCCTTAAATTTTGAGGTGGAGTTTCTTCCTCCTTTTCCAAACTTTGAGCCCTCCTCATCAAGTCCATCATAAACTTCTTGTTCATTTTATGGTTCAAATTTCTTGGTATTGGTTGGTAGATAAACTACTAACTTCTCATCATCTCCTAGTTGCACAACTATGGGACAAAACTTACATTCTCTAAGAATAACATTCTTGTGATACAAAACTTTTCGAGCCACAAGATATCAAAGTTTGTACCCTTTTACACCAACATCATAGCTGATGAAGATACATTTCATTGCCTTGTTATCCAACTTTTATAGCTTCTGCTTAGGAACATGAGCATATCACTCACAACCAAAGACACAAAGATATTGTAGTGAGGGATTCTTTCCCATCAAGACATTCATAGGGTTCTTATCAACAAGAGTTGATGTGGGAGACATATTAATCAAGTAACATGCAGTAGCAACCACTTATGCTGAGAAATTGTATTCTAAGTTGGCTCCACTAATAATACCCCTAGCTCTCTCCATGAACGTTCTATTCATCCTCTCTACAACTCCATTATGTTAAGGGGTATATGGAGCTATATTATGTCTTTCAATTCCACTCCCATTACAAAACTTATCAAACTTTGTAGAACAAAACTCACTGCCATTATCATTCCTCGATACATTAATCTTTCTACTAGTGTGATTTTCCGAGAGCTTTAATCTCCTTAAACCAACTAAAAACCTCATATTTAGTTCTAAAAAAATATACCCATGTCCTTCTAGAATAATCATCAATGAATTACACATAATACAAAGTCTTAGAAATCGAAGGAACTCTAACTAGAAAAAATACATTAGAATAAATCAAGTGCAACAACCTAGAAGATTGTAAGAACAAGAATAAAATTGAACACAGTTATGTTTTTTGTATATGCAATGTTCATAGAAATAGAATTCAAGAGTATAATCATTCAATCCATCGACAATATTTATTTTTTAAAGGCTCATAATCCCTTCTCACCTATATGGCCCAATCTTTGGTGCCATAGCATTGTCTTCTTTGCAAGTAACTTGTTTTTTGAAGAAAGACCTTGTTTAGGAGGTTTCGATTGTGAAGATGAAAAAAGCATAGATCTCTCTCATGTAGAAATCGAATAACTATTACACTCAATAGTGCATGCATCATGTTGGAACAAAGTTCCCACATGAACACCCTTAGTGAGTACCATAGCTCCTCGAACCATCTTACACCCTTTGTTAGAGAAAAAAATCCATGCACTCACATCATTAAGTGTTCTCACTGATAGAATATTTCATGCCAAACCCGAAATGTGAAAAACTCCATTGATCTCATTTTCTTTTCCATCAGGGAATCTAATCAAGATTCCTCTATGACCAACTATGTTGAGAGGAGATTCATCACAAGGGTTTACCATCCCACCATCATATTTCTCATACACTGAAAACTAGTGTCAACAGAAATTCATATGGAAGGAAGCTCCACATTCTATCATCCATGCACTCTAGCCTACACAGGTTTCCAAAGTTGCAACAAAGGCATCTCTAGCATCCTCTTGAGAATATTTTTTAGACTTGTCAACGAAACATTATTTTCCTTATTGTTCTTTTTCTTCTCTTCCTTGTCATCCCTTTTGAAATGCCTGACCAAAAACATACATTATGGATATTCTAAACATTGAACCACATGTTATAACCCTATAATTCATAGTATCATCTGGTGACTAGAATTTTTGTTTTTTTCACTCTGGGTGTATTTCGGCTTGAAAATAATATTTCATTTCTGCAAATTAGTTTCAAGGAAAGGAAAGGATGTTGATACTGAGAGGGGCATGAATCAGTATCAAGTACAATTTAAAAACCTTTTTCAACTTATACTTAAACCATTCAATTATATCCAATGAGCAATGAACAATAGTATAAGAGTTACACCAATACACCACAATACACCATGCACAATATATGAGAAATAATCGATAGTTTTTGTTCAAGGAAGTAATGACTTCCAAAGGTGACTCTGACTTTCAAATGTAAAGGGAAGGATAAACCTCCAGAGGAAGATACAATCCTCCAATATCAAGAGATATTTGAATTCTCTATCCTTGCCTTCCTTCCACCCAAGAATATATGAGAGATAATAAAACTTTACATTAAATCATCACCATCAACCAATCATCATAGGAACACGATAATGCTTTACGAGACTTCTTCAATTCTGCAATTATTCAATTCTTGGAGTACTCGTCTTTGTAGATAATTTACACTCAATGTGATATAAAACTCCTTGAATTTTCCTCCTTGAATCCTCCCCAAAAGAGGTTGTGAAAATGGTAGACTTTATTCAATTGTAGTCTATTCAGAAGACCCAACGTATAGCATGCTTGGCGGCTCAATATTTAGCATCTGATTATGAACTCTCGAAAACAAGAAACTAAAGTCCGTACTCTTCCAATGGAAGTGGTCCCCACTCGAATTTAGATGCAGTATGAAGAATTTATATTTGTTTTAGCACTCACAGGAACCATGTTTATTATTCGTTCGGAATTTTGGTCACAAACCTATATTCGAGTGTATCTCCTGAATTTGGATTCAAGAGCTGAAATGTTTACCAAGGTACCTTGATATGTCTTATCAATACCATAGTGATTTCACCATGCGAATCGTTCTAGAAAAATTATAGCAAAAATGGTGAAATGAGCCTGAAAATAACATGCCTTAGAACTATCACGCAAAGACTTCATCCTCCCTTGAAATCCGGTATTCTTTTACTTCTTCTCTTTGAAATTCGAATTGTATCAAATGAATGTATAATGATGTTATTTATACCATTTATGTCCTTCCTTTTAACATTAGGGGCGGGCGGGCACTCTTATTTTGTAATTATTTTTCTTTAATTGTTTCGAGGGCTACATGTGCTTCCTTTTCAATTCACTTTGTCATCTTCAAAATTCATTTCTCCTCAACCATGAAAGGATCCATGTGGCATGCCACATACCATTTGAAGCTTGACATGATGTTTACTATCCATTCATGGGTGTTGTAATACATGTGCATTTTCCTTCTGTCCAAATAACTTTTATCAATCTTAGGTCCAAAACCCATGACTAGGTTGACATCAATGGTAACAATCAATCTTTCAACAATCTCCCCTTTGTCATTGATGGCAACACTCATCTTCCTATCATCCTTGATCCCAATTTCTCTCCCCAATTGACATCAATGGAAAAGGTGTAATCTCCCCCTGAGTTTAAATGGAAAAAGGTAACCTTCTTCTTTGAAACGCTCCCCACGAACATGTGGCACTCAATAATACTTCATCTTTATTTTGGTCTTTGGGACTTTTCTTCCTTGGAGATTATTTTATTATTGGCCGTCTTCTCTCTTCTTCATGTCTAGTATGTATATGTTGTTAGGTCTTCTTGTTCTTGATTGCAACCAATCTTCTGAGTTATTTTCTCTAATTTTACATTTTACGAGTCAAAGCGTGGAGAGTGTATCCATGATCACATATTTTGTTGACACTGAGGATATTATGATTCGGATCTTCAACCAATAGGACTTTTCTTGCTTTTACATTTTCACTTCAAGCTTTACAATTCCTTTTCCAGTATTTTGGTAGATGGAATAAATGCCAAATGCAACATTCCACCCTTTTCTTCAGTGACAAATTTGCTTTGATCTCACGGTCATATGAGATGAGCACCGTATATTAACCATTCATCTTCTTCTTTACATTCTTTAGCAACTAATGCTATTCCGAGAAAATTTTCATTATTATTGAAGATTTCTTTCCTTTTCCATGTTGTAGTTGCAATGCAAACATTTGGCATATGATTATCTTCCTTCATCTCTCATGATCTGGAGTGCTGTGACCAGATTATTGCCTTGTATACAATATTTGATCCTTTAATCGGTCAAATGGATTATAATTTATGTTGAAAGGTCTGCAAACATTTCCATATATACTATTTCACCATTCATAGCTTGCATAGTTATTCCTTTCATTGATTGTACAATTGATTGCCTTGTGTCCAAATTTCCACAAGTATAACAATGTCCAGAAAAGAAATTTTTGATACACGGTAAGTAAGTCTTCTTTGTGGTGTGGTCCATCGGGTTCCGCGATCTATTCTTACGTAGTTTCCTTCATAATGATTTCTTTCATACTTGGTGGGAGAGGATATTCTTGATGTAACACCATTATGCATTCATTTTATATCTTGTTGTTCAACTCATTCACGGAGTGTTGTTTCATCATTTTTTCCAACTTCCTTCTGCTTGTTTTGTTGTCTTCAAATTGTCGTTGTATCCTAGTCATGTCTTGTTGTTTGGAGATCTTTTGGCTATTGGGATCTCATCTAATTTTTCAGTGCTTTTTAGAACTTCTTCAACCTTTTTTGTTGTCAATAGTAGCTCCCATTTTATGTGATCAATATTGCTTTCAATTTCTCATAATATTCTATTGTTCCTTCAATCTATTAATGGTCTTTTTTCAAGTTTGTAATTCTCTTCTTCATAACTTCTCAATTCACCTTTTAGTATTATGTTTGTGTGTTTTAATGCATTATTTTGAGTTCAACGTAGCTTCAACTTTTCAAGATTCTTCTTGTTCACACTCTGCATTGTCTTTGTATCCCCAAAGGAATCAAGGTTGGTTTCTTCATCTGAATGGAGTCTTCACAAATGATTTCTTCTTCTTTAAATTCTTATTATCATCATCACAGGTTTCTTGGAGTTATGAAGGAATTCTCCTCATTATCTTCTTCATCACTCTCATCACGTATTCTATCATCCTTGGGTAAAGCTCTTTTTAATGTCTTGAGACTTCTCTTTTTCATAATGCTTGATTTTCAACAATATGTAGTATTCTACCACAATTAAAGCATTTGAGAGAGCGTGCCTTTGTATCTTCCACTTCCTTTTCTGGAACCTTCTTCACGAAATTTGCTATTTCTTCATCATAGTCGTTATCCTTGTCTTTTGTCTTCTTTATGACTTTAAAGTTGCTTCATTGTTTGTCACGGTCTTTCTGTGCCTGTTCTCGTTTCATGTGCCATAAGAGTCCCATGTAATTCATCCATTGTCATTTTGGTCAAGTCCTAGTTTCTTCAATGGTGGATATCTTGGGATTAAATCTTGAGGGAAGTGTTCTCAACACTTTTTTGTACAACTAATGATTCATTGAGCTCTTCACCTAAACCTGATGAGTAACAACTTCATCAACTCTCTGAAAGATAGGTTGCAATATCTTCCTTTTCATTCATCTTCAAATTTTCAAATTATGCTATGTCTTGGAAGCTTGACATGCTAACTTTTGGATCGCCATTAGATATTCGAGTTTGTCCCATACCTCTTTAGCGGTGTTGCATCCCATCACTTTTCTAGCAATGGTTGGTGTCAATGATCCTAGAATAACATGCGGCTTTGAGGTTACAACTCATAGCTTCTTCTCATTTGGATCAGTTGAAGCATTATTTGGGATTACATAACCATTCACAACTGAGTAACAAATGTCTACTCCCAAGCCATTAGGTAAGTTTTTCACTCTATCACTCCAGTATGCTTAATTTCTTCCATCAAATTTTTGAATCTATTTGAAATGTGCTCATGGTCATCCATTTAGTGAGGATTTTCTTTAGGTGGTTAATTGTTAGAAGACGGCACAACTCACGATGCCAATTGTTGATCTTGAAGTGAATGGAGTATCAAGTACAATTTAAAACCTTTAAGCCATACTAAACTATTCAATTATATCAATGAGCAATGAACAATGGTATTAAGAGTTACACCAATACACCACAATAGACCATTCACAATATATATGAGAAATAATCAATATTTTTGTTCAGAGGAAGTAATGACTTCCAAAGGTAACTCTGACTTCCAAATGTAAAGGGAGGATAAACCTCCAGAGGAAGATCACAATCCTCAATATCAAGAGATATTTGAACTCTCTATCCTTTTCCTTCCTTTCACCCAAGAATATATGAGAGATAATAAAACTTTGTTATCATGCATGCATCAACCAATCATCACATAGAACTTTGATAATGCTTTCTGAGACTTCTTCAATTTCTGCAATTATTCAATTCGAAATTACTCACGATCTGGCAGATAATGTTACTCGTTGTATTCTTTGAAACTCCTCTATTTTCACTCCTTGAATCCTCCCCAAAAGAGGTTATAGAAATAATGGTAGACTTATTCAGTGCGAATTATTCGAGAAGACCCAACATGCGGCATGCTTGGCGGCTCAATATTTAACATCTGATCCTGAAACTCTCACACAAGACATCTGATCCGTACTCTTTCCAATGGACTTGATCGCAGTTAGAGTCTCTGTGAAAACATTATGATTGTTTGGAGACATGTTTATTATTGGTTGGGATGATGCAAAACCCTATGTTCTGAGTGTATCTCCATAATTATAGAGAATCAAGAGCTGAAATTTTTACCAGCGGAACATGATATATAAGTATCAATACCATAACGTTCACCATCTGAATCATTCTAGAAAAAAGTTATATAAAATGTTAGATGACCTGAAAATACCATACCTTAGAACATATCACCAAAGACTTGCCATCCTCCTTTGAAATTCGGCCTTCTTTTACTTGTTCTTCCCTCTGAAGTGGTACTTATAAAATTAATGTATAATGATACTTATTTATACCATTTATGTCAGTTCCTTTTAACATTAAGGTCAGGCCAGGCACTTTCTTATTTTGTAAATTATTTTCTTTAATTATTTTCGGAGCCTACATGTACTTCATTTTCAATTCACTTTGATAAATGTTCAAAAATTCATTTCTCCTCAACCGCGGATCCATGTGAGCATGCGCATGTAGTGGAAGTATCGTAGTGTATACTGTCGATTCATGGGTGTTGTATATGCGTGTACATTTTCCTTCATGTCCAAAACCTTTATCAATCTTGCGATTAGTATGACTAGGGTTGACATCAATGAAAAGCAGTCAATCTTCCAATAATATCCACCTTTTTCATTGATGGCAGCACTCATGCCCCCCCTATCATCATGATCAATTCTCTCCCCTTTGACATCGATGGCAAAGTGTGGCTTCCCCCTCAGTTTAATGGAAAAGGTAACCTTCTTCTTTGGTATCCCCTGAACATGTGGCAATCAATAATACTTCATCTTTATTTTTTGGTCTTTGGGACTTTTCTTCCTTGGAATTATTTTTATTGTGGCTTCTTTCTTCTCTCTTCTTCATGTGTCTAGTAATATGTTGCATTTAGGTCTTCTTGTTCGGTTGCAACCAATCTTCTGAGTTATTTTCTCTGATTTCACATATTCAGGATTCAAACTTAATATTTTATCCTTGATCACATGTTTTGCTAACACTGAGGAGATTATCTTCAACCAATAGGACTTTTCCTTCTTTTACATTTTCACTTCCAAGCATTACAATTCCTTTTCCAAGTATTTTTGGTAGATGAGTCATCTCAAATGCAACATTCCACCCTTTTTTCTTCAAGGTGACAAATTTACTTTGATCATATGAGATGAGCACCCACTGTCTAATAACCATTCATCTTCTTCTTTTGCATTCTTTAGCAACTAATGCTATTGAAAATTTTCATTGTGTGTAATTTCTTTCATTTTCCATGTTGTAGAGAGATGAAGGAAGGTAATCATATGCCAAATTTTTGTATATGATTATCTTCCTTCATCTCTCTTGAATCTCGTGCTTTGGCGACCGAATTATTGCATTTGCAACATACAATATTTTGATCCATTAATGAATCAAATGGATTATAATTTATGATGAAGGAGTCTACGAACATTTTTCATATCTACTATTTTCACCATTCATGCTTGCATAGTTATTCCTTTCATTGATTCTACAATTGATTGCCTTGTGTCCAAAATTTCCCACAAGTATAACAATGTCCAAAGAAAAGAAATTTTGATACCTCGAAGTAAGTGATCTTCTTTGTGGTGTGGTATCTGGGTTTCGATCTATTCTTCACGTAGTTTCCTTCATAATGATTGCTTTCATGCACGATAATGAGAGGATCTTCTTGATGTCTCATTTCCTTGAATTCTATTTTTCTATCTTGCTAACATTTCAACTGGATTGCAGGTGTTGGTTTCATCATTTTCAACTTCCTTCTCTTGTTTGTTGTCTTCTATTTGTCATTGTATCTAGTCACGATGTATGGATTTGGAGATCTTTGAGCATAAGGATCTCATCTAATTTTTAGTGCTTTTTAGAACTTCTTCAACCTTTTGTTGTAAATAGTAGCTCCCCTTTGTGGCGAACCAATTCAATTCTACTTCCAATTTCTCATAATCTTCTAATTGTTCCTTCCAATCTATTAATGGTCTTTTCAAGTTTGTAATTCTCTTCTTCACAACTACTCAATTTCTGCTTTGAAGTATTATGTTTTGTTTCTAAGCTTGTTATTTTTTGTTTCAACGTATTTCAATTCTTTCAGATTCTCATCTTCTTGTTCACTCTACGCATTGTCTTTGTATCCCCAAAAAGGAATCCAAGGTTGGTTTCTTCATATGAATCTTCTTCACAATGATTTCTTCTTCTTTAGAATTCTTATTATCATCATCATGGGTTTCTTGAGTTTTATAGAAGTTCTCCTCCATTATCTTCTTCATCACTCTCCTTAGATGAGAGTCATCATCCTTGTAGTAGAAGCTCTTTTATTGTTGAGAATTCTCTTTTTATAGTAGCGATTTTCAACAATATGTCCTGTCTCTAATTAAAGCATTTGAGAGGAACACGCTGTATCTTCCACTTCCCTTTGGAACCTTCTTACGAAATTTGCTATTTCTTCATCAGTGCGTTATCCTTGTCTTTGTCTTCTTTATGGCTTTAAAAGGCTACTTCATTGTTTGTCCGGTCACTTTGCTATTTTGTTCTCATTTCATATGCCATAAAGTCAATATGATTCATCCATTGTCATTTGGTCAAGTCCTAGTTTCTTCAATGCGTGAGACCTTAGCATCATACTTCCAAAGTGATCTCAACACTTTTGTACAACCAATGATTCATTGAGCACTAATCCTGCGATAGTATTAACAACTTCATCATCTCTAAGAAGATAGTTTGCAATATCTTTCTTTTCATTCATCTTCAAATTTTCAAATTATGCTCTATGTCTTTGAAGCTTGACATAGCAACTTTGGATCACCTTTGTAGATATTCTTGAGTTTGTCTCATACCTCTTTAGTAGTGTTTCATTCCATCACTTTGCTAGCAATGGTTGGTGTCAATGATCCTAGAATAACATGTCTGGATTTTAAATTTTACAACTCATAAGCTTCTTCATTTGGTCGGTTAGAGCATTATTTGGGATTACATAGACATTCTGGCCCGAGTACCAAATGTCTACTCCCAAAAGCCATTAGGTAATTTTCACTCTATCACTCCAATATACATAATTTCTTCCATCAAAATTTTGAATCCCATTGAAATGTGCTCATGGTAAATCCATTTCACGCTAGGATTTTTCCTTCCGATGGTTAAAAGCTATTACGAAGGCAACACAGCTTTGATACCAATTATTTGATACTAGAGGGGGTAGATGATTATCAAGTACAATTTAAAAACCTTTTAAAATTATACTTAAACTATTCAATTATATCAATGAGCAATGAACAATAGTATAAAGAGTTACACCAATACCACAATACACCATGCACAATATGAAAATAAATGTAGTTTTGTTCAAGGGAAGTAATGACTTCCAAAGGTAGCTTCTAACTTCCAAATGTAAAGGGAGGGATAAACCTCCAGAGAGGAAGATACAATCTCCAATATCAGAGATATTTGAACTCTCTATCCTTCCTTACCCAGGAATATATGAGGGATAATAAAACTTTACATTAAATCATCACCATTCAACCAATCATCATAGAACGTGTGATTTGAGACTTCTTCAATTTCTGCAATTATTCAATTCTTGGAGTACTCACGTAGTCAATGTTACTCAATGTATTCTCTGACTCCTCTAATTTTCCTCCTTGAATCCTCCCAAAAGAGGTTATAGAAAGAATGGTAGACTTTATTCAGATTAAGTGCATTCGGAAGACCCAACTTGTACAACATGCCTGTGGCTCAATATTTAACTGCTCGATTCTAAAACTTGCACTGAAACGCTACAGTCCATGCTCTTTCCAATGAAGTGGTCCCACTACATTTAGATTATGTATGAAAAATTTATGATTTGTTTACCCAAAACACATGTTTATTGACTAGTTCGGAGTGGTCACAACCCTATGATTCAGAGTGTATCTCCATAATTATAGCGAATCAAGAGCTAAAATTTTTACCAGAGGTACCTTGATATGTCTTCTCAATACCATAGTGATTTCACCATCTAAATCGTTCTAGAAAAAAATTTATAGCAAAATAGTAAGATGACCTGAAATAACTATACCTTAGAACACATCGCAAAAGACTTCATCCTCCCTTGAGAAATTTGACCTTCTTTTACTTCTTCTTCCCTCACGAAATTCGAATTAACAATCAAATGAATGTATAATGAAGTATTTATTTATACCATTTATGTCACTTCCTTTTAACATTAGGGCCGACTGACACTTTCTTATTTTGTAATTATTTTCTTTAATTATTTTGAGGCCTACATGTACTTCCTTTCAATTCACTTTGTCATCTTCAAAATTCATTTCTCCTCAACCATGAGGATTCATGTAACATGCCACATACTGCTTGAAAACGACATGATGTATACTATCCATTTCATAGATTATTTAATAATGCATGTGCATTTTCCTTCATGTTCAATACCTTCATCAATCATAGGTCCAAAACCAGTAGGGTTGACATCGTGACAACAATCAATCCTTCAACAAGGAAAGGAGAAAATTCATGATTTTTTATGTTGACTGGTTTTTCTAAACCCATGGTGACAAAAGAAAGGGAGGCAGTGCACCAAACCCTCAAAAGGTCATTAAGCCTAAGTTTTTCATCATATACTGCATTCGCGCCTGAAGAATAAAGAACACGCTTAGATCGACGATTGATATAGCGGCGTGTAGATCAACGGTTGACAATGGATTTTGAACCCCCTCGATTGTTTTAACTACTTGATTGGGGGGTTAGAATCCGGAGATAGCGAAAGGCACACATAAGAACAAGCTGACACCAATGCTTTTCATCTTGGTGAGATTAGATGCAGGCTCCCAAGCAGTGCATTTTTTAGCGAGGTCGAGTGGAATGTTTTTACGGCGGGACCCTATCTCTGAATGGAATGTTTTTCTGGCGGGACCCTATCTCTACGTAGTAGGAATATTTTATTCCCAACTCCCATCACTTACCATTCATCATTTTCTGACATACCCCGTCACCTCATGACATCATCCTCCATTATCCCGCCATCTTTGTCCCTACATTTGCATAATCCAAACTTAGGGAAAAAAGAGTAATAGATTAACAAAGGTTAGCAATAAAGTTAGTGTAGTTAAACTAAGCTAAACTAGTTAATAATTAATTAATTAATCAATTAATTAATTAATAGTTAAGTTAGTTTAGTAACTAGGTTAGTTTTTATTAATTAACATTAAATAAAACAAATACAAATTATAAAAACACAAAACAATATAAAACATGTAATAAAAATAATATTAAAAAACAAATAACAAAAAATTAAAAACAAAAAGTAACACTACCCTAAGTCCTACCCACCCCGGGGGGTCCGGAATGGTTGTTTTATGAAACCATTCCTTGGACAGGTGTCAACCCCACAAGCCACCGGACCCCGCCCCCCAAAAAAATACCGCCTTCTCGAAAAAAAATTGTTTTTCCCTTTTTCACCATTTTTTGCATGTTCATTATGTCTTTTTTCCAGAGGCAATTATGAGCAAATGAAGACGGATTTTCAAAATCCGAGAGAGGTTTTTTCTTAGAACTGGCTGAAGAAAAGAAACCTCTCTCATATTTTTCAAAGGTGAAATTATAAGGGAGAATCGAAGCCATCTTCGAGGCCCATTTTTCCAGTTTTTCATTTTTCTGTTAGAGTCCTGATTTTGCGGGAGCTGTTTCGACGAGATGGAGGCGATTTTGGAAAAACTGAAGGAGGTTTTTGTATATAATATGCCCATATCCAATAACCTCCTTCATTTTTTTCCCAGGTGTCAGCGTTGAAGAGAAACAGATGTCTATTCAGACCCCTTTTTTGCAGAAATTAGGCCCGTCTTCATGGCAAACAGTTCCAGATTTTGGGGGATTCGTGGCTATTTTTGGCCGAGGCGGTTAAATCCGACTTACACGACTTGTTGGGGTATATCCCCTATTTATTCATAGGATTTTAATGTAAATAGGGTTGGACCTGGAGGTACCAGAGGGGAAGATAATATAGAAACATGATTCTCTGTTTTGTCAAGATGATCAGCAGCCTGTAAATGACTTTATGAATGAATACAAAGGCACTTTTTCTAGATTCCTGTGTTGTGTTTAAGTGGTGAAGTTTTCCCTTATGTAACTCATTATTTTCCTATTTCACATACTTTTCTTTCTGTATTGTCTATGAGAAGATAATGTATAGGATTTGTTCTTGACACCCTGTGTTGGCTCTAAATGATATTTATGTTTTCTTCCAAGTTTGAAGTGTAGAATTCAACTATACTCTGCTCTACATTTGAAATGAATTCCAATATTTTCTTTCTTTCCCATTCTATAATCTCAAAGAATACACTTGCATGATTATCTTCTCTGGTTATATCTTGTTTTAGTTATTCATTTATCTATCGTCTTTATCATTGACTCCATGTCGCCCAATGGTCCTTTATGCCTTAACCAAACCAACTCAAAATCCATAAACAAACCCATGTTCTACATACATAGCCTAAGATCAAATCTATAACAAAGATAAATTAGACAAAGAGATCCCTCTCTGAGTCTTGGAGGGCTAGATCCAAGACTCGAAGTGGTTTTGATGTTGCCTCTGTAACTGCCTCCACAGCCTTGGGCAAATTATAGAGTGCTAACAGAATGGTGACCATACTGGGGAACTTTCCCCAGTAGTACACTTCAAAGCTCTAGATTTGATCATTGATGGTGGGCAGTGACCAGACACCAGAAGGCTGAGATCATTCACCTGGTGACTCCAACCAACTCCAGACAGTGCTGACTCAAAGACTCCACTGGAGGAAGAACCTAAAGCATGGCCTAGAAAGACCAGGTACTCAAGCTCAAATTGCATTCAAGACATATTTGGTTTTATCTGTAATTATGTTTTGTCTTATTCTAAGCCTGATCAAGAGTATATTTCCGAAGATTACATAGACCACCTGTTGATTGATGATCCTCAAGAGATCAGATCCCCAATTGTAGATTATCTACATACTCATACACCTGTGCACATCCCATATGCACCTGTAGAAGTCCTAGTGAGACATAAGCCTCCTGCTTTATCTCCTACTCTTGCTAAAGCTCCGGATGGTTGTAAACCTCTTGCTTCACCTCCTGTACCTGTCAAAATACTAGACAGATACAAGCCTCTAGATTTGCCTCCTACCCTCCATGACCTCCCTGCAAATTACACCAATAATATGCCCAAGTTTGATGTGGAGAGTGTCAATATTACTGCTGAAAAACACATCCAGAGGTTTGAAGATTTTCTTGACCTTTATGAGGTTGAAGATGACGATGTCTATATTAGGATTTTTGCCTTGTCTTTTCAAGGCAAAGTTAAAAATTGGTTTAAAAACCTCTCAGCTACAAGCATCAGAAATTTTCATCAGTTCATGCAAGTTTTCTTAGATAGGTGGGTGATCATGAAAAATGTCTTTCTCATCCTAGAAGAGTATGACCATTTGAAAAGACAGCCAGGGGAAACAGTACAACAATTTTCATCAAGGTTCAATAAGATTTATTATGCAATGCTTGCTGACATAAGACCACCCTCGAGATCAGCACACTTGCATTTCCCAGATGCCTTTGATCCTGAGATGGCATTCCAATTAAGAGAAAGGAATACTGCAAGCCTTGAAGAAATGCAGAACATTGTAGTTGATGTGGAGGCCAATTTGCTGATCAAAAGGTCAAAAGTAAAGAACAAAGAAAAGGAGCAGCTGAAATCTTCAGAAGCTAAACTGGACATTTTGGTCAGTGCCATAGAAGAGATGATGCAGAGGATCAATAGGAAAGATGAGCTTTCTGTCCAAAGACATCATGTTCCATTGATTTTAGAGAAAGAAAAGGTCATTGTTCCCAAACATTTTGTTGTTCATCCTTGGTACCATGGTTTGGATAATGATTCTTTCATGTATTCAATTCACAACACAGTCAAAGATGAAGCTCCATCTCAACTTGCAAAGGAACAACTAGCTGATATGATGTGCATGTTTAATGACATTCCCTACTTGGATAATCTACCCAAGTATGATCAGTATGATGATGATCATGAGGCTGAAATAGAGGTGGATTGTTCAAAGAAATCAGCCACATATGAATGGGAGGAAAAAGATCATTTACAGTTCAGATATGAAAATCATCCCTTGCACAACAGTCATGACAGTGAGGAGGAAGAGGAAGAAAATTTCAAAGTAAGGGAAAGATCTTTGCCCTTATGTCTCTCTTATTTTCAATTTTTGAGAGGAAATTGTAAACAAGTTGGCATTGGTAAAGAGGGAGAATGTTCTGATCAACTAGGTGAAGATGCCAGTGCTGATGTGGAGGTTGTTCTAAGCCCAGAATTGCAGCACTTTACCTACTCTGATTCTCAAATTCCAAATGAAAGCTTAAAGCCTGAGACAAATTATGAGTTAATCCAAAATAAATTTGTACCATTGTGCTTTAATTCATTTCAAATTTTGAAGAAGAATCTTGAGTATATGCTAAAGGATAAATACACAGAAAATCAAGAATTTTTAGTAGAACCAATACAGTAGTCATTTCATTTCCTACAGGATCCAATATCAGATGTGTTGAATGACTTGTGTTGTCAAAATATTTTTGCATCATCCAACTATGGGATAAAAAGTTATTATGATATTGATATGATCAGGCAGTCAACTTCATTGCCTTTTTCAGCAGAAGTCACATTTCAAAACCCATCAGAAAAGTTGTGGCCATGGCTGGAAGTGCATGAGGATGAAAATAGCATAGATACGGTGCCAAAGCATGTTACTCACTTGGATGAATGTAAAAATCAAGGAACAGGTTATTTCTACCTTGATCCTATAGCCACCTATATGGAGAAATTGTTCACTACAGAGCCTTAATCTATCTCTGGCATTACTTTTGTTCTTCAAGATTGTTGAGGTCTCTGTTGTAAATATCAATCATGTTTTCAACAATGGCCATTACACTTTGCAGTTTTGGATCTATGGGCAAAGGGTCGGGCTGCCTTTTTCACTGTGCAAACAAGCAGTCAAGCAGTCCACTGGTCTCAGCAGCTCCTTGATTGACTTCATTGGCATTTTTTGTATTATTTGATTTAACAAAATTATCAGTAGCATAGGGTAGGTAGGAGAATGTGAATAAGCTCAGCATTATGAGCATCTCCTTTTCAGCAGTGTTCATTTAACTTGGTTTCAGTTGCAAGATCAAAACAGGTACAGGTTGCAGAATAAGATTTTGGGATCAACCTAATGGATAAAGCACCGGTCTGCATGTTCAGAGGCTTGTGGTTCTTGACACCTCCTAAAAGAAGTTGCCATTCCTAGGTGGAGCCACTGTTATAACCCTATAATTCATAGTATCATCTGGTGACTGGAATTTTTTTTTTTCACTCTGGGTGTATTTCGGCTTGAAAATAATATTTTATTTCTGCAAATTAGTTTCAAGGAAAGGAAAGGAAAAGGGAAATTCATGATTTTTTATGCTGAGTGGTTTTTTCCTAACCCCATGGTGACAAAAGCAAGGGAATCAGCACACCAGACCCTCAAAAAGGTCATTAAGCCTAAGTTTTTCCTCATATACTGCATTCGCACTTGGAGAATAAAGAACGCGCTTAGATCAACAGTCGATCTAGCGACGCATAGATCAACGACTGACAATGGATTTTGGACCCCCTCGACTGTTATTCTTTTAACGGTGGGGGGGGTGGGGTCTGGAATCGGATATAACGAAGGCACACATCTGAACGGCTAAAGCACTAGCGCTTTCATCAACGACTAAGATTGAAT
>SNQJ01S0001973.1:42821-78738 GCA_010110895.2 Picea sitchensis | reverse complement strand
GAGGCCCATTTTTCCAGTTTTTCATTTTTTCGTTAGAGTCCTGATTTTGCGGGAGCTGTTACGACGAGATGGAGGCAAATTTGGTGAAACCGAATGATTTTTTTGTCCAGCACATGTCCATCTCCAATAACCTCCTTCATTTTTTTCCCAGGTGTCAGCGTTGAAGAGAAACAGATGTCTGTTCGGACCCCTTTTTTGCAGAAATTAGGCCCGTCCTTCATGGCAGACAGTTCCAGATTTTGGGGGATTCGTGGCTATTTTTGGCTGAGGCGGTTAAATCCGACTTACATGACTTGTTGGGGTATATCCCCTATTTATTCAGAGGATTTTAATGTAAAGAGGGTTGGACCTGGAGGTACCAGAGGGGAAGATAATATAGAAACATGATTCTTTGTTTTGTCAAGATGATCAGCAGCCTGTAAATGACTTTATGAATGAATACAAAGGCACTTTTTCCAAATTCCTGTGTTGTGTTTAAGTGGTGAATTTTTCCCTTATGTAACTCATTATTGTCCTATTTCACATACTTTTCTTTCTGTATTGTCTATGAGAAGATAATGTGTAGGACTTGTTCTTGACACCCTATGCTGGCTCTAAACGATATTTATGTTTTCTTCCAAATTTGAAGTGTAGAATTCAGTTGTACTCTGCTCTACATTTGAAATGAATTCCAATCTTTTCTTCCTTTCCCATTCTATAAGCTCAAAGAATCCACTTGCATGATTATCTTGCCTAGTTATATCTTGTTTTAGTTATTCATTTATCTATCATCTTTATCATTGACTGCATGTCGCCCAATGGTCCTTTATGCCTTAACCAAACCAACTCAAAATCCATAAACAAACCCATGTTTTGCATAGCTAGCCTAATATCAAATCTATAACAAAGATAAATTAGACAGAGAGATCCCTCTCTGAGTCTTGGAGGGCTAGATCCAAGACTCGAAGTGGTTTTGATGTTGCCTCTGTGACTGCCTCCACAGCCTTGGGAAAATTACAGAGTGCTAACACCACATAAATCTTAACACACAAAATCCATGAACTTTCCACAGTTCCAACATTTTACCTTGGACTTTCGAGAAGACTTATGTCTCCCATGGGATTTGGATCTATCTTTTTCTCGCTTCTTTCCTTTCTTCTTCGATCTTCCATGAACAGCCAAGGCTTCATTAGTGGATTTAAAATATGTTTGCCTCACCCCCTCTAAGAGTAAGTAGCTACAACCTCATCAAGCACCAATGTCTTCACATTTCTTCCAATGGTCATTACTAGGTTGTCCAGTGAATCCGGCAAAGAACTCAAAAGGGTCATACAATGGTTCTTCTCATCCATCTTCACTCTACCTGAAATCAACTGGTTCACAATAGTATTAAATGCATTTAGGTGCTCAGTTATAGAATCACCATTACCCATTCTCAAACAAAGAAAATTTTTCAATAGAAAAAAATTATTAACCAAGAATTTAGCTTGATACAAATCCCCCAACTTCTTCCAAAGAGTGTTGCAGTTTTTTCTTCAGAATTGTTTAATAGTACTGAATCGGACAAGAATAGCACGATAAAACTTCTTGTCTTTCTCTCCAACGCCACCCACTCTTAATCTATCATACTTACAATGAGTTTGGTTCCAGATACTGCAACATATATATTTCTATCTATGAGAAGATATTGCACCTTGAGCTTCCACAACTTAAATTTAGTTCCATTAACCTTCTCCATTTATATTCTACATCTGCTCACCATTTCCATGCAACAAGATTTCCTTCTATGCAAGCTCCCACAAAAGAAAAGATTAGGTCAAAAAACCTTGTTTCTAATATCTTGGATTTGAGGTGATGAGGCTCTGATACTAAATGAAAGGAAACAAAGGTGTAGAATACGCTTATTACACTAATCTATGAGAAAATAATGCTTATAAACTAAAAACAAAATAGTTGCAAAAAATAAATAAATAACAAACTATAGACAACAAGATTTCCTCAGGAAATCCCTTCTAGATTAAAAACCTTACACTCTAAAGCACACTCAATGTATTAGTCAACAACCAAAAATGGTTACCTCGGATAGTATTCAACAGTGGCATAAATATAGAGATATTTCGACAACATAATTGTAAGATAAGACTCAGACTCTGTAATTTCCTCCAACCCTAACACTCAATAAATAGGCATAGTAAAACCATAAAGAATTTATGGTTTACCATTTCTACATAGTGGAAACCACCAAAACGTTGTTTCTTTCCACTGCTCTGCAAGTATTCTTTGCTCTACTGCAACACTGCAAGTATTTTCTTCTCTACTTCAACATTGGAAGGTGTATGACACGCATGTCCCAACATATATCTCTTTGTGCATGAATATCAATATTATGCCTATGAATACTTGGAGGGTTATGGGTTCACCACTGCTTGAGATATCCCTTATTATAATATTAGTCTACCATGCCTATGACTAAGCTATGAGAGAATATTCTTTCCTTGCTATTATTAAGTGATGCTCGCATGTTTTTGGCCAAAATCCATTACTTTGTCATCATAACAGATGTGATTGTGGTGGATTTAAGTGGAGAGAAGTGGTTTGGTATTGATATGTGCATTGTTCCTATGTTATCATCCTCTTATCACTTTCATTTGTTTATTTCCCTCACATGGCAGGTAGCAGGGAGAAATTTTATATATGTTTGTGCATTGATATCAATGTGATGCTTAGGGATACATGGAGGGCCCTGGGTTCACCACCACTCGAGAGATAACTTATTAGTCCCTACCAAAAGACAGGAACTATAGAATTTGATTCAACGTTGAATGCATATTAGTTGATGTTTGACTTTTGATGCATATATTATATCCTAACTATTTAGTATGGTTTGCAATTTTCCTTATTAAATATTTTAAGAAAACTCATTTGTTTACAATCATATTGGTTCTAACATTTGAAGTCTTATTACAAACTTCACTCCTCCCATTGTCTTTTTATTTTCATACATCTATTATATCCTAATGTTTTAGGATGGTTTGCCATTCCAAAAAAAATCATACATCTATTATATCGTAAAAAGTTAGGATGGTTTGCAATTGTGAAATTTTTTTGTTTACAATGTTTATTGCAGAGTTCACTCGATTTTCATTACAAACAATTATGATGACTGGAAGATAATAAATGTGTTTTTTTCATTCCCTAACTTATCCCTAATAAAAAATTATCAAAGATTTGGAATTCGGCACTAGACCGCATGCGCCTTCCTACTACATAACTGCCTTTCTATCATTATTTTGCATTTCTATCATTCTTTCTAGCATTGCTAAATTGTAGAATCAATTGCAGTATTTATTAATGGAGAGCAACTGCGGAGAGAAAAACAAGGACAATATTTTTTGTAAAATTTGTTGCTTATAGAAATCTAGTGCAGAACAAGAACACGTAGGGATCAGTTCAAAAAAAAGTATACACCGAAAAAAAAACTTTAGTAAGTGGATACTTGAGAAAATTTGCATTGTTTGATGTGACTAACTCCTTCATGATATCAGGAGGCATGAGAATCGTAAAAACGTCTAGAATTGGGTTGTTGGGTAGCTTTGGAGATCTTCTGGGAAACATGCCCACTCATATTAATGGAAGGAATTATTAATGGTAGTGGGAAAAAAAGGAACACATGCAATGGTAGCGTTATCAAATTGAAAAAAACACCAACAACATCTAGAAAGTATTGTGCATTTGGTAGTATTCATACTTTATGTGTTCCTACATCATACCTTGCAAGGAAAATACAAAGAAGTTTATCCCCAGGAAAATCCCTTGGACTTGCGATAGAAATCATGGTATGATAAATCACTCATGTTAGAACGAGACTTTTTCTCATTTGTTAGACAATAGCATGATTGGTATACATGTGTTTAAAATTCAAAAGTACACATGTTATGGATTCCATTGAATGTAAGGTAAACTGATGCTACTTAATGATGTTGGTCGATCGTTGGGTTCAATTGTTGGGATTGGAGGAAGTAAGAATATAATTAAAAGAAAGTCAAGTAAGTGAAATCAATAGTGTTTAGGAGTATTTCAAGGCCTTAACCTTAGCATTAATTCTCACGTCACCCATAGGGTTTGGGTAACCAATATGCCCAGGTCGGTTCTACATCTCGTTCCCACTTCCCGCGGTTTCCACTGCAAAAAAATTATTCTCAAACCCATCAACCTTCTCACCTTCCCTTAACATAGTAGATAACTTAGTTACATACTCCCTTCGTTAACAGAAGGAAAAAATTCATAATAGAAGATTAACCAGAAGATTTGGAAGAAGATATAGTATGCAGTATACCTCGTCATCTCATGAAGGGGCTTTCCCTTGGTGGAAAAATTAGTGCTCAACCTCTCCCCTCATAATTCATTGGCACACATGGAGCATCAAAGCCCAATATTTCTCAATATTTCACAATTTTTATATTTTTAACAAATTGTCCTCAAACAATGTCATATGCTCAATATTATGCTCAAACCTGCATGGTAATATGTTTCTAAAGGTATGGATAAACATTAAGTTTTAATGCTTCAACTATTGTGTGAACGCTCAACCATAGACGTGTATGCATCTAGTGAATATTAAAGGTTTGATAGCATTTAGAATCATATTTAAAGCATGCATCTTGGGAAGCTTTCATATCATATATCATGTGGAGAAATGCTTCCACCGCTCATGCATTTTTTATCTTGGTTGTATAGCTAGGCGACTTAAGATTCCAAATTGTACTGTATGTAATGACTTATTATCATTAACATCGTCCAGAATTGGATTGTCCAATCACTCGAGAAATAGTTTTTTTTATATATGATCGATGCAAGAGTCAGGCGCTGCATTTTTCTATACAACCAATGGGAAAGAGAAAAGGGTAATCCAACTATAAATAATAAGGGAAGGTATTCCTATGGTTATTCTACCTTAGATCTAGTTGATCAACTAGATCTGAATGACACATTATTGATGAATGAAAGATGAAATCTTGAGTTCTATCGAAAGACATTATTACGAGTAGCGGACAAGCTGACGAACAAATGCATTGCAAAGCTCCGCTTAGTAATCACTTACCTAAAAACCACTCTCAACAAATAGTAGTTTCCTTACTCACGATCATTCTAGTTTCAAATAGAATAAATAACAATCATAGTATCTTCAACAGATTGTGGACAAATGACCAAACCCAACATACATATTTTTCATTTATAATTGAAAAAAATGTAGAAATAATTTCCATTTCTCCTTCATGCAAGAATCCACGGTCAATTTTTAATGCATTACAAAAACAATCTGAAATGTTGAGGATGTTTGATTCTTATTTTGAAATTAGATCCCATATGTCCTAGGGGAAAGCCTACAACATTTTCGACTAACATTTTGTTGGAAACGTAATCTGTTAGGGTTACTCACTTTACGAAATATGAACAACCAAGTGATAGGAACGGTAATTAGGAGTCCAAGAGACCTCTTGGAAGGTGAATCCATAGGTCAAGATTATGTATTTATATCTGTATCATATTAATGAAATGACATTCCACATTTATCTAGATTTGTGTGTTATGTTAGTGGTATATGTTATGTAAATATAAGTCTTGTGGCTTTGGTTCATGGACCACAATAGAGAAGTGCCCTAAAAGACTTCTCTCAAAATTTAATAAAGCAATTAACTAAAAGTATCTACCTACAGTAATGAACTTTCATAAGAAAGGAAAGAGAACATACATGAAACTTATTGTTTGAAGTTGATCCCTCTTGTGCGATTCCACTCCAAAACTCCCTCACAATGATCTTATGAAAGTCTTGCAAACAAAGAAGTATGCAACTACAAGAAAGTAGTTATATGATAACTAACTAAATGTAATCAATTCACTTTCTATGTTGTATTCAAAATAAGATACAAATAACCTCATCAAAAACATGAATTAACAAAGAGAAGTGGACTAGAATGAGATTTATTTTATTAATAATAGCAAAAGGAGTTGGTTACAACCTATAACTGTTGTGACACGATCCCGAAACCAGGATCCAAGTTCCTCCACCCAAGGCCTAAGATGACAAGTACTACATGTAAATGTGTTGAAAATGAACAGAATAGATCTAGCTAAACAATAATACACACAGTAGAGAGAATTGGAGAAAGAAGAAGAAGGAGAGAAAGAATGAAAGAATTATCATTAACCGTTATGAATAATGAATAATTTACACATGATATACTCTGTATAACTCAATGAGTGTGCACTAGAGGAGAACCAATGTGCCATAGTGGTGGTCTAGAGTGATCGGACACACACCAGAAGTTACGAGAGTGAACTGCCACCTAGTTTAGTCTCTCAAGTAGTTACATGAGTGAACTACCACCTAGTTGAGTTAACTAGTCAACTAGTCTTCAGTTAACTAACTGAACAGAGAGTATTGAGGAGTTAACTCAGGGAAACAAGGGTAATGCGCCAGTCTGGTGATGATCCCATGGAAATTTCTCATTAGTTGGTGATGATCCCAATGTTGCATGGCGACAAAACCAATGTAGCATCTAAACTCAACTCAACTAGTCAAACTAAAGTGTCAACTGAAAAAGAATATTATCCAGGTGGAATATCCTCCCCTAAAATATAGGATACTGGATAATGACTAATAAACAAGGAATAACCTTTGTAAAAATAAATCCTAGGTGTGTGTGAAGTAAATCCAACACCCCCCCTGAACATCACTATGGTGAAAATAAAGAATGGGTCCCGGAAATGAGACCATGTTAGGTACCCAAATACAAAATATACACTGAAATAAAGTGAGGAAAGAGGGAAAACCTTATGGGGAAAAACCCCCCTCAAGGTACAATGTTTATAAAAAGAAGAAATACAGTTGTTAGGCAACTGTGTCCTTCACTCCAAGACAACTTCGCGGAGAATGGAACTTCTTCTCAGTGAAGGTCTTGGTGAATATGTATGTCGTATGTTCCACTGAAGAACAGAACTATAAGTCGATGACCCCCTTGTGTACTAAGTCTCGGATGTAGTGTATGTGGATCTCAATGTGCTTCATCCACTACCTCTGAACTAGATCTCCGCAGAACTTCAGAGTGCTCCAGTTGTCACACGAGATGATGATCGGTCGATGAAACTGAATACCCAACTCAGTGAGAAACTTTTGTAGCCACATAGACTAAATGGTTATGTTAACTACTCCTCTGTACTCTGCCTCAGCTGAAGATAGAGAAATGGCAGCTTGCTTCTTGCTCGACCAATATATAGGCCCGGAACTAAGACTGAGTGAGTAACCAGATGTGGACTTGCAATCAGTGTTATCGCCATCCCAGTCATAATTAGTAAACTCGATGAGATCTAATGTAGATTCTACTGCATAATGAATCCCAAAGGTGATGGTGCCATGTACGTATCGAAGGATACACTTTGCATCTTTCCAATGTAGCTCATGCAACTCTTGCATGAACCTAGAAAATACACCAACTGCATAGGAGAGGTCTGGTCTAGAGTGTGTGAGATACAACAATCTCCCCACTAGTTGTATGTATAGTGTGTTGTCAACCAATGGAGTCTCCCCGCCATCCTCAAGTTTGACTCCTCATATGAAAGGAGTCGGAGAAGACTTGCAATCTGTCATGTGAAATCTCTTAAGGAGTTCTCATGCATACTTGGCCTAAGACAATTTGATGCCTGGTGCATCCTGACTGATCTCAAGTCCGAGGAATAAGTGTCACAAACCCATGTCCGTCATCAAAAACCAATCATGTAGAATCCTCTTGACTGCAACAATCATTGAAGTCGAGCAACCGATGATCAACAAATAATCAACATACAGAACTAAGAGTAGAAGTGAATCAGTCGTCCTGAGCATGTAGACATTCAAGTCTGATTTACAACGTAAAAAGTTCTATGACAACAGGTAGGAGTCCATCTTGCCATACCATGCCCTCAGAGCCTGCTTGAGGCCATAAAGTGACTTCTTTATTCAACATACCAAAGATGAGTCCTGCATAAATCCCTGGGGTTTCTCCATGTAGATCTCCTCGGAGATATCACCATGAAGAAATCCATTCTTCACATCCATATAATGGACTTCCCATCCTTTGGTTGTTGCTATGGAAAGTGCCAATCTTATAGAATCCATCTTCTCTACTGGAGCGAAGGTCTCATCATAGTCAATACCATGAACCTATTGAAATCCTTTGGCAACAAGTCTGGCTTTGTATCTACTAATTTTTCCATCTGTTGTGCTCTTGGTCCTTTAGACCCATCTAAATCTGACAATTTTCCTTCTAGAAGGAAGGGGAACCAAATCCCAAGTCTGGTTCTTGAGGAGGAAGTTGTACTCCTCCTGCATGGCGAACTCCCAAAAGGTATTTTCAGCAGCCTCGCCATAAGAATGTGGATCTTAAGACTGAACCAAGAAATGATGCCTTGAGGGCAATGGTTCAGTGGCAGTGAGTGCAACATGAGGCTCCTTGAAATCATATTGAGTCCTCCTAGTATCAGTTAGATCACCAACAAGATCCCCTGCATCCTGAAGAGTAGTATGTGCCCACTTGGGCCTCTTCTCTGGCTCTACAAATTCATCTGGGTTCTATGACTCTGCATCTGACTGTACTAAATCTGAATCTAAATCATATGAGTCCTCTAAATCATAAATCTTGTTTGAACAAGAGTCGTCATGTGCATTCTCATCATCTCGGACAGGTGGAAGAGTGAAGGTGTCTGCATGTGGCTATTGAGGTACATGTGAGACACTTTCCTCGAATTGGACACTACGCTCAATGATGAGTCGGTCCGAGGAAAGATCAATACATCGATATCCCTTCACACCATCGAGGTATCCAACAAAAATGCACTCAGTGCTCTGTGGATCAAGTGCCTTCCTCTTTTCAGAGAGAATCTGGGCCCATGCACATGAACCGAAAATGAGAAAGTGGGTCACTTCCGGTTTGAGGCCTCTCCAAGCCTCATAGGGGCTCTTATCCTTGACAGATCTATGGGGAGATTTTTTTTGGAAGTACGTTGCACAATTAAGTGCTTCAGCCCATAGTCTCTGTGGTAGTGACTTTGCATGCAATATGCAAGATTCCATCTCCTTTAGAGATCATTTTTTCCGCTCAACAACTTAGTTTTGTTGCAAAGTATAGGAAACTATGTGTTGCAACTGAATCCATGCCTCATGGAAAATATTATGGAGCTCATAATTTACATACTCTCCCCCATTATCAATTCGGAGGACTTTTATCGTCTTTTTGGATTATGTCTCAACCAAGGCTTTGAAATCTTTGAGGTGTTGAAAGACCTCGGATTTTTACCTGAGAAAGTAGATCCATGTAAAACGTGAGAAATTGTCAACAAAAATGAGAACAACCCTCACTTTTTTGATCGATGGATGTGGAAAAGGACACATGAGGTCACTATGAATCAGATCTAAAGGTGTGGAGGCTCTCTAGGACTTTCCCTTGTCGAATTTCTCTTGAGGGTGTTTCCCGAGAACACATCCCTCACATACTCCCTTGGAGAAATGGATGTCTGGTAGACCATCAACCAATATTTTCTTGCTAAGTTGTTGCATGTATCTGAAATTCAAATGTCCAAACCTTTCATGCCAAATCCTACTACTTTCATCAGCATGAGTAAGCAGTAAAGCAGAATCAGGTTCAATGAATTCAAAAAAAGTATACAATCTAGACTGATGATTTACCTCACCGGTTGCAACCTTGGTGTTGGTTTGCATGTCGTAGATTTCCATGGCATTTGTTTTGAATATGAATTTCTTTCCAGTGCCATAATTCATCATCTGATACACGAAGAGAAGGTTGACAGAAAGTTTGGGAATGTGCAACACATTCTCGAAGCTTTCGTTGGTGAGTTCAATCCTTCCTTTGTCAGTGACTTCGATAGAAGATTTGTCCCCCATCAAAATAGGAGGATCTTTGCATGCATCCAAAGAAGAATATATTTCTTTTGAGGCATCCATGTGATGTGATGCTCCTGAATCTACGATCCAAGCATCGGGAGAGGAGTTGATGGCAATCAAGGCATGGCTAGAATTGTCTTTCTTGGAATTTGGATCTTCTGGCTTCTTCTTCTTGGCACCCTCGGGGATGAAATCTCCAAGGTTGTTTTGTTGAAGTATTTGATACATCATATCTATTTCTTTTTGCAAGCATGTGGATTCTGAATGGAATCCTTTGTGACAGTACGTGCATTTCTCCCCTTTTCTTCCCTTTTCTCCTTTGGATCCAGAGGCATCGGTGAAAGGTTTTGTGTACCCTTCCTTCTTCGGATGTGCATGAGATTTTCGTTTATCTTTATATTTATATTTATGATATTTGTGGCTGCCATCTTTCACAGTGAGTGCATGCGCCTTTGGGCCTTTGATTGTGCCCATGTTGATGAGCTTGGTTTGCTCTTGTGTCAGTGCTTCGATAAAGTCCTCAAGAGAAGGCATCTTCCAGGTGGCTCCAGAGGAGAATCTAACAAAATGGAATGTGGATACGAATACAGAGAATCTAGGACCAACATTGGAGAGAATGGTGAGAACCATTTGTTTCTCCTCCTTCGATTTATCAACCCCGCAAGCTTTGAGTTGTGACAGTAAATCCTTGAATTTTGTAAAGAAATCTTGGATATTGTCGAAGGTTTTTGGATCCAATGTGAGAATATCCACCTCCAGAATGTGTCCCCTCATCTCATCTTGTTTTCCAAAGAGCCCTTCCAAGGTGGTCCAGTCTTCATTGGGAGTCTTACAGGAAGATATGTGAAAAAGGAGATCGGGGTAAATAAGACTGCAAAGTGTTATGAGTGCCTCATCCATGCGATTTAAGTACTTGGATTTTTCTATGGCTAATGTTGATTTTGTATCTGTATTCAAGGTTAACCTATACAACCCTCTAGTTTGGAGATGTCTGGCTATTTTCTCCTTCCATGCAAAATATTTGTAAGGTGTAAGAATGAATTCTTTTTGGAAATCCATCTTTTCGTTGTTTTCAATCTTTTGTACCTGCAAAAATTTTGGTGTAGATTTTGCTTAGCATTCTGTCATCTCTGATACCATGTAAATGTGTTGAACCTGCACAGATTAGATCTAGATAAACAATAATGCACACATTTGCAGAGAGAATTGGAGAAAGAAGAAGGAGAGAAAGAATGAAAGAATTCTCATTAACCGTTATGAATAATGAATAATTTACACATGATATACTCTGTATAAATCAATGAGTGCACATTGGAGGAGAACCAATGTGCCATAGTGGTGGTCTAGAGTGATCTGGACACACACCAGTAGTTACGGGAGTGAACTTCCACCTAGTTTAGTATCTCAAGCAGTTACAGGAGTGAACTACCACCTAGTTGAGTTAACTAGTCAACTAGTATTCAGTTAACTAATTGAACAAAGAGTAGTGAGGATTTAACTTAGGGAAACAAGGGTAATGTGCTAGTCTAGTGATGATCCCAAGGAAAGTGCGCATTAGCTGGTGATGATCCCAATGTTGCATGGTGACAAAACCAATGCAGCATCTAAACTCAACTCAACTAATCAAACTGAAGTGTCAACTGAAAGAGAATATTCTCCAGGTGGAATATTCTCCCCTAAAATATAGGAGACTGGATAGTGACTAATTATGACTAATAAACAAGGAATAACCTTAGGAAAAACAAATCCTATGTGTGTGTGAAGTAACTCCAACACTACCACTAAAATTTTGTGTTTCGGCGGGTCCAGGGAAGAAATGGACTTATTCCTAACGAGATAAAGGGAAACACAAATCCTGAAAACAAGGTTTTTCAAGAGGAAAGACAATCTCAAAAAAATAGAGAAACAGGGGCTTGCAGGGCTATAAGGAAACTACCAACATAAGGTTGCATCTATTTCATACCATTTTCCTCCATCCCAAGGCTCTCTTTTATACTCCCTTTTGACAGTTGGAGTAGTTATGAATGGGATATAGAAGGTCGAGAACATAGGGAACCCATCAAATCCTCCTCAAATGTCGGGATTTATTATTTTTTTGAGACAATTAAACATGTATGTGGTTTGCTAACTAAAAAGGTGCATATATTGTACACGGGCTACTTTAAGGAGAGTCGCGTACATATAGAAAAATGGGATTTTTTAATATGTTTTTTGGGAGGAAAAGGGGGATTTTTCTCCTGCAAATAGGGAAAGGAATGTGACTGAGGCCAATGAGTCTTCATGAGCATAGGTGGTGTCAAATGGTGCTATAACAAATTCCCCTTAATGTGTGAAGTCAGAAAGAGAAATTGATGACCGAAATACATTACAAATAGTCATGATATTGTGGAGGGGCCATTGGGTAGGAGTAGTTGAAGACTATTCCCGACACAATACCTACAACAAAAACAAGTAATATACTCTCTTCTCAAGTCAGGCATTCACATGCTTGAGTGTGATATAAGCATGGATGCTAAATCGAGTACACTACAGATCCATGAATGATGAAAGCATAATTGTTGTCCATGGCCACGAAAATTATACACAGTGGATCCATGTGATATATAGAAGTAGCAATCATGGCCACGAGAAAATACATAGTGGATTCATGCAAAAATGTAGATCATAGCCACAAATGGATACACAGTGGAGGTACGTCTCTGAATCAAAAAGAAGATATCTGGAACCAATGGAGTGAACAAATTGATCCTCTCCAAGTACCAATGTCAAAGAGGGTGGTACAATCAATATAAGTCATTTAGGAGCACAAAATATGTGATGCTAGTACTTCACTCGAATTATTCAACAATATTTCGTGGTACGAGTCTACACTATGTGAATAAATCTGTTGAATTCGAACACAGTGAGACATTGTTTAATTATTGGTCATTGATGTATATCGTGAACAAACGCGATACAACCCATCAATAATGATAATGGGTGTCAATGAACCTAGTACAATCTATCAAGTGTGAATAAATGAGTTGATGTCGAACACCTGATATAATATATTAAGCGGGGGACATTGATGTATTCCCACTGTCAATAGCGAGGGAAACTGCCACTAATGACTGCAAGTCCCAAGGTACTAACAATAACTCTATATCCATGTCCCGGAGTAAGATGTGTTGACATTGATAGGAAGAGACTTGCTGGAAGGAAATAATTAAGGAATCCTCTTCCATCTAGCATGAGGGGTAGAAGAAGGCCAAATATTTGGAAGGACTCAGATGAAAAGATTGAAAGGACCAAACCAAGGTACGACTCCAGCATGCACCAGATGGAATAGCACATGGAAGAGACTCTTTGAATAGTATCCAATCAAGGAGACTACTGAAAAAGACGAGGAATCCACCCATAAGGTCAAATGGAAACCAAGGTACAACATGAATCCCTATGTGTGATAATGGTTGTTGACATCGAACACAAGGAAAACCACTCAGTCAATGATCAATGATGGTTTTTCATCTGTTGAGTTCAATTATACATATCAATGATGTAAATAGGCTCAGGGTGCAACTTTGGGTCATACTCTCAAAGAAATGTGTCGTATTAAATAAGAGCAGACCCACCAGCAAGAAGTCAATGGAGACCTTCTATACTAGCATGAGTGAGATACAAATAAATTTGTGGTATTAACAAATTCTTGACTGACACGAGAGGGCCGACTTGAAAATTCAAAGGTTTCTACAGAATGGTCGGCACAGGATGACTTCCCTTGAACAAAGACACGACACAAAATGTGAATTAGGCATCATGGATTATAAATTGGGATATGTTTGTGAAACGAGAGTTATCAAAAAACTCTCTATATGACTGGAAGAATAGCTAGTAAGAGGAGATTTTGCTCAAAAACGAAAAAAAGGGCCTCCTAAATCCATACTAAACTCGATAATGAGGTGAAGACTCATAATATTTTGTTATGTTCAAGGGAAACACAAGTAGTTTTCATATACAAAATATTTAGACTCACTCCCATCCTTCTTCTTTTTTTCTTTTTCATATTATAAAGCCTAAAAAGGAATAAAATAATGTTATGATACAGTGGAGGAAACGAGTGTCGTGAGAAAGAAAACTAGTTCCAAGCATAAGGAACATACTTATGCTCAATGCAAGGAAAGAATGTGCAGGATATGGACACTTGGGGGAAATTTACTTCCAGGGGTACATGTGTCAAATCTCAAGGAATAGTATTGCAAGGTTGATAACTTTTTGAGAATGCATATACAATTGGCTATATCAGAGCAAGTTGAAGCCGAGATTAGGTGCAAAAAGCACAAGAAATCAATATGCAATGAAAATACAACTCAACACAACAAATTTTTGGAAGCCTCATAGGGAACTGGCCATCAATAGATGATAAGAAGATATGAAACTTCAATGCAAATTCATGGTGAGACTTGACAATGCTTCCCATCCAATGGAAAAATCGCAGCATTGGTGCCAAAATGTCTAGTGGGGAGCTAGCTAAGGCACCCATGAAGAGGCAAGCTCTACCATCCATAAGCGACGTCTATAGATAAACTTGAAGGTATAATGCCACAATGAATGGGGTTGATCCTAAGGCAATTTTTTGACCGATATAGATAAATGCATAATGCAGGTGGAATGAAACCTACCCTATATGTCGGAAAAGAGCACGATACCTGCCGAAGAAGTCGAAAAAAGGCCACCAAATATAAAAATATTTATGGAAAAGATATCTCCCAAGGATAAGTGCACAAGAAAACATATCCATGACACTTATGTTAGTCGAAACGGTGTAAAATGTTAAAAGGGGGGTAAAACATTATACAAAAAGGTGGAAAAAATGGATTAAAAGAGGTAGAAAGCTCATTTTTACCATATCATTTCACTTTTTACCATTTGGAGAGCATTGGGATCCATTTTTACCCTTCAAACTTTCGAGGATCGATAAGAAGTGCACAGAGCTCGGAATTCAACACTACTTGAACCAGGTAAGAGATTACTTCCTCCTCTTTCATTTCATCCATGAATTTTTTGATTTTGTTGATTTCTTGAGTGTAAAAATATTTTTAAGTATCGTTCAAATATGTATGTGACCTTGCTCAACACAAGTCACGTACATATGTTATTGTCCTAACTGAAAATCATGTACATCTTCTAAAAACCCAAAATTTGAGGATTTAACTCAAAAAATAATTGATGTTTGCATAATGGTGATAGAGTGGAGGAAGAGGGAACATGGAGAAGTTGATAATGAGGTCATGGATGACCCAGAATCCTAACAAGCCCTTTGTCGATGCATACTTTATAATAAAAAAATGTTGCAATGGGATTAGAGTGCAACAAAGATTGCTTGAAACTATGATTGATTAATAGGAACCTGAAGCATATGCTTTTATGATCAAGGGGAAATCACAAAGAATTGAAACTGAGGATATATATTTCCTTATCGGGTTTCCTCATCAAGGGAATGTGGTGAAATTGAATGGAAAAGGATCCATTGGTTTAACAATCAATGAATACATTTCTCTATATTTCTCATCTGAGACAGAGAAGGTTGGGAGTCAACTCCCAATAAGGAAGATAGAAAACCTTGGTCTAAAAATCATTGTGTTGATGATTTTCTGAATTGTAGGATATGCTTCATTACATCAAGCTTCATGGACAATGATGTATTATGCGTGAGAATGCTTGAGGCCTATACTATATGATTGGAGTACCACACTTCTAATGTGCATGAAGGCCCAGTTCATAGGATGCAAGCAAGGAAAAATGAAGAACTTTGGCTTTGGAAGCCTCTTTTGTTTCTTTTTATTTGAGAGAGTACCCATGATAAGTCCAAAATTGGACATCCATCCGCATTTTTTGAGGTATGGCACGATGGAATGGTGGAGCAAGGTACTTCCCAGGAAAGGAGGAGGGACATCTATGTGATCCCTGAGATGATGCATTCTTCGCTTGGTGGGAGTTCCAAGTGGTTGTGATCGAGGATTTTACTTATGTAGGGATTGATTATCGCAATGACCCAAATATGTGTATCCCTTCTAATAGTTCCTATGGAGATATCGATAAAAGAAAATTACTTTTTAACTTATTTCATTTTTTATATTTTTATGATTAAAAAGGAAAATATTTTTTAGTGGATCAATCTAATAACATAATTTTCTGAACATACAAATGTGGGACTGAGGCATCCTGATGGATTTCCTCTACATAGATGACCTAGTTATGATGGCCAACTGTGTGGAGTAGTCGACTGAGTATTAGATAATTTCCATAGGAATCTAGATAGATTGGTGTGCACGGTGCCAATGGTACAGGTCGAATATTTGTCGGAGCATATGCAGCGACATGTAGTCAGAGTACCAAGGGCTTAGGTGTGTCTCTTTCGGCGTCTAGCTAATGTTGTTGTTTTTTTATGAGAGACATGTTGAGGGAAGGGTAGGGCCCTCAGGACCATAATTTATAGATCATGTATATTTTTTGTATTATCAAACCATATAGAGGACAATTGAGGCTAAAATCCTTTTTTGGAACATGATCCACTTTTGTACTTGATGAACTGTGATGACGATATATATATATATATACATATGATATTTTTTGTCTCAATGATAATGTGCATATGATTCGACTATATACAAATACAATTTTTTGTTTGTGTGCTTTTGTTTCAACGTGAATGATATAAATGTCAATCTAACACATAGTTGGCAAATGCATCACTTAAAGAATTAGAAATTCTTGGGACATGAACATAAGTAATACGATAGAAAAAATGATCCAAAAAACGTACTCGTAGGAAACAACGATGTAGCATAGGTCTTTGAACACGATATTTGTCATTTAGTTGGGATACTACCAAATGAGTGTCTAAACAAATTTCTAAGGACCGAAATCAATTCACAATAGCGTCACGAAGCATTTCGATAATAGCAATATAATCAGACACATTATTGGTGTAAGGATCAAGACAAAAACCTCATGAGGCAACCAATTGACCTATAGGCAAATAAATCACCCAAGCGGTGGAAGCCAAGTTCTGAGTGTGATGGTTTGCACCGTCGGTAAACCCTATGAATGTCGAATAATCTCGTGACATATACCAACCAAGAAGAAGCACCATAAGCACCACTAACACAAAAATATATCTACACTAGCACTAAATATAGCAATGTACAACATTTACAAAAAGGACGCCTAGGCGTGATGGCTTAAGTGTAATTCTTCTTCCAGTAGAGCCTATTTCTAGGCTCTAGAAGTGCAATCCCTTCAAAATCCTCAAGCCCATAGTCTCATTTCTATAGGGCACGTCTCACAATGAATGGGCCATGCCATAAAGGATTAAACTTATGTGCCCCCAAGTCAGCTTTGTCTTGGTCGTAGACTAACACAAGGTCCCATTCAAAGAATACTCTAGAGTGCATGGACTTATCGTAATTGGCCTTGACACACTTCTTGTGTTCCTCATTTTCTATAGCAGCATCTTGATGTTTCTCATCAATATGTTCTAACTAAACAAGGAACTATTGCAGTTCAGTCGTGTCAAGGAGGAGCTCTACAACAATATTAAGCGAAGGGATCTCGCATTCAATAGGAAAAATTTCTTCTACCCCATGGATGAGTTGGAAAGGAAAGAATCTCGTTGCAATTTTGACTAAGGTTCAGTAAGCCCACAATGTTGGGTATAACATAAAATGATAATTTGATTTTCTCACGTCAACAGTTCTTTGCAAAATGGTTTTCAAGGATTTATTCATAGCTTCAACCTAACCATTCGCCTGGGGATAGTAAGGAGACTAATGCTCCTGCCTAAAACCTAGTTTTGATGTTAATTCTGACATCATGTTGTTCTAAAAGTGACTGCCATGGTCAGTGACAATCTCTTTTGGAACCCCAAACCTAGCTATAACTTTATTAAACATGAAAAGCATTGTGGTTTCACCATCATTAGAAAACATTGACATGGCCTCTTCCCACTTCGTAAAATAGTCTACAGACACTATGATATATCGATGCCCCCTAGCCAAAACTAGGTGACATGTCATAAAATAAACCCCCCACATGATGAAGGGGATGACGGTAATGATGTGAAACATAGAAGAAGTTGTGCATGTATCATTTTAGAAATGATTTGGCAAGGGTGAAATTTCTTGATCGCTTCTACACAATCTTTAAATATCGTTGGCCAAAAAAATATGGCACGCAAAATATTTTGGGTTATTTCCAACCCAGACAGATGATCACCACATGCTCCACTATGGAAATCATTAAAAACCAACTTTTCTTCCCAGTGAGTGAGGCAACAACGAAGAATTTAATCTACCCCTTGATGATACAATGTGTCGTCAATAATGAGATAGTTCCTCGCCATATAGTGAATCCGTCATCGATCATCTCACGATAAATGCGAAGGAAACTTCAAATTCTGGAGATATATGATGATATATCCATACCAAGGATCAGACGAAGAGATGAGGAAAATATGCTCATTAGGAAATGAGTCAGTAACTATGCCATCCTCCTTCTCTGTTGGAAATCTGACACAAGTTCAGCGAAGACTAAGGACATTTTGGATTTGGAAGAAGAAAAATCCAAATTAAAATCTTGAAGCACAACAATCCACTTGTTGTGCTTCCCTCCAATTATTCATCGAGTCAACACATATTGAAAAGGATTAACGTCAACAACGACGGTCGTCTTACGTAGGAAAATGTAATGTTGAAGAAATTGAAAAGCATGAAAGGTTGTTAATTCCAATTTCTCCACGTGCGAATACTTTAGTTCAATATCGAACAAGCCATGACTCAGATAATAAATGGTGTGCTCCTTGAGCTCATCATCTTCTTGAACTAACACCATGCCGATAGAATATTTTTTTGTTGCAAGGTACAATAGGAAATATTTATTATAGTTGGGAGGACTAAGCAAAGGGGCATAAATTAGAGCTTTCTTCAACGCATCGAATGAATGTTGCGTCGATTCATCCCAGAAAAAAGAGACCCCCGACTTCAAAAGGAGCATAAATCCTTTTGTGATATCAGCATAGTTTGGTACAAAACGTCGAAGGAAATTTTTCTTTCTTTATAAGCTATGAAGTTGACACATGGTACGCGAGGGAGGAAATTGCAGTATTTCCTCAACCTTCAAAGGGTCGACCATGATCCCTTTGGTTGACACCATAAACCCCAAAAGACGCCTTGAAGTGATGTAGAAAATGCACTTATGAGGATTCAAATGAATTCGATAATGTCGACACCTTTCAAAAAAAAGGAGGACATGTAATAGATCTTGCGCTCCCTTGCGAGAATGAGTAGTATGATCATCTTGATAAGCCTCTACTATGTGTTTGATATCATGGAAAGAAAACATCATGGCCCACTGAAAAGTATCTCCGACATTTTTAAGGCCAAAGGGAATTTTCTTGTATGCAAAGGTTCACCAAGGAAAAATAAAAGAAGTGTTGTGTTGGTCCTTGGGCCAAATTTGTATCTGGTTATAACCAAAAAAATCATTCATGAAAGAGAAAATTTCACTTTATGCGCATTCATCGAGGATTTGATCAATAAACGATGTAGGAAAGTTATCTTTAGAAAAATATTTATTTAAATCTCGGAAATCCATGCAAACTCAAATGATACCTTATTTCCAATCAACCGGAATGGGGTTAGATACCCAGTCATTCAACATGATTGGATAGATGAAGCCTGATTTAAGCAGTTTTTCTACCTCAACCTTAATCGTTGCTACTTTGCTAGGGTTCATTGGTCACAACTTTTGTCGAACTGGTTTAGCATTTGCATAAGTTTGAATCCTGTGTTGGACAATATGAGGATCTATTCCTAGAATTTTCTCATAATACCAGGTGAACACATCATAGAACTCCTTAAAAATGTTTGTATATGAATGAATATCTTATGGAGAACAAGATGCCCCAATAAAAAAAAAATCCACAACATCAGGGGTCTTGGATATATTGATCGGGATAGTCACTGAAATATTTCCCACGTTCCCTTTGGCATATATGGCGTGAGTTGTCAAAGGGTTCAATGGACGATCAACATATCCAAACATGGTCAATCAAAATTCTCCTTTCTCTACGCAACTCAGCTCAAGAAGGAAATAATGCCTATGATGTAATTCTTCCCAAGTCCATTCATCACCTTTCATCGGCTCGAGGATCGCCTCATCCAAAGGGAGGACGATGTCCAATAAATCATGATAGTTTGAAGAATTAAGAGCCCATACATGCTCTAAAATGGGATCCACTTTCTCCGTCGAGGAAGGGGATGGATATTCGTCTACAATAGCTCGTTGAATGGATGATAATATATCCTCGATGCAGACCATGGCATTATCATTTTGATACATTCCAATCTGCCCCTCGAAGTCGACGAGGGAGGCAGAGTCCACATTTCTTCAAAGTAATAAGTTTGAAATTATCTCACTTAAAATATATCACCCTTTAGCATAGATTGTTTAGGAACAGTCAAAACTGCGTTAACATCTAATGATGGTGTCAAAAAATTGAAAGTACCCATCAAGGAAGGATACATCTCGACACCCCAATTTCCAGGTGCCCGCTGTGAATTCTCAATAAAAGGAACTGCAAATACTAATGGTGTTGCAGGATCTGTGCAAGCGAATGAAAACTGATCAACCGTGAAAATAATCCCTTTGTGATGGAAACATAACACTCGAAAAAATGAGGAAACTACAGTTTTCATTGCATACGTCCAACTTCTTCCTAAGAGTATATTATAGTCGAGAGGCGCATCAACTACTTCTACTTTGACGCACACGGTTTTTCCCTCTAACTAGATAGGGAAAGAAGGGATAATCCCATGTGTTCTAAACGAATGACCATTCAATTTTGTAATAAATGTAGGAAATGGAGCTAACTCATGTGAGCCAATAGCTCGCTAACATGATAATGACATGACACATGTCTAAGCACCTTCATCCACCACAGTGCGAAAAATATTTTTTGAACATGACTGCGTGGTGTAAACGACTACAATCTGAAACACGGTGTGATATGGAAGGAGAGGCTTGACGTTAGAAGTGTCAAACATGATGGATATTGATTTAGAGGATTCAGAATCCCCTAAAGAAAACAACAATTCATTTCATTGTGATGGGAAACTATGGAGAAATTCCAGTGCGGACATAGCAAAAGGCGTTTGGGCCAAATCTTCAACAATGGAATAATTTTGAGCCACTCTAGCATTCAGATTGTGTGATATTTGTTTCAACACACCTTTCGGTATGCAAAGCATTGGGTCTACCGTCAGTTTCTCTATATGGAGAGAGTTTGACGGTTCTATTAACTCCTTACCCTTTTTTGCAGACTCAGGATTCTTGTAACCACAAGCTCTGGTTTGCAAACTAAGATCTGACTTCATCATATAGACATTCAATATTCTAGACTCTAACATGGGAGTACCCTAATTGCACCCATATTTATTAGGTGTTGAGGAAGTACCCTGTGTTAAGTTCTGACCTTGCAAAAAAAGGTTAGTCAAAACAACATATTATTGCTACATCAACAACAATTATGATTCCTCAAGTTTGGGGCAGAGGTGAGTGAGTTGATCTTATTTTCAAAGGTTGTAAGGAAAATTTACCTTCCCCTTTTCGTTATTTTCCCCCTCAACATTATTACCATCCTTTTTATCATTTCCCCCACTACCTTTATTTCCCTTTCTTTTATGTTTTCTTCCCGGTTGCTAAGGACCCTTTGGATTCGTCGAGTGCACACTATGTACATCTAATGACTGGGCAGTGGAGGTGGTCAAACTAGGGGCCTGACCAACCTCATTTTGTTGAATAGACAATTGTTGCATCTAATTAGAAATCATATTTTTTGTTTTTCTTTGCGATAAACCAACAATACCATTAGAATGTGGTCTTGATTTTGGTTTTGTCAAGTCAAGAGTCGACTGTGGTGCATCTGGCATTATCTCATAAAGCATGTCTAACTAAGAGTAAATGAGCTCTAACTTTTTCTCTTCCTCTGTAAACACTCCTGAAGTCACGACAACCTTAGAAATATAAAGAAGTAATGACTTCAGAAACCATTCCAAAATACATTTGGGAGGAACCGTGGCCTTAATCAAACTCTTATGTCTCCTCCATTCACATATGTGACCGGAAATGTGAGTGGCTTTGTTTTGTTCAAAATTAGCCAAAATATTTCTGTTAGCATCATATCGGACATGGAGTTTCAATTGATTGAGAAAGACCATGGCCAAATCACCAAATGTTCTGAACTTTGACCCCTATGGCTCTATATACCATTTAGAAACGCTCCCGGTGAGGGTGCATTGGCATAATAGTAACAAAACAGATTCATCGTTCGACGAGTTAGAAGAGAACCATAGATGAAACTTTGTTACATGATCTCCAGGGTCTTCACCACTCTTACCTTCAAATTTTGGTATATTAGAAGGAATTTTGGTGGGGACTAGAGGCCAACTAGGGTTATGATGAATCGAATTGTTCATTAACTTTGACAAATATGGAAAATGAGGGGTTTCCATAAATGGTATCCTAGGTTGCGAAGTCGAGGTAGGGACCACAAGATTAATAAATCATGATTGATTGGCATCCTGAAATGATGGTCCTGGATTGAAATTGGCACTAGGTTTCTAGGAAGAGCTCGCAAACTAACTCAGGTTTTGATAGAAACCAGGATTTTTGGAACTAGTGAAGTGGAAACCTCCACTTGTCTGCCCTCTGAAATATTGGAAAAGATTAGATCCCGATGACATCCCATGTGAGGGAATAAACCCTCACATGGGATTCCATTGAGGCTATAAATGGTTGTCTCCTTCCAGCATAGAGGATGGGGAGAAAGTCGGATTCCCAAAAGCAACATAAAGAGAGAACAGTGTGGAATTGATTGGAACATTGGACGAAAATCCCCTACTCCTACCACTAGAAGTACTAGGCCCTATCGCAAGCCCGGATGACTGGAAGAAACCACCTCCAAGCGAAGGATTCATTGTGGATATGTGCCCCCCAGCGTAAGGGAAATCTTGGCAAGGAGCTATCGAACTCCTTAGAAAAAGAAAATCTTGCAAAGGAGCTGAAAAACTCCTTGCTCCCAAGCTAGAACCTTGAATCAATGGCTGGGATGGGATTGGAATATAAATTCTTCCCATAGACAACATCCCAAATGAAAAGGAGTTAGTGACAGATGGTGTAGGATGAGTACCAGCCGCAATAGAAGTGGGTCCAGCTGAAAATGAAACCTAATCACTAATCAAAGGAGACGTTGTTACTTGAACGATGCTCATTGTCTAGGTTGAGGGAAAAGGAGGTGTGGTACCCCCTCCTCCTATCGCTAAAAGGGGATTATGTGGACTCCAACCTTCGGGAAAGTTGTTATTATCTCACAGTGTATGTCATTGGATCAAAAAACCTTGAGTGTTTGCATCCTCAAAATTTGCAACTTTAAATTTTATTGCTTGCATAAGTAGTGGATCGTTAGGTCCAGTTAATGGAGGATTATGAGTTGTGATGAAGCATTCAGCTTAGAGATCAAAATTTGTCGTTTTATCCAGTGCATAAGTGATTTGTTCTAAAGGTATGGGCTCGGAAGCAACTTCTACAGAGTCGGTAGATTCAAATTTACTAGCCTGGTCCAGCCTTCTCCTCTGCAGAGGTGGCGATGTATCCACCCTTTCTGGTGAACAACCATGAAGCCTTAGAGAACGATGAAGAAGTTGGTTTTCCACTTTGAATCAACAATCCAAGGTAGGTCCCAAAAAATTCATTAGAGGCCAAATTACGAATACAGAGCACCCAAATAAAATCCTAAAGAGGGACACAAACCAAGCAGACTACCCTTTTGAATGCTTCCAACCCTAGGGAGATGATGTTTGATCGTCCAAAGCATACACAAAGGAAAAAAAACTAAATAGGAAAAACAGTTACCTTGACCTCCAGTTGAGATCCCTTCCCAGCTCAAGTGCCAAGGATTTGTAATGACACCCCCCAGGGTTACTGATAGTGTGATGCATAGTTTATCTCAGGTACCGTGATACACCCCTCACAGTCACCTTGTGTTTCAACCTATTGAAATTCCACTAAATTCACCAACTTGTATTTGATTTCTGGGGGAACAATCGATAGTCAGGATCGAACGTATGGGCAGGGTAACAAATCCTTAAGCCTCAAAAGCACATCCTCTCAGGGAGGTACGGGTACTAACGAAACCCCAAAATATGATATCTTTGCAATGCTTGGTCGAACTTTGGAGGGTTATCTCCTTGGCTCTTCCTCATGTGACCTCGTGCTTGGCTCCTATGTGACAGGATTTTCCCAGCCACACCTATATGACAATTGGATTTTCACTCCCTATCATAAACTCCTAATGTTTCTTTTCATGGCCTTGGATAGTTACCTTTCCAACCTAATCCAAGGCCCTAGCCTGAACTAGTTAGTGGACCCTAAAAAGAAAAACTCTAATGATTTTTAAATTAAGTGTTAATTTGAGTTGGATTTTTTACTCAAGGAAACGAGGATGAAACTCATGATGTTTGTACGATTATAAAAAGAAAATTCTTTAAAAACATTGTGCTTAAAAGGAGCAACTTGTTTTTCAAAAGAAAAGGTGCAATACACTTCTTTTTAAGAACTTTTCAAACAAAAACAATATGTTTTTTTGTATGCAAGATCTAGGAACTTTACAAACAAGATTCTTTTCTTTTTATAGCAGGATACTCAAAACAGAAAATAACTACTTTTTCAAAACAAAACAAAAAAAAAATGTATAACGAGCCTAAGTGCTAGAACATTAATTATTTTCTTGAAAACTTAGAAGGCAAGGGATCAAGAGAAGAAACAACTAGAAACAAAGATATTTTTTGTCTTTTTTGTTACTAAAAGGAAATAAAATGCAACTAGCCTGCAATTTTGTATTTAATTTTATGAACAAAGGGAAAGAAGGCAGAGAGGAAGATAGAAGGAAACCTAGGGTCACTGGGAACACAAAAAAGAATTGAGAGTAAAACATAGCCACACAAAGACTAACCTTTCAACCTACCTAAAAACCTTATACACAATCAAAGAGAAAGAACATTTTAAACAAAAACTTAAGTTTATAGAGACTTGATATGACTTTCAAGGACAAAAACAACCAGAGAAGGTTTAGACAAGGCTGAAAATCCAACTCAACACTCCCTAGACACCAATAAATGTCTTAAATAACAATTTTCAAAAGTTGTACGCGGATGTGTACAGTTTAAATCGCATATGTACGTGATTGTCACTAAAGAAAATCATGTATGTATGTGGTTTATACAAAAGAAAAGAGCGTACAACTCAGCAAAGACTCAAAAAAAGAAAATGCAGACAAGCCAGGAGGCTTCCAGAGATTGGAACATACCTCTAAGGTAATAAATGCTTGATAATAATCCAATAAAACAAGAAAAATCGTAAACTACAAGATCCATAAAATCGACCCAAACTAGGAGAAAAGATCCCCGATATGGTCACCAATTCTGTTATGGAAATTTGAGTCGTATGGCTTTGGGTTGTGGGCCACAACAAAACTCTCTCAAACTTTAATTAAGCTGTTAATTGAAAGTAACTTCCTACAGTGACTAAATTTCAGAAGAAAGAAAAGAGAACATACCCGGAACCTATCGTTTGAAGTCTATTATACTTGTGGGATTCCACTCCAGAACTCCCTCACAATGATCTTCTAAAATTCCTACAAATAAAGAAGTATGCAATTGCAAGAAAGTAGTTATCTGCTAACTAACTAAATGTAATCAATTCATTTTTTTTGTTAGATTCAAAATAAGATACAAATAACCTCATCAAAAACCTGAAATAACAAAAAGAAGTGGACGAGAATGAGAGTTAATTTATTAATAACAGCAAAAGGGGTTGGTTACAACTTGTAACCGCTACGGCACGATCTCGGAACCATGCTCCACGTTCCTCCACCCAAGGCCTGAGATGAGAAGTACTACCTTCAATTTTTTGTGTTTCAGCGGGTCCAAGGAAGAAATGGACTTCTTCTTGACGAGATAAAGGGAAACACAAATATGAAAAACAAGGGTTTTCAAGGGGGAAGACAATCTTAGAAAAATAGGGAAACATGGGCTTGCAAAACTATAAGGAAACAGCCAGCATAAGGTTGCAACTCTTTGATTTCATTTTCATCCATCCCAAGGCTCTCTTTTATACTCCCTTTTGATAGTTGGATTAGTTATGAACAGGCTATAGGAGATTGGGAACCTAGGGAACCCGTCAACTCCACCTGAAATGTCGGGATTTATTATTTTTTTTATCCAATTAAACATGTACGCGGGTTTCTGACTAGCAAGGTGTGTATGTACACGGGATGATTTAAGGAGATTCACGTACATCTAGGAAAATGAGATTTTTTAATATGTTTTTGGGAGGAAAAGGGATATTTTGCTCCTACAAATAGGGAAAGGGATGTAACTGAGGCCAATGAGTCATCATGAGCATGGGTGGTGTCAAATGACGATATAACAGTATCAGAGCTTGTAGTTATTAGGCTTAAAATATGATATGGTAGTTGTCCATAGAAGGTTAATTATGGGTGTTTTATGTGCAGAAACATCTCTCTACCTGTCATGAGTGCACATTTTGGTCTCATATCTGTAAAATTGTATATCTTCTTGATTCCTTGTGTGTTATTTTTCCATCCTCTTCATACAAGTCTATCGCATGCGCACTTTGTTTGTCCATCTGTTAAATGGGAGACATTGTATCTTCGACAAAGTGATTGGTATTTTCTCAAATTTTCATGATGTTTCTTGTTGGTTTCCTGGTGAGTGTGTTGGAAATCTAATCGAAGAAACTTAGATTCAACAACATTCTCTATGTATGTGTTCTCCACTTGGTTTTCAATGGGTTGGGTGTTGCTCACTCTTCTACACGCATCTGAATGCCTTGCTCCTTCTTTCATTCATGTTCAACATCTCTTGAGGGATCATGTAATAGTGGCTACGGGAGTGACAAGGCCTCTTCTTCAAGGATCCATGATGTTTAGGAAAACCAAGGTTTATAACAATCAAACCCTTGTGGGGTTACCAAGTGGGATATCACTGCCCAAATCATTGATAATTTGAGGGGAGAATTGCGGAACCTTAGAAGTACCTTCACCTTAATCATAATCTCCATAAATCCTAATGGGTAACCATTTGTAACCCAACAATTAAAGAGGAGTTTGGGAAGAAATGGCAAGTCATATCCAAGCGCCTTTATGAGTTTTGAGGCAAAGAGTCCAAGCCAGAAGGAAGTGATTGACTAGGCACTTGAAATAGATAGCAATAATGGGAATGGGCACCATATTTTTGAAGTAATTTGGCGGATATGAGGTATTGCGGTGCAACAACCCTTCTCTCTGGCTGGTCAAGATTATTTTCATTAGAATCATCGGGACAAACCAAAGGTCGTTTTCTTGGCATGGTCTACAATATGTTTGGAATATGTTTCGTGATGTGTGGTTAGATATTTGGTCATTCCATACTATGTGGTTGGCTATATGTGAATTATTTAGAATTAGCGTCATCGATAGGCATCCCCAGAAAGTCCATTTCTGATTCTTCTTCGTGGAAGTCTTACAGTCTAATTTTTTGACCTAGAGCACTCTGGAAGCTGAGGATGGTGTGATGCAACACTCTTCATCGATGACCGAGATTTTAAATCCTTTGACCTTTTCGTTCTTCAAGAACCTTTCGATATCATTGTTGAAGGAATTGAATTTGGCACTGGAGTGATTGAGAGAAAGGTGAAGCAATGGTGTGGAAAAATTTATGAGCAAGGACTTGATGAAGACAGTGTGCAAGGATCAAGACACACTTGAATGTCGCTTTCACTAATTACAAAGATGAATATGGTCATCATATTAACAAGTACTTGAAGGATGAGAAGCCAAAAGACTTCCTAGAGTCATTACAATTTGTTATCAAATGCATTTGTTGTCTTGAAAGATACTTTGCAAAGGTTTTGAGTTTGGAAATAGATAGATAAACGTGGGACAAAGGATGAATCTCTTATGCGAATTAAAAGTGATTGCAGGTGACAATTTTTTTATGGTCAGTGTTGGTGGCCAATAGTGTTGATATAAAATCCCTAAGAATCTCCTTTCCAAACCATAACAAAAAGGGAGAAAGGGACTATTGTTGAAACACTAGTGGAGGTGTCGGGACTCCTTAGTTCTTAATCTTACAAGACCCTAGGAAATATTTGTACCTGTGAAGAATCTGTTGCTATTTTCGTTGTGGTTGGTGATCTCCATTGGTGCATGATAATAGTGGTCCAACATCATCTCGTCTAGCTCAACATCGTGTCCAACATCTAGTTGAAGCTCAATATTCTGTTGCTCAAATATGGCCACAAATGGGTAGGGTATTACTCCGATTTGTTTCAAGTTTCCTCCCAAAATTGTTTTTCTCATCCACTTCTCTACTCTCATAGTTTGAACAACCTTGGGATCCATAGAAGAATTTTTTCTTAAATTTGACCAAGGGATGTACATAATGTCAATGTTATTGATTTTGTTTCCTTGAATAGTTCATTGTGATATCCAAGTTGAATTACATTGTAAACGGGTGCATTTTCGGTGGAAGTTGACACCCTTCATTCATTGACTCTATGTTGTTGAGTTTGATTGTTAAAGGGTGGACTTACAAGAAACCCTTTGAGGTCTACAACAATTTTTAAATGGCTCGAAATGATGAGCTATTAGAGTTATTGAACACTCTAATACTCTCAATTGACGACACACAACTAAAACAATAAACTATGCAATATGTTCTAACTTGTTTGCAAGTTTCACAATCCAAAGTAAAATTGCTTCAAACTCAGACTCAACTTCTTCATGATGAACTTGAACGAAAGAATATTCGACATTTTGAAATAGTTTTTGTTCAAAACAACCCTTTTTTAAAGATAATGATGATGATTCATATCAATAGGCAATGTAGGGGAATCTCAGTGAGGGAACTTCAGATACAAGTACAGATGAAGATGAATTTTTGCATAATCAAGTTCAATTTTCTCTTTCCAATCCAATTATTAGACCTTGGGAAGAAATCATAAACAATAAACACAAAACAGGTATCGGATATGAAAAGAAAGTATGCTTTCATATTCTAGATTATACCAAACCAATCCAATTCCAAAGTGTTGGATTGATTAAATAGAATTCATATTCACATACTCCAGTTCAAGAACAAATTTTGAAATGCCAACATTTTCATTGAGTTGGCCACATTGAAGATCATTGTTTCGATGTTCATCCTTGTGAACATTGTGGAAAGCATAATCATCCTTCATATAGATGTTCCTAACGCAAAAAATATGCAAGAGTAAAGAACCACTATGGGTGGATCAGTTCTTGGAAATGGTAATCAACAGACAAGAAGATATATTAGTCATACCAATGAATTCATTATCGAGTATTGACACATATTGCAGTGGAGATATTTTCATCTTCTCACCTTGTACCTGACAGGGTAGAATAACATCAATGATTCACAATGAGGCTTGAAGTTTCGAAGTCCTATCAATCGAGCATGATTTGGTTTTTGGTCATCCAAAACTGCCATATTTGTTTGTGGTTTTCCTTAAACCATCACTTAATAAAATACTTACAGCTTTTGCTAGACAACGATTTGTGGTTTTTCTTAAACCTCCATTTAGTAGAATACTTTCAACTTCTGCTAGAGAACCATTTATGGTCATCTTTAAACCAACATTCGAGAGCACTTCCAATTAAAAGAAGACATCATCTTACATCAACTTCTAGCTAGATTAGGAAATGTTCCGGGAACTATTGAGCCTTAGAGCCAAGTTCCATGGTTTGTGGTCTACCTTAAACCACCATCACGAATTAGTAGAAGACATTAGGTTTTGCTAGCCTTTTGGTTAATGGTCATCCCAAAACCACCAGATTCAAAGAGCGCATTCATCCATTGGCAGTTGTCAACTTCCAGATTTATGCTCTCTTCTTAGACTCACATACACCTCTTCAGATGAGGGGAGAATGTTGGAAACGTAATCCGTTAGAGTTACTCACTTGACATAATATGAACACGCAAGTGATAGGAAAGTTCATTAAAAGTCCAAGAGACCTCTTTGAAGACAAATCCAAAGATCAAGCTTATGTATTTATATATATATATCATATTAATGAAATAACATTCTTAGTGTGTTTTGTCACATTTGACTATACAAAGTGAAATGGATACTCATAGTGAGAAATAAAGCACTTAGTCTCCCCAGAAAAGATTTAAAAAAACACCTAGCAAGAGCGCCAAATTCCCAAGATGGAAGATATAATTAAAATTAAAATTCCAAACTTTCGATTCCGATGACTTTCCTCCTCAACATCTATTTTGTTGAGAAGTGATATCCTTTGGTTGTTGGCTTTCAGATGTCCAGAAACATAAAAACAAATTACCACCTACTGTTTGGATACTTATTGATAGCCTTTTTACCCTGCGGTCTCATAGAAAGAAATATCGAACACGATGGGCTCACACGAATCCAAACATTATGTGGCTTTTGGTCTTCAGAATCACGGATAACAAGTGATAGAAACATCCAAAGCATTAACAATATAATTCTCAACCAAAAGTCGGTCATTGCAGTATGTCATCCCAATGTACATAGAATTCAAACATGCATGGAGATCCTGAATGAACATTTTGAGAGATGGGACTCCTCGTCGTAAACCACGCTACACCCCACTACAGTTGATTGTTTATGCCTGGAAAGATGCCAGCTATATATATATATATATATATATATATATATATATATATATATATATAATGGGGAATATCAATTCGGTATCCTTCCTAGTAATAGGGGTAGATATTTGCATGGGGGAGTCACAAATACAACAAGAATTTGGCTTTATATATATATAATGGGGAATATCAATTCAGTATCCTTCCTAGTAATAGGGGTAGATATTTGAATGGGGAGTCACAAATACAACAAGAATTTGGCTTCTTTGGTCATGGATGCAGTTGCATTGATAATATATATCCACTCGGTTTGTTTTCCATTCATCCTTTTCTTAGTCCACGACGCCTTAGGAAAAAGGGAATTTTCCTACCGCATTTCAATCCCTAATATTTAAGTAATAACATCGCTATTGTTGTGGCACTTGTAATTCTTGTCGGTATAACAGATGAGTTTTCTTGATATTCAATTGAATCAAAAGAAACTTTCCATTACATATAGAATCGAAGTTATTACAACAACAGTTCTTCATGTCATTTTTAAGGGAATTGAACCCGGGTGGGGAGGATAACAATCATTCCTCACAACCAACCTTTCAAAACCTTTGTTTGCATGCAGGGTTTACCTGGATGGATTTGAGCATTGCGGCAATGACATCAACTATTAATTATAAGCTAATCCATATTGAATCTAATCGCATTGATTATGGTTACTGTGTGTTTATGTTGAGTCTTCCCTCGTACTTCGCTATTTGGGTTGGTCAACCTCGGAAACTCTATTAACTATAAGCTAATCCATATTGAATCTAATCACATTGATTATGGATATTGTTTGTTTATGTTGAGTCTTCCCTCGTACTTGCTAGCTAGGCTGGTCAACCTCGAAAATTCTCACTGGGACCGTATGAATTATGCATGATTGACTTTCAGCCCCCCACTTGGATCACACAGATCACCAAATATGAAACATCCAAGCTATACCTAGTTGACTTGATTGTTGTAAATTTAAGTAGAGAGCAGTGGTTCAATATTGATCTTCTCATAGTGACTACGTTATCATCCTCTTGTCACTTTCGTTGTTGACTAAACGTTCTATTTTTTGGTTTATGGGGTTGGAATCCAACAATGTAAATCTAGACAAAATCGTTATTTTTTGTTGTCTAAATTGCATTTTTGAATGCATAAATGGATTCGGCCTATTGAGAAACCCTATAACACTCTCATTATACAAACTCAACCACTGAAATCTATAGATCCAGCCATTTCTCACCAGATTTCGGTCAAAATCAAACGAAAAATACCGTTCAAATTGCAAAACATTTAGAATACGTTGTCACTTTCATTTGCTCATTTCCGGGTTGGGGCAGGTAACAGAGAGAAAGTGCATATCTGTTTACGTGTCGATATCAATGTGATTCCTAGGGATACTCGGAGGGCCCTGGGTTCCCCACCGCTCAAGAGATCTGTTATTAAAATAGTTGTCTACCATGCTTATGACTGAATTATGAGAGAATATGCTTCCCCTGCTATTATTAAGCGACGCTCGATTGTATTTGGCCTAAATCCATTACTTTGTCGTCATAACAGATGTGATTGTGGTGGATTTAAGGGGAGAGAAATGGTTCAGTATTGATCAGTGCATTGTTCCTACAACCAGTTTGGATAAGTCTCTGAAACTTAAAAACAATGGATAAGTTTGTTTGTAAAAATTTCGTAGTTGCACAGGAACCGCTCCTAGTATTTTCAACATCTCTGAAACTCGTTCCTAATGTTTCGGGAGCTTGGGAACTAGTTGGGAACGTCCCCAATTGGCTGGGAACTCTTTTTAAACTTGGGAGCTTCAACATCAAAGAAATGGGAGCTTGGGAACTAGTTTCCTAGAAGAAGTGCTTTAAATTAGAATTATATTAAATTAAAATGAAAATATATTTATTCCATTATTACAAATACATAATTTCTTACAAATATTTTCATTATATTTATTCAAAATATCACTATAAAATGAAGACTAAACTAGAGGTAAATATTATTTTAAAAATTAGTTAAGTAAAAAAACTTAATAATACTCACTTTATAGTTGTGGATATGCAAAACTTGTAATGCATGTATGTTTTCCTTCAAGCCCAAACTAAACATGAAAGTCTAATAAATCAGTACCATATTTATGGGAAGCTTTTGCTCCACTCTGTAGTTGATATCAACCAACAATATCATTGACTTTTATTGTATTTTCATATTATAAGAGTAGTACTATTTTGTTTTTTCCAATAAAATAAGAACGATGCTTCAAATTTACAAAAAAAGAAGTTTAAAATTTATATATGTAAAGTTTAATTTTAAAAAGATGTTGAAATTGTATATATGTATTTTCAATTTTGTTTCTCATTTTCTAATGGAATATTTATGAATATTAAAGTTTATTATGTTAAATATATTCATATAATTATTAGCACAAATTAAATTAGTAATTTTAATATATGAGAAACATTGAACTTCAATTTTATTGAAATAAGATTTAAAATGTATTTGTATCTCTATACATTGTAATCTAAAGTATCATTGTAATCTAAAATATTTTTTGTATTTTTTTAATATATATTATTGTTGCTTCCAACTTCAAGTTTCTTGTAAATTTGAGAGAAACTTCTACTCATTCCGGACACTCGTATCCACGTTCTCAACGTTCCCACTTTTTGAAAACTCCTGCAACATAGTATACAGCCACTCGTACCCACGTTCCCAACGTTCCCACTTTTTGAAAACTCCTGCAACATAGTATACAGCCTGAGTGGACCTAATGGTTAAGAACATGTGTTTCCTCTTAAGAGGTCACAAGTTCAAATCCAAAGGGGTTCCCTTGTTCCACAAACAAGGGGGTCTCATACACCAATTTGGTGTGGCTTAGTCGTGACCTTAAAAATAGATTATTATTAATATTTTTTCTTTTGCAGGTGAATTACTTTAGAGTTGAATTTTATTTTTCTAAATTTCTTTATTATTTTTTTGAAAATGATTTTTAAGTTTTTATGTTAAAAAAATATTTTTTCAAAAAAACAAAAGCTATTAATTTTATTAATGAGAAAACACAATTACATCCACATATGCCTCGAGGCTTGAGCCCAAAAGGAAATTGATGACAAAGTTCAAAGATTTAGAATATAAAATTCTTAAAAAGAAGTAGGTCTTGTAAAGACGGACTATCTAGTGAAAATATTAGAGAGAGTGATTTGGTGCTTTTTAGCTCATTTTCTAGTATCCCCTATCCATTTCCACTCCAACTTTTGACATTTCCCTCCAACTTTTGATAGTGGGTATGCTTCATTTTATGATGCCTATAAATATGAGTGAGAGGGAGGTGAGAAAAAAAAATAGTTGTTCTTTTTATCTCTTGAAAAAATGGCTAGAGAGTGTAATTTTGAACAAAAAAAACACACCACTCATCGAGTTGATAATGTGTAGGGAGTCGCCATATACATGTACAACTTATTTATACCATTTTCTCTTACAAGAAGCAGAGTGAGCTTAAGGGATTAATCCAGTGGAAAAGAAAAAGGAATCGTCATCAGAGATGTAGATAATCCCCCCTGTCCCTCTCGTGGTAAGTTGGCCTTGAGAAACCCATCGAAAAAGGCCCAAGGATAATCTTTTTGGATAATACAAACTTCATGTCGGGCCCGAAGAGAAGGGGTCAAGACTTGAGGAAGGGTAGAGAGGATGGCCAGACTTTGGACAACGCAGTGAGCGGGGGAGGGGAAGGAGTCATCAAAAAAACAGTGATTATGGGGTAACAAAATTCCCCAAACCGCAATTAGGGGAAGATTTTTTATGTATTTGATTGTCGGGTTGAACCGATTTGATTGAATCGCATTCCCACGAGCAGATAAGGCCCAAAGACTTCTTTAGTTTGAACCAGACTTCCTTCATGAAGGGACAATCTAGGAAAAGATGATGATTTGTTTCATTCTCAGATTTACAAAGACTACAACGATTCTCGGATTTACAAAAACTACAGCGACTCGGTCCGATAAAGTTCTTTATTTGAAGATGGTCCTAGGTGAATGGTTTTTTTAGTAGAAGGAGCCACATAAATATTTTGGCCTTGGCGAGGCATTTAAGCTTCCATAATATTTTGCCCCACTAGGGAGAGGGAACTTCTTTTATATCGTGTGTTCAAGCAATATATCCAAACTTAGGACTATATCTTGGCGAGGGAATGGGGGACCAGATCAATTGGTCTTCTTGGTCAGGAAACCTAACAAAATTAGCGTGTTAAAGAGAAGAAATGAAATTAGTCCAAATTGGTGTATACTCCTTCCCCAAACTAACAGCGTGCCAAGACAACCATTGTTCTTTCCAAATTTGATTTAGGAAAAAAACCTTGTCCATTTAAAGAGTGGAAGAGTGGATCTGGTAAGAGATTATTCATTTCACTACCAATCCAAGAATCCTTGCCAATAAAGATATTTCTACCATTCACTACTTTCCATAATAGTTTGTGTTCCCTATTAGGGTAATGCCTTCAAAATGGCTCTCCACACCATTACATCAACCCATTTTGTAAACTTTTGTTGGGATTCCTGATCCAATCAATCAAAATCTTATGGGGAAATATTTAGCCTCTAGGACCCAGGTTCATAGTCTCGATCCTTGGATCAAGCTCCATACATTTTTAGGTGAATATCTTTGAAACATTTTGAAGGTCATTTCTTTGAAATATTTTTACTTAATATAAGTCTACCAATTCCTATTATATATAGGAATTGGTCTGAGTGGGCCTGATGGTTAAGAACATATGTTACCTCCTAAAAGATCACAAATTCAAATCCAGGCCTGATGGTTAAGAACATGTGTTACCTCCTAAAAGATCACAAATTCAAATCCAGAGGACGGTAGAGTATGTATACCACCGCAGTCAAATCTCTAAACAACTAAGAGAATCCTAACCACCCTTTATATATCATATAATAACTATATGATATTAATATAGATAATAATAATAATTTATATTGTATTATTGATAATAATAATATATATATTGTATTATTGATATATAATGGAAATGTAAATTATTATTAATATATAATAATAATAAAATTACTAATAATATAGCCCAAAGGGGTTGGATCCAATGGTGGAAAGCGAGGAGTTTTTCATCGTTGGGCAAGGTTCAATTCTCGTGAGGGCTTTACCTGGAGCCATGGGGACACCTTGAGGTAGTGGTCGAACGTGTGGTTGCACCCAGAGATACTAT
>SNQJ01S0001973.1:0-42771 GCA_010110895.2 Picea sitchensis | reverse complement strand
AATGGTATCGTGACCCGTGCACACATAAGTGGATCAAATCCCACCCCCATGTCCTTCAACTTTAAAGTCCCCGAGGTGTAGGACAGTCGGTGACGGAATGTGTTGTTAAGCCACTCTGCGATGTTAAAGTCACCGGTTCGAAACCTGCGGGGACAAAAAATCCCCATGTTAAGGGTTGGTGTGGCTCAGGCCGGGTGCGATCCCCGGGTGATTTTGACGGCTTAGATGCCCCTGAGTCGCGGTCTCTCAAGCCACAGGTTAATCGCAGGTCATGCACAAATTAACAAACAAAAAAAAAAAGTTACTAATAATATAAAATATTTTATGGTTAATATTTTAAACATATTTATTATGTGGAATATCAAATATTATCACATAATAAAGAATTATTTTTTACTTTTATATATTTAACTCAATGATTAATGATTATTGTTAACTCAATTTCTAAATTTTAAAGGTTATTGAATTTCCAATTCAATAAAAATATTATAACATAATAAAAATTTATTTTTTACTTTTATATATTTAACTCAATGATTAATGATTATTATTAACCCAATTTCTAAATTTTAAAGGTTATTGAATTTCCAATTCAATAAAAATATTATCACATAATAAGAATTATATTTGACTTTTATATATTTAAGTCAACTCATTTTTTTCAAATTTTAAAGGTTATTGAATTTCCAATTCAATAAGTGTGTGGTATTTTCTTTCTTATTTAACTCATTTCATAAATTTACATATGCCATATAACTTGTTATAAATTATATAAATTTTATTATTATGCTATATAGTTTTTAATTTATATATCATATTTCCAAGTTAACAAGTGTAGTTTTTTTTTTCTTATTTAATCCATTTCATGAATTTACATGGCATATTATTTAATCCATTTCATGAATTTACATGGCATATAGATGGTTATAAATTATATAAATTTTATTATTATGCTATATCACGTTAAGTATTTTGTGTGTATAATATTTTTTCCACGTAATATATCTAGGGAAAATTGGACATTTTTTTTCATTTTGAGGATGATACCTAAGGTAAATTCTAGATTCTTTAAATAAATAACTTATGAATAAATAGTATATAACTCATGGATAGTTCATTCACTAAGAAAAAACATGTCACAAAGTGGGATTTAAACCCTCAATTAATATATAGAGAAAAAAAGAAAACTTTATATTAAAAAATTCAAATCAAATATACATTTACTAAATAAATTACAACAATAACTATAATAATCTAAATCAAAAATTCTACTCAAAATTTTAGTGAAGTTCTAAGAAGTGATATGTATCCATTTTTGTCCTAATTAGGGGCCTCCATGGTTGAGTTGTATTTTACATATGAAAAGGGATTGAATAGTGGAAATTTACTTTTTTTTGGAAACCAAAACTAAGAACCCCCTGCCCTCCATATTAATCAGGCATTTTCCCAAAAATAAACGTTACACCAAAATTTAGTTCAATTTGTAACATTGTAGCATTGGAAAAGTGACCAATAATCCCAAGGCCACTTGGAAGCACAAGTCTCAAGACAAGGATTAACGATGTGGCACTTTTTTGGAATTTCCCCGAAGACTTCCGTCAAAGCTTCTTTTATCTTGAACACGTAATTCTTTATAAAGACAATTAATTAAGTTATTAATTTTAAAATCAAAATAGATTTTATTTATCTTTTTGGAGAATGATCAAAAATTTATTTAAAAAGTCTACTTGTAATTTTTCCAAAAGTAACAAGTGTCTTGTAACCCATGCCACATTTTGACCATGGGATTTAAAACCTTAACTCAACTTCCTCTTCTCTTATAAATTGGATAAAAGTTTTTGTAATCTTTCAGGGGTTGTTGATTAAAAATACTTCATCTCTATTGTTTTTTTCTCATGTTTGTTTGAGTGATTTGTACTTACTTATTCTCATGTATCTAATTATGTTGGTTATTCTCATTGAGGGATTGGTTAGCTAGGTTATTATTGTTGCTTCCTTAGATTTAGCTTGTTTATTTTCACTTATTAACAATTGTTATTTATCTTTTGTATGGATTTCTTGAAGAGGAAGTACATACCCACACTAGTTGGAAGCTAGGAGGTTTAGGGGTCCTTTAGGACAACCCACAAGTTTGTCTCTCTTTGTTGGTTGGAGTGATCTTGTTCAACTTGCTTCTTCTTTTCTCTTTTCAATTGTTTTTTCTATGTTTTTTTTATCACTACCCTGAATAGGTAAATTGACCATATTTGTTTGGTTTACCCCTTTAAGGAAGCCATACTTCTCCACTAATTCTTCCATTTGTATGTTAATATTTTGTGATATTATCTTCAATTTTTACACATATATTCACTAAAAAAATGGTTTACCTAAGTAGGAAATTAACCACTTTCCTAGCTACCTCTCCCAAGTGATAGGGAATAACTTGAAGACCTATCTGAGAAAAAGGAAAGAGTAGGGAAACAAGATAAAAACATAGGATAGCCAAGTAAAAATTCACCTTTTTTTTTATATTTTACATATTCTTTGTACTTAATTAGTTTTGGTAACTATTCACAACATCATAGTTACATTGACATTCAATTTCAAAACAAATTTCATTTATTTTTCAATACTTTCAAGCTACTAACTAAGGAACTAGTTAAATCACTCTTTGCACATGGTGCTATGCAGCCAACAAAGAAATTAAACCCCATTCCTTTGGGCTATGTAAACTAAATTGTCAAAGATTGAAGATGCATAATTTAATGATGGGGTAGTGCTTGGGTTTTCCTACCATCATACATACTATAGTTATAGTGATCTTTAACCCTTGAACCACAAAAGAGAAATTAGAAATTGTCCACACTTTATTAATATCAATAAGGTAGGGAAACACCTTACAATGATCATTTTATGGAAGGAATTCACCCATGTTCACTTGTCTCTTGAGGTTGGCAACTTCTTAATGAACTAAGTTCCAAATTTAGTATTCTTCCATCATAAGAAGGTCCCCATCTCTTACTTATATCTAACAAGAGAACTCCAATCATGACAACCTCATAATTACCTAATAGATCTTCATTACTGAGATCACATCACATTTATTCAATACTAACTATCACAGTTGTAACAGCTTCATAATATTAATATATATAATTATCATTTAAAATTATCTAACTTAAAAAATTTGAGCAGTCATCAAAATCAAACTGTCTAAAAATGATGAAAAATAGATCTATAAAACAGAGACACGTCAACAAAGTACAGTAGAACTGTAAATAGCTACTGAACTTTCCATTGTATAACTATATTTTAACAAGATTATGCTTTCATGACTGCACAATGTTTTTAATGACAGAAGGCAGTGATGAGATGGTATATACGTTGGAATAGTACCACTGGTTTAAAACAGAGTTATATTTGAATATAAATATTGTGTTATATATTATTTGCCAGTAGTTATAAGTCTGGTCATTCTTTGTTGTCTCAAAAACAATCTCCTAAGGCTAAGACATGATCACTTATAAGACATGATCACTTATAGACTTGTGCATAACACAAATCAAAGGTTGATGCATCACTTAAATAAAGATGGAACTCCACGGCATGCTCCATGTTTGAAAAGAAACATTTCTCATCTTAATTTTCAGTTGAGAAATAGAGTTCATGCTTGTTGGGAAGGTTAATTTCCATTAAAAAGAGAAATATAACAAGTACACAGATCATTCAGTCCAGAACTTCCTCACGTACACTGCTAAACTCAAACTAATTCTTATGCTAAATAGAAAAATCATATAAATCCAAACCTTAAAATTCAAATAATAGAAGAGAAGTACTTGAGATCATTTGTATGCATTACTCTCTAAATTACATCTTCCTTAATTTGCTTAAGGTTTTGTTATGCAACTGGTACAACGTTGAATTATGTTGAGGGACTTTGTGCTACAATTTACAAAGTGATGCAACTATGACTTGGGATGACAGCATAAAAGAATATTTCTCCAAGCTTTTGGAATCCGTATATTGGTGCCTTTCTCTCATGCTAAACTTGTATATTAACATCCAGTCTGGAACCTTGTTTCTTTTTTTTAATGGCATCTGAACCAGAGTTATTAAATTTTAGATCATGTTATTAAAACTGAAATATACTTCCTAAGTTTGTCAATAGGTTCTTTACTAAGGAGGAATAATTCCATCATGTACATTTTATAGAAGGATTTACATTAGTACGCCATAAGTGACCATCATTAAGTTGCCACCAATCAGGGTTTTGAATTCCGTGGAGATGCATCTGAGTAGATTGTCAGCTTGTAAATTGTCTGAGGTCTGGAGTTAGAATCTCATTGCTCCCATAGGTGAATTTGGTAGTTTTGTGGAATAATAGAGCTGTAGTGTGAGTTTGTGACACACACATGGAGGTTTGAAATTATAAGAATATGAGTGTATTGTTATTATTTTGTGTCCATTGTTTCATGTGAGGTGTGGCCTATTGTCTCTTTGAGAGAGAGGGTCATGCGCTCAAAGCGAGGGTTGTGTGCTCAGTCACAACCTTGAAGGGAGAATATTACCGCAGAGAAGAAGCTCGGACCATGAGCTCTTCCAGGAACTTATCTCCACTATGATGCTAACACTCACTGAGGCATTGAATAGGAACGAGTGGCCATGACCCAGGAGGCCCTTGAGATGTTTAGAGAGTTGGTGGGCATTGAGCCACAGTTTCTCCGTTCACAAATCGTTAATGTGGTCGGAAGCATGTTGCAGATCGTTGAGGCCAAGAATCTGGAAGGAGGCAATTCAGGGATAGTTGATGTGAAAAATGAAGGAATGGAATGCGGACGAGACTATTGATTTTGCAGGAAGGAACATGGTACTTGTGTTGATTTTGCGTGTGCGAAATCTAGGAAAAGATTGGTTTGGCGCACGGGTTTATGTTTCACATGCCTACAATATATTTTGGCCCCATAGGTGATGGCCAGCCTATTGGTAGCTACAATGACATGTGGGAAAATGCAAGATACCAGATATATAAAATATGTAGAACAGAAATGAAATGCTAGAAATGACAGAATAACAGTAAAATATCCAGCATAATCTTCACAATACACAGAAATGATATACGAAATAGCAACAGAAACAACACTTTGATTCAAATAGCAATGTTCAAAGGCCTCTTCGAGGGGGAAACCTCCAGTCGAGCAGCGCTCTGTTACAATAATCTCCAAGCTAGGGTTCACATACCCTCGCCCCTTATTTATATTAAATATGTCTATTAAGAGNTCAGTCCAGAACTTCCTCACGTACACTGCTAAACTCAAACTAATTCTTATGCTAAATAGAAAAATCATATAAATCCAAACCTTAAAATTCAAATAATAGAAGAGAAGTACTTGAGATCATTTGTATGCATTACTCTCTAAATTCCATCTTCCTTAAGTTGCTTAAGGTTTTGTTATGCAACTGGTACAGCGTTGAATTATGTTGAGGGACTTTGTGCTACAATTTACAAAGTGATGCAACTATGACTTGGGATGACTGCATAAAAGAATATTTCTCCAAGCTTTTTGAATCCGTATATTGGTGCCTTTCTCTCATGCTAAACTTGTATATTAACATCCTGGAACCTTGTTTCTTTTTTTTAATGGCATCTGAACCAGAGTTATTAAATTTTAGATCATGTTATTAAAACTGAAATATACTTCCTAAGTCTGTCCATAGGTTCTTTACTAGGGAGGAATAATTCCATGATGTACATTTTATAGAAGGAATTACATTATTACGCCATAAGTGACCATCATTAAGTTGCCATCAATCAGGGTTTTGAATTCCGTGGAGATGCATCTGAGTGGATTGTCAGCTTGTAAACTATCTGAGGTCTGGAGTTAGAATCTCATTGCTCCAGTAGGTGAATTTGGTAGTTTTGTGGAATAATAGAGTTGTAGTGTGAGTTTGAAATTATAAGAATACGAGTGTATTGTTATTATTTTGTGTCCATTGTTTCATGTGAGGTGTGGCCTATTGTCTCTTTGAGAGAGAGGGTCGTGCGCTCAAAGCAAGGGTTGTGTGCTCAGTCGCAGCCTTGAAGGGAGAATATTACCGCAGAGAAGAAGCTCGGACCGTGAGCGCTTCCAGGAACTTATCCCCACTATGATGCTAACGCTCACCGAGGCACTGAATAGGAACGAGTGGCCACGACCCAGGAGGCCCTTCAGATGTTTAGAGAGTTGGTGGGCATTGAGCCACAGTTCCTCCGTTCACAAATCGTTAATGTGGTCGGAAGCATGTTGCAGATCGTTGAGGCCGAGACTCTGGAAGGAGGCAATTTAGCTATAGTTGATGTGAAAAATGAAGGAATGGAACGCAGACGAGACTATTGATTTTGTAGGAAGGAACATGGTACTTGTTTTGATTTTGCGTGTGCGAAATCTAGGAAAAGATTGGTCTGGCGCATGGGTTCATGTTTCACATGCCTACAATATATTTTGGCTCCATAGGTGATGGCCAGCCTATTGGTCGCTACAATGACATGTGGGAAAAAATGGTTAAAATACCTTTCATGCTTTGGTAATGTAAGAATTTATTTTGTGTATGTTTTGGAATCAATGAATGTATTGTATCTTATTGAGCTTAGCTAACTCAATAGGGGTATAATTTTTTATTTTTTTATTTTTTTTTATTTTTTATTTTTTTTCTTTTCTAGGTGTTAGAATTAGCTATTTTAGTAAACTAGGATTCAAGACAAATATTGAACAAGGATGTGGAAAGTCCATGCAAAATCAAAATGAAGAGGAAAAATATAAGCAATGATGATGTGAAGTAAATGGGCTTGTATAATGGGCATATAGATGGTAACCTTTGTATTGATGTAAAACATTTTTGAATGCTTGTTGTACATGAACTAATGATGCATATGCGATGCAGGGGGTGCATGATCGGTTGTACCTGACACCCCTGAATTTGGTCCAAGTCATTTTCCCTCGTTGTAGCCATGTTAGTTCCCCAGGTTTGTTGTAAGCCCTGCTATTCAGGCATACATGTTGTGGTGTGGATTCGCACATAGTTATCCTCTAATGCATAGAGAGGATGTGGATCAAGTTGTGGCATAGACCACTGTGAGAGGTATGGGAGTGACAGGTGTACTCGTAACCTAGTCTTGATGAAAATCAAAGAAGTTATAGTCTTCTATTCATGGGGAATGTGAGATGAAATAATCTCATAATGTGAGGGACCAAGTTATGAGTGAAGTTAATATGTTGATGAACCAAGTAAGTGAAAAGCATTTCTACAAAACTAGCAAGTACATCGGTTGGTACCCAGGTGTCTCGGTAGATGAATTGTTTTTTATATGGACATCAATGATTAATTGTTTGGAGTAAACAATTCATGTTCATGCAGGTACAAGACCTATAAGAAACCATTTTGAAGTAGAAACCCATAATAATGCAAGTCAAAGGATGAAGATGACAAAAGATGAGGACATAATCCAGACGAAGACTAACACAACAAAATCCATCTCAAGAAGATCTGAAGATAAACATTAAGGGGGTGTGTTAGAGATAATGTTTATCTCAGTTTACTATTTCGAAGATTGTTATTCAGTTGGATTTGAGAAGATTGGTTTATTGTTATTTTGGTGTGTGGTTGCGATATTGTCCCAACTGATTGATTCTGTAATCTAAGTTGTTTATCTATCTTGAGACAACCATCATGTATTTATATGTATTTGCTACATTAATTCAGGTGAGTGTGTTTTATGTATTATTTGTGTGTAACACTCTACTCTCCCATTTCATCATGTGGCTGGACTAAATGGAATATTTCCCCATGGAAGGATCAGTACAAGCCCCAACCAACAAAGCAATTTCTAGTTAGAAATCTTAGCCACCCAATGGCCAAAATTAGAGCATTGAGGTTAATATTTTCAGATCGATATGGGTTAAATCTACATTTCCTATTCAACTAAGACGAACTCCAAAGATAGGCTATGGCCAAATGGTAAAAAATGTACTGCAAGCAAGCGTGTGTGTGTCTGTCCTTTTCAAAATTTCAGTACAAAATAGACAACATATAATACAAAACCCAGTTCCCAACTCCTCCACACCATTTCAAGAAAATGTAAGCTCATTTAATTGTAATGGTAGCTTAATATCACACACCCAGTTAGCATAAATGAAAATAAAGGACAATTATCCTACTCACAATATTTTGATCCCGGCATGCAAGTCACATTGATTAGAACTCTATGAATATTCAAGCCTCGAAATATACAAGAAGCTTGTAATACCAAAGGCCTATTCTACAATAGAAGAATTTTCTGCAAAATGATTATGTTTCCCTTCCTCTTTACAAATCCTAATCCTTCTGGGTATTACCCTGATGTCGATGTACATGAAGCAGAGGAAAAAGACAATGAGGGAAGACAAAAAAAATATACTCAAAATGTAAAGTTTTAATGAAAAGCTATGAGTTGCAACGCAAGAATAGGTCGGATCTGGGGACAGTTGTGTTGCCAGAACTTCAGAGATTGAAAGATCTTGCAAAATCCCATTGTGAAGTTAAGGGAATGGGCAATTCCACAATCAACAAACCAATTTCCATTAAAATTGTTTGAGCGTGTCAATGCCCAAATATTTCCTTTGTCTGCAATTCTTTAAGGAAAAATCTCGTTGAAAACCCCAAAGGAAATGGATTGAAGAATGAGAAGTACAAACAAATATAAATGAAAAACAGAGAGCCACAGAATCTAGAGCATCCTAACATCGGTCGTCCAAACACATCTTCAACATGCACAATCACATAACAATGTTGCACATATAATGCTACTTTCAGTAAATCCTAATATTAAGGACCTTCGCAACAATTTGTCATTTTCAAAAGCCAAAAACACATCTCCTGACAATATTTAAGACATCAAATCTTGTTAAAAATGTAAATGTTATATAGTCCCTAGAAGTTTATTAACTAGGTGAAACCTTCTTAAACCAAATATATAAATAATTTACAAGAAACAGAGAGTTGTGATTTTCACCCAACCATAGTCAATCCACATCGGATGCCACCCCCTAGTCGGACTATGATACCCCCTGTGCGAAGCAGGGATAATTAACTCTGAAATTCTGACTCAAAACAGTGTTTTTTTCTGCATATTTCTTGATGACAGAGAAACACTAACGCACTGTAACACACCCACTATCGTAATTTAAAAAAAATTGGGGTTAATCTCCCACAAATGAGAAATCTCCACAAACCGGCATTAGCGAAATGCCAATCCCTGGTTCAATATCGGGATTCGGGGTTTCTAAGGTTAAAACTCATTCNTCAGTCCAGAACTTCCTCACGTACACTGCTAAACTCAAACTAATTCTTATGCTAAATAGAAAAATCATATAAATCCAAACCTTAAAATTCAAATAATAGAAGAGAAGTACTTGAGATCATTTGTATGCATTACTCTCTAAATTCCATCTTCCTTAAGTTGCTTAAGGTTTTGTTATGCAACTGGTACAGCGTTGAATTATGTTGAGGGACTTTGTGCTACAATTTACAAAGTGATGCAACTATGACTTGGGATGACTGCATAAAAGAATATTTCTCCAAGCTTTTTGAATCCGTATATTGGTGCCTTTCTCTCATGCTAAACTTGTATATTAACATCCTGGAACCTTGTTTCTTTTTTTTAATGGCATCTGAACCAGAGTTATTAAATTTTAGATCATGTTATTAAAACTGAAATATACTTCCTAAGTCTGTCCATAGGTTCTTTACTAGGGAGGAATAATTCCATGATGTACATTTTATAGAAGGAATTACATTATTACGCCATAAGTGACCATCATTAAGTTGCCATCAATCAGGGTTTTGAATTCCGTGGAGATGCATCTGAGTGGATTGTCAGCTTGTAAACTATCTGAGGTCTGGAGTTAGAATCTCATTGCTCCAGTAGGTGAATTTGGTAGTTTTGTGGAATAATAGAGTTGTAGTGTGAGTTTGAAATTATAAGAATACGAGTGTATTGTTATTATTTTGTGTCCATTGTTTCATGTGAGGTGTGGCCTATTGTCTCTTTGAGAGAGAGGGTCGTGCGCTCAAAGCAAGGGTTGTGTGCTCAGTCGCAGCCTTGAAGGGAGAATATTACCGCAGAGAAGAAGCTCGGACCGTGAGCGCTTCCAGGAACTTATCCCCACTATGATGCTAACGCTCACCGAGGCACTGAATAGGAACGAGTGGCCACGACCCAGGAGGCCCTTCAGATGTTTAGAGAGTTGGTGGCCATTGAGCCACAGTTCCTCCGTTGACAAATCATTAATGTGGTCGGAAGCATGTTGCAGATCGTTGAGGCCGAGACTATGGAAGGAGGCAATTCAACTACAGTTGATGAGAAAAATGAAGGAATGGAACGCGGACGAGACTATTGATTTTGCGTGTGCGAAATCTAGGAAAAGATTGGTCTGGCGCACGGGTTTATGTTTCACATGCCTACAATATATTTTGGCTCCATAGGTGATGGCCAGCCTATTGGTAGCTACAATGACATGTGGGAAAAAATGGTTAAAATACCTTTCATGCTTTGGTAATGTAAGAATTTATTTTGTGTATGTCTTGGAATCAATGAATGTATTGTATCTTATTGAGCTTAGCTAACTCAATAGGGGTATATAGTTGTTTTTGTTAGAATTAGCTATCCTAGCAAACAAGGATTCAAGACAAATATTGAATAAGGATGTGGAAAGTCCATGCAAAATCAAAATGAAGAGGAAAAACATAAGCAATGATGATGTGAAGTAAATGGGATTGTATATTGGGTATATAGATGGTAACCTTTGTATTGATGTAAAGCATTTTTGAATGCTTGTTGTACCTGAACTAATGATGCATATGCGATACAGGGGGTGCATGATCGGTTGTACTTGACACCCCAGAATTTGGTTCAAGTCATTTTCCCTCGTTGTAGCCATGTTAGTTCCCCAAGTTTGTTGTAAGCCCTGCTATTCAGGCATACATGTTGTGGTGCGGATTCGCACATAGTTATCCTCTAATGCATAGAGAGGATGTGGATCAAGTTGTGGCATAGACCACTGTGAGGGGTATGGGAGTGACAGGTGTACCCGTAACCTAGTCTTGATGAAAGTCAAAGAAGCTAGAGTCTTCTATTCATGGGGAATGTGAGATGGAATAATCTCATAATGTGAGGGACCAAGTTATGAGTGAAATTAATATGTTGATGAACCACATAAGTGAAAATCATTTCTACAAAACTAACGAGTACAACAGTTGGTACCCACGTGTCTCGGTAGATGAATTGTTTTTTATATGGACATCAATGATCAATTGTTTGGAGTAAACAATTCATGTTCATGCAGGTACAAGACCTATAAGCAACCATTTTGAAGTAGAAGCCCATAATAATGTAAGTCAAAGGATGAAGATGACAAAAGATGAGGACATAATCCAGACGAAGACTAAAACAACAAAATCCATCTCAAGAAGATCTGAAGATAAAAATTAAGCGGGTGTGTTAGAGATAATTTTTATCTCAGTTACCATTTAGGAGATTGTTATTCAGTTGGATTTGAGAAGATTGGTTTACTATTATTTTGGTGTGTGGTTGAGATATTGTCTCAACTGATTGATTGTGTAATCTAGGTTGTTTATCTATCTTGAGACAACCATCATGTATTTATATGTATTTGTTACATTAATTCAGGTGAGTATGCTTTGCATATTATTTGTGTGTAACACTCTACTCTCCCATTTCATCATGTGGCTGGACTAAATGGAATATTTCCCCATGGCAGGATCAGTACAAGCCCCAACCAACAAAACAATTTCTAGTTAGCAATCTTAGCCACCCAATGGCCAAAATTAGAGCATTGAGGTTAATATTTTCAAATCGATATGGGTTAAATCTACATTTCCTATTCAACTAAGATGAACTCCAAAGATAGGCTATGGCCAAATGGTCAAAAATGTACTGCAAGCAAGAGTGTGTGTGTTTGTCCTTTTTAGAATTTCAATACAGAATAGACAACATATAATACAAAACCCGGTTCCCAACTCCTCCACACCATTTCAAGAAAATGTAAGATCATTTAATTGTAATGGTAGCATAATATCACACACCCAGTTAGCATAAATGAAAATAAAGGACAATTATCCTACTCACAATATTTTGATCCTGGCATGCAAGTCACATTGATTAGAACTCTATGAATACTCAAGCCTCGAAAGATACAAGAAGCTCGTAATACCAAAGGCCTATTCTACAATAGAAGAATTTTCTGTAAAATGATTATGTTTCCCTTCCTCTTTACAAATCCTAATCCTTCTGGGTATTACCCTGATGTGGATGTACACGAAGCAGAGGAAAAAGACAATGAGGGAAGACAAAAAAATATATACTCACATTGTAAACTTTCAATGAAAAGTTATGAGTTGCAACCCAAGAACATGCTGGATCTGGGGACAATTGTGTTGCCAGAACTTCAGAGATTGAAAGATCTTGCAAAATCCCATTGTGAAGTTAAGGGAATGGGCAATTCCACAATCAACAAACCAATTTCCATTAAAATTGTATGAGCGTGTCAATGCCCAAAGATTTCCTTTGTCTGCAATTCTTTAAGGAAAAATCTCATTGAAAACTGCAATGGAAATGGATTGAAGAATGAGAAGTACAAACAAATATAAATGAAAAACACAGAGCCACAGAATCCTGAGCATCCTAACATCAGTCGTCCAAACACATCTTCAACATGCACAATCACACAACAATGTCGCACATATCATGCTACTTTCAGTAAATCATAATATTAAGGACCTTCACAACAGTTTGTCATTTTCACAAGCCAAAAACACATCTCCTAACAATATTTAAGACATCAAATATTGTAAAAAATGTAAATTGTATATAGTCCCTAGAATTTTCTTAACTAGGTGCAGCCTTCTTAAACCAAATATATAAATAATTTACAGGAAACAGAGAGTGGCAATTTTCACCCAACCATAGTCAATCCACATCGGATGCCACACCCTAGTCAAGCTATAATACCCCCAGAGCGAAGCAGGGATAATTAACTTTGAAATTGTGACTCAAACCAGTGTTTTCTTCTACATATTTCTTGATGACAGAGAAACATTAAGGCACCCACATACATTCCCCACACAACACAAGGAGCACATCCTTCTCTGTTGTGCAGTGCCTCGGAAACTACTCATTCTCGTGCTATTCAATGTGTGCATAGAAGTTCGAGGATGGTATCTCAATTTTTCAGTAGAGTTATCCATGGTTTCTTGGTTTTTTCTCAAAGCTACAAGCTTCCATTCATGGTTGGTTGGTCTATCATGGGCTTGACTCCTTTTTTCCCATGTCTAACTTCTCAAAACTCTTTCTCCCTCCTCTTTCTAATAGCTCTCATCTCCTCATTCTAATTTCCCTCATGCATCATGGCTAGAGAACTAAAACTCAACTTCTCTTCCTAGTTCCAAGAATGTAGGGGAGACAATTTGCTAAATTTTAGGAGTAGTGGCTTAGATTGATGAATTTGTTTCCTCCACTCCACTTGACTCCTTTTTTCTTTGAATTTCAAATTTGAAAATGGATGAGGGTTCAAGATAGTATAAGTTAGTTGATTTAGGCATAACCCCCCTTAGACCCCCTCACATTTCCCTTCTTGTGCTATCATAGCCCCTTTAGGCGCTCAAGCTCAGTTAATTTTGATATTTCCTCTTTATTAACTGCAAAACAGAAAAATTTCATATTCATAATACCATGCTGTATCTGTCCCATGGAGTTAGTGCAACACAGTTATAAAGTATCCATGCAAAGTATTTAAATTTTAATTACAATTAAATCCAAGAGTAAAAATTGGGATATTACAATAGTGGACCTTATTTAATAATAATAAATATAGTGGAGATAGTCCATATTACATTGAAATTTGGTATCCACTATAATTACTCTCATGGTCCCTTCAACCCCTCAATACACCCCTAGAGAGGATTCCTACACTCCATGCTCCTTAGAAGAGTATTTCCCTCAATGTTTATAGTGAGGAGGTACAACCATAAACTAGGCTCCCATGAATGAGTGTTAACTATAATGCGAAAGTAATTCAAGGAACCAAGTTCCCATGTACAAGTGTTAGTGTAGTCAAAGAAGATACACCATAAAACTAGGTCCCATCTACAAGTGTTTACCATAATGATGAATTAGCTAGTGGCCTATGTCAAAGTACTAACTACAATACTAAAGTAATCTAAGGAGCTCATTCATAAACTCAAGTCCCATGTCCAAGTGGTCATGTTGACTCCCCATGAAAGATACATGGCTGAGAATGGTATTACAAATGCCTAACACGGTCACCTGGATCCAAATATATAGATCCATCCATATCCAAAAAATCATCCACATAATTGCCAAAGGTCAGATGGGGATTTGGAAGGAAACTACCAATAGAGAATATGAAAACTGGAAACCGGTAGTCATAACCTTATCCTATCCTCCTTCCATGATGTTCTCTACATATGGTGTAGTAGATTCATCAAATAGAAGGTGAAAGTAGTTGTCATCCCAAAACTGACAACTATCCATGTATTAGTCATCACAATAATTCTCTAATTTATACCATGAATTTATCTCTCTTGCACACTCCTTTTCAATATGTCTCCAAAGTTCCAACCTTTGGATTGCTTAATAGGCTTTGTGTATTTTTATATTTTGTTATATAAATGGAATCGTTCTATACAAACTACTTTACGATGTGAAAATTTATTTACTTTAAGTAACCATTGTTGGATATTCTCTTCACATTCCATACAAAGTTCAAGAAACTTATAGGAGGGGATTGTTACACATAATATTCTTAGAACCTTGGATATTCTTCAATGATGGAGGCTAATATGTCCATGTAAAATGCCATAATCTACTAGAAGTATGAGAGCTATGGTTTGTGGTAATAAATTTTGTAAGGGTTGTAGTGCAGTTGATTTTGATTGGAAGCATAACATATAATATATTAAATCAAACCTCCAAAAATCCTTTATCCAATTGCTATGGTTTGGCTGCAATCAGAGCAACCCATCAAAATGTATGTTCTTTACAATCCACATGGTCTTCACGAAAAACCCTAAAATAGATTGTTTGAAATCAACAATATCTTCATTTTTGAGACTCTGACTTGGATGATGGTTTTTTTAACTTCAATATTTTTCTGAGGGTAACTTAGATATAGAAGTGGTTTCTTCAAATTCTACTCAAAAATCTACAAAAATTGATCTGAGTGTCATGACCCTCTTTTTCTCATTGGAAACATACAAAATAGGGCAATTCATTGTTTTGGGCCCAGGAAAGAGCTATGATTCCAACTGTAGTGATCCTTAACCCTCAAAATTGAATAACAAAAGAGATACCAAAAATTTTCCACTCTTTATTACTATCAAAAACCCTTAAGGTAGGGAAACACCTTACAATGATCATTTTATGAAAGGAATCCACTCATGTTCACCTACCTCTTAAGGTTAGGAGACCTATTGATGAGCGATGGTCCAAATACAATATCATTCCATGCATCATAAGCAGAACTCGGTCCCTTAATTATAGCTAATAAAGGAACTATAATCATAACAACATCCTAACTATCTAGTGTACCTTTTTTAATGAGGCCACATTATATTTATCCAATACTAACTACCATAGTGCAACTTATTTAATAATAACAAACATAGTAGACCTATTCTAGATTGCATTGAATGGCCTCCATTATTATTACTTCAATGGGCCCTTTGGCCCCTCATTACACCCCTATGGAGGATCTCAACAATGGCTAATATTAAGTTTAGTATGGAGGGTCAATCAATACTACTGAATTTATTTATTTTGTGTTAATATTTTCATTTCAATTTGCTGCCCCTAAAGGGGCTTGCACTAAAAACAAAAACTGTCATGAAAAACACATCACAAAGACAACAAACCGAAATTAGGGATCCATCTCATTAAACCAAAACATCCATTTTTTAGCAAAAAACATATCTATATATATTCATGTTTCCCACACACACACATTAGATAGATTTTGTTTTGTTGACCAAGAGACATGTTTATGAAAACAAGATGTGATATCACCTCGTGGATGGTTTGGTCTATTTTCAAGTTATGATTTGTCAATTCCTAAAAAAATAGTAATCAAAGCTAGGGAATCCTCATCAAGGGTCCCTCATAATATTGATCTCCATGGTGTGGAAAGAGGGATATTTTGTTGGTTCAATTTCCCATTAATTATTCACCAACCTAATTTAATAGTGAATGTATCAACATTCATTGGAATACTACTATTCTTGGATAAGTCCAACTAAATTCTCTTAGGGGAGTCTTGGACCACTTCCTTTGTGCATGTATCCTTCTTCCATCAAGGCCACTTTAAGATCCCAAAAGCATCAGTCATGAGAAAGGGTTAACCCCTCCTCTAAACTATATGGGGTACTCTCCATTTTAGCCAAGGGAATTTGTGTATCTCACTCTCTTTATACTAAGTGGCGATCACATATTACAAGGTAAAAGGTGTGAACGTGAATATGAGGACCTTCAAAATTGCATGATACCCTTGATAGCATGTTAAATTAGATAAAATTATATTATAACTTACAATGTTAATGTGTGATCCTTTTGTTAGTTTACCCAACAAATATCAAACTAGATAACACAACCAAATAGAAGGTTGTCCTAAACATACAACCTTCAGAAATTGAATTTCCAACACCCAATTTGCTCCTAAAATGATGTCAGGATCTCTAGAAAAATCATAATTTCATTTCTTGGGTATTTTTCTAGCCCTCATGCACATTTTATTATCATTTTATTATATTGTTATTGTGCTATATTGGATTTTCAGATTCAAGTAATTTCACCCAGCCTTACTTCTACCTTTTTTGTTGCACTTTTAGAGCTAGGATGAGCTTATTTTAGTGTAAACAATGTGTCGTTCATATTTATTGTTTTTTGTTAATAATTCTAGCCATATTAAAATACATGGATGTAGGTTTTAAAGGAAAAATCAAATCATTTTTATTGTGCAATTGCATAAACAAATCATCAAATAAGTGTTCCTAAATCTCAGTCAATATCAAGAGCTAGTCTAGTTCAATTTGCCACGCTATATTGCTCTTATTAGTTTGTTGGTCCAAAAAATAGCAATCTTTTCATTCACATCCATTGTACATATTCACCACTTCCAAAAAATCCCATCCCTCTAGAGAGATAAGGGAGGAAATAACCAAGGTGAGTGTTCCTAAGAGAGCTTGTACACAAGTCCCTCACAACGCCAAGCAACGATGAATCCTAAAACTTCAAGGTGCTCCAACTTGCAATCTAAATATAGTTGTAGATGCGCTAGGGTAAGGCACACTAGGACAAGCCAAAAATTAGGCCCAATGTTTCACAGAAACTTCACTAGCCCAGAGGAAATGCAACTGGTACTGCACCTAGTGTTGCAACTGTCACTGCAACTAGTGTTGCAACTGTCATTGCAACTGGAACGAAGCAACTGGTACTGCAACTGCAACTGGCACTACAGACCTAGGGTTTTATGAGCAAACCTAATTTTTAATTTAAAAATTTTGGATATATGATCTGGGGGGAAAGGTGCACCCTGCTTAGGAAACCTTCTTGATGGGTTCAGTAAGTTCTCAATGAGCTTGAAAAAGGGGGAAACTAAGGATATTCCTTCTAGCGGTTAGACTGTTACGAAGTAAACCAACTTTGATACCATGTTAAAATTTTGGTGTGCTCATTTAACCATAGAAAATGTCACATCATTGTCACCCAACCATAGGCATTCACTATGCCACCCCCGAGCACATTAACCTTTTCTTAGATAGAATGATTCTGGCAAGTCGACACTAGAACCAAAAGATAAACACTAACAAAAAACACCATTGTTGCAGCAGCAACACAATGCCAAGAGAACATACCTCTAATAATAGAATCATACTATTACTAAGAGAAGCGCACAAGAGATACCAGAAAGACTTGTGCCCTAGCTTCCATTGTTGTTGCCATTGTTGCTCCTCGAACTTGCACCCTATCTGCCACTGCAACTTCTCCTTGGACTTGTTCCCTTCTTGCTGAGTGAGTGAGAGTGAGAAAATGAGATAGGCGCCTCATTATTTATACTAGCATTTCCAAGTGATGCAGACCCCTACTGTCCCTCGAGGTTGCAACCTCATGGTCAAGGATTGATCAAATTCAGGAGTTGAATCAGCTCACAAGTTCGTGGTAAGCCTCTTCTAGTTTATCCACAGGTCAAAGTCCTACTTCTCGTGTGTGAAATCCCATATTTGGGAGTTTTCGAATACCCGCAGAGTCCTCCACGTGACCCTGGTCAACAACTGTGGACTTAAACCTTTTTCCCTGTGCGCTTCAAAACTTCAGGTTCGCGAACACACCCTCAGACCAGATCTATGGCCCATGTTCTTTTCACAACCAATGTTTGTGATATACTCTGGGACTCCACTCTTTGGGAGTTCTGAGTGCTCCAAACACCCCTTTCCCCTGGAGTAACCTTTACCCAAAGTGTCAGATCAAGCACCACGTGTTCTTCTGGATCCAACAGTCCAGATCTATTTCATCCTTCGCAAGAATTGTTATCTGCTTGGCATAATTTCTCCAAAGATATTCTTCTCAAACCTTGCTTATCCAACACCACGTATCTATTTTCTAGCCAACGGCTAGGATCTCTTTGCAATTTCAGACTTCGACAGTTTTTTCTCTTTAACACTTCAAAACCTCTTAATCACGAGCTTCTGAAGGAACTCATGGCTAACCATCGCATGGCTCTCTTAGATCTGATGGTCTGGAATGATCTCGCTTCCTCCTGAATGGATCTTGATTGTTAGTTTGAGAAACCTTAAAGGGATCCCCCCTTTTGAAGATTTCTTCCGTTAACTTTTTGGAACTTGTCTTTCCTCTGAACCCTTAACTCCCTTGAGGGTTTTCTTCGACATTTAGTCGAATTTCGAACATGTGCACTCCTTGCAACAAATTCTCACACAAGACTTAGCTTCTTGTGGGTGACTGTGCACACCTTGCAACAGTCCATTTTCACTCTTTGCAAATGAAAGTTTCACGCTATCTCTTCTAAGCTTCTGAGTCAAAGACTCTGTCAATGCACACCTTGCGAACGTTTTGCACACTCTGTGCACAAAGCTTCAAGTTATCTCTTCCGAGCTCAGGGTCGAATCAGGATCTGTCAATGCACTCCTTGCAGACGATACACACTCCTTGCATAGGCTCATGGAATAGAAACAAGTGAAACTTATCTAATGATTCATAGATTCATACATTCAACAGGATAACTCATGCTTTCATCAGTGTAATTCATCCATGCATGAAAACACAAAATAACAAAGAACGGAATATAAGCAGAAAACATACCATTCACTCAGATAGACAAGTAATAGCGACACATGAATTTGAGTCAATATTTCTCTATTATATTCATTCAAATCTACATGAGCTTTGATAAACAACAACTAAATCACAGTAATCTCCTACTAATTTTCAGCAGCCTCATTCGGGCATATAATGCATCTACTTATACCAGAGGGATCCTAGGGTTCCCTCTGACTACCTCTTCTCTCGAAGTAAAAGATAACAACTACTTAAGCCCTGTTACATTAAATTCTAAGAGCGAAAACTCCCAGATCTCACGCGATCGTTCAGCTTCCAAAACGTTTTTATCTTCTTTAATTTTCAATATGTTTAAAAATATTTACAGGAAACACCAGATTCAAAATAATTCAAAAGACATGCTAGGGCATTGATTTATCTCTCCACGTGTCCTTTGTTGAAGATGCTCCTGCATCATACTCCCCTGGAAAAAAGTTTATGGACTCCTATCCATGAGCTCCTGCACTAACTTCCCATGCTTCTGGATACCAGCTTCATTTACCCAACTGGCATCTTCTGTTGGGTGTCCTTTCCACTTTAAGAAATACTCTAAATAAGACTTTCTCCTGGTCTTCTTACCAATCCTCTGATCAATGATCTTATCCATATGTGGCTTTTCTGCTAGAGGCATCTGCTTCTCCCGTTGAATCTTCTCTTAATCTTCTTATATTTCTGTGTCATCTTCCCTATAAGGATACAGGTCTGAAATGTTAAATATGGGTGATATACCCATATCCTCTGGAAACTCTATCTCATAAGCATTGGAAGCAAATTTACTTAGGATCTTGCATGGTCCTATCTTCTTCATCTTCAACTTGTTATATGTTCCCTTTGGGAACCTTTCCTTCCTCAAGTGTGCTAAAAATGGATCCCCTACTTCAAATTGAAGTTCTATTCTGTGTTGATCAACTCTGCATTTATACTCTGCATTGTTGTTCTACAACTGCTCCTTGATCTTATTATGAATATTTTGCATTTCTGTAGCGAAGTCTTCTGCTCCAGCACTTCTAAATTCACTTTGCTCCAGATCTCTCAATTCTGCTACTCCTCTTGGCTTCATTTCGTACACTATCTGGAATAGACTCTTTCCCGTACTTATGTTCACTGAGTCATTGTATGCAAACTCTGCTTGTGACAGAATTTGATCCCACTGGCCATGATGTTCAGTGACCAAACTCCTAAACAAATCTCCTAAACTCTGATTTACCACCTTAGTCGGCCCATCCGTTTGAGGGTGATATGTAGAACTAAAGGATAGTTATGTTCCCAGTTTCTTCCACAATGTTCTCCAAAAATGACCAACAAATTTAGTGTCCCTATCTTAAACAATACTCTTGGGTAACCCATGAAGTCTTGCAACTTCTTTGAAAAACAAATTTGCAATGTGTGTTGCATCACTAGTCTTTTGGCATGGGAAAAAGTGTGCCATCTTTTAGAATATATCAACTACAACAAATATGGAATCACTTCCCCTTTGGGTTCTTGGAAATACCAACACAAAATCCATGCTTATTGCATCCCAAGGCCTATCTGGAATAGGAAATGGTTGATACAATCCAGTGTTATGTTTCTTTCCTTTTGCATAATGGCAAATCTTACATTTTTTTACAAACTTCTTCACCTCTGCTCTCATACCTCGCCAATAGTATGAATTTTTCAACTATGCAAATGTCTTGTCATGGCCAAAATGTCCTGCTAGGCCTCCACTATGTCTTTCCTTCAACAAATTTTCTCTCATTGAACACTTTGGTATGCACAACTGGCAACCTTTAAACATCAATACATCTTGAATCATATACTATGTCCACTAACTTATGTCTCTGAGCACAGGATTTGCACATGCTTCATATGCTTCTTTAAAATCTGGATCATCACAATACATCTCCTTAAGGTGTTCAAACCCTAAGGTCTTCACTTGGAATTCTTGCATAATCATACATCTCCTGCTCAATGAATCAACAACTTTAGTAGCATTGCCAGAAATATGTTTAATGAAAAAAGTGAAATTTTGCATAAACTCTATCCACTTAGCATGTCTCTAGTTTAACTTCTCTTGTCTAGTTATGAATTGTAAAGCTTGATTATCGCTATATAAGACAAATTCGTTTGGAACAAGGTAGTGCCTCCATTTCTTCAAGGCTTGAATTATGGCATAAAACTCTTTATCATATGTGGAGTACTTTATCTTAGTCTCATTCAACCTCTCACTAAAATATGTGACAGGTCTATCGTCTTGGTTCAAAACTAATCCAATTGCAACTCCACTTGCATCACACCTTACTTGAAATGTCTTTCTGAAATTTGGCAAGACCATAATTGGTTGTTTTGTTATCTTCTCCTTTAATATCTTGTAACTTTTCTCAGCTTCTTCTGTCCACTTAAAATACTTGTGACTCTTCTTCACTGTATCCAATATTGGTGCACAAATTCCACTGAAATTTCTAATGAACTTCCTATAGAAATATTCTAATCCATGGAAGATTCTCACCTCAAATATGTTTATTGGTGATGATCATTCTTTGATTGCTCTCACCTTCTCTGCATCCATCTTCAATTCATTTGAAGATATCACAAAACCCAAATAAATGAGTTTTGTCTTCATAAAAGAGGACTTCTTCTGATTTGTCAACAACTTCTCCTGCTGCAGTCATCTCTTCACTAATGTCAAATGTCTCAGATGCTCTTCTTCAGTTCTACTGAAGACCAATATATCATTCAGATATACAATCATAAACTTACCAATGAAGTCTTTCAATACCTCATTCATCAATCTCATAAAAGTACTTGGGGCATTTGTTAAGCCAAATGGAATAACAAGCCACTCATACAACCCCTCATTTGTCTTAAAGGTTTTTTTCCACTCATCACCTTCTCTCATCCTTATCTAGTGATATCCACTTTTCAAATCTATCTTTGAAAAAAAAATTGTTCCACCTAAATGATCCATTAAGTCATTCATTCTTGGCAAAGGAAATTTGTACATGATGGTGATCTTGTTTATGGCTCTTGAGTCTTGCACATTCTCCATCCTCCATCCTTCTTCAACTCAAGACAGTTGGTATTGCGCATGGACTCAAGATTTCTCTAACCAAACCCTTGTCTAGTAAATCTTGGACTTGTCTCTTTACCTCCTCATTCTCTTGAGGTGTCAATCTGTATGTTGCTTTGTTCATCAAACTTGCTCCTAGTATTAGATTAATTTGATGGTTGATACTCCTAATATGTGGAAATGAATTGGGTAACTCATCCACTACTATGTCAGCAAAATTCTCCAATAGCTCCTGAACTTCCTCAGGAAAATCATCCATAGACATACTTATAAGGACAACTCTAGGTTTCCTCACTACAACAAACTGCATCTCATGTTCCTTCCCACTCATGAGAAGTATACTTGTGTTGGCTTCTTCCTTTACTTTATTCTCCTTTATTGGCAGTAAGATGTGTGTTCTACCATTATTCTCCAAATTATAAGTATTTTTTCTCCCATCATGAATGACATTTCTATCAAAATATTATAATCTCCTCAACAAAACATGACATACATCCATGGGAATCACATCACACAAAATTCATCTCTATATCCTCCTATTTTAAATTCAATGACTCATTTTTTAGTTACCATTACCCGGTGTCCTTTCTGCAACCATGAGACTTCATATGGCTTCGTATGTGCAGTTGTCTCCAGCTCCAATTTCTCCACCATCTCTATGGATACTAAATTATCAGTGCTCACATTGTCAAATATCACTTTGCATACCCTATATTTCATCTTGCAAGCAGTCATGAATAAACTGTTCCTCTGCACTAGCTTTTCAACCTCTGGCTCTAGCTTCAAGAGAACCTTCTTCAACATCAGAGATCTTCCGTCCTCTGCACCTTCTTCTTCAACATTCAACTTCTATGCTTATGAAATGTGAACTTCACATCCTTCTTTATTTTTCTCGGGACATTCCCAAGACATGTGTCATGTCTTTCCACAGGCATAACACCTTACCTCTCCTTTGCTTATTCTTCCTCTTCCTCTAGAAAAAGAATTTATTACACCAGAATGTCTCCCTCTAGAGCTTCCTCCTCTTTCTAAGTGACTGTGGGTTTTCTCATTCTCACCCTTGGGCTTCTGTGCCTTATCATGGGAAACTCCCTTACCTTTTTTTGGGCTTCTACCTTTGCTTCACTGGTTTTGTTTTCCGGCCAACATCTCCTCTGCTTTCAATGCAATTTGATATGCCTCCTCTACTATCCTCACCGACATCATGTTGATCTCATCTTGGATCTGATACCTTAGGCCATTTATGTACCTGAAATTTTTCTCTTCATCTTTCTCCCTCTGTCCATTCCTGATGTTCATCTTGTAGAAATCTTATGTGTACTCCTTCACTATCATTGCCTTATGTCTCGGGTTCTGCAACCTCCTAGACAAATTTATCTGATAGTCCTTGGGTATGAACTTATCCTTCAGCTTGGCTACCATTCTATCCCAACTCTTAATCTTTTTCTTACCTTTGCTTCATCTGTCAGCCTGCAATTCATCCCACCATAGTGTTGCATGTCCTTTTAATTCGGTGACAACATGTCTCACCTTCTTCTCCTCATCGACGTCTTCATATTCGAAATACTTATCCATTTCTCATATCCAATCAAGCATATCTTCAACGTCTAAGTTGCCTTCATACATCGGGATGTATATATTTGCTCTAGCTCCCAATTTGACAACCTCTTTCAGCAAGCGTTCCTTGGCAGCATCTTCCCCTGCAACTTCTTCAACCTCTGTTTCTTTTCTTTTTGCATCACTGATGTCTCCAACATCATGTGCTCTCCTTTGCGTTGTCTCCATTGCATCCAAACTTGCACGAAGTTCTCTCATTTCTCTTTCGAAAATTCGATTTGCTACATGTAGTTATACTCGTCTCCTAGGTAGCATTGTGCTGACCCTCTCTCGTACATAGAGTACAATTTTGAGTTCTTTCTGTCTCTGATACCACTTGATGGTATCAAAGTAACTACTTTCACCATCTCCCCTTTTCCTACGATCTACAAACAAAATTTATGCTCTGATACCACTTGATGCAGACCCCCTACTCTCCCTCGGGGTTGCGCGACCTCCCGGTCAAGTATCGATCAACTTGGGGAGTTGAATCAGCTCACAGGTTCATGATGAACCTCTTCTAGTTTATCCACAGGTCAAATTCCTACTTCTCGAGTGTGAAATCCCCTATTTGGAAGTTTTTGAATACCCGCAGAGTCCTCCAAGTGACCTTGGTAAAAAACTGTGGGCTTAAACCTTTTTCCCCGTGCGCTTCAGAATTTTGGGTTTGCGAACAAATCCTCAGACCATATCTACGACCCACATTCTTTTCACAACCAACAGTTGTGATCTACTCTATGACTATGCGCTTCGAGAGTTCTGAGTGTTCCAAACACCCCTTTCCCCTGGAGTAACCTTTACCCAGAGTGTCAGATCAAGCGCCATGTGTTCTTCTGGATCCAACGGTCCAGATCTATTTCATCCTTCGCGACTTCACGAGAATTGTTATCTTCTTGGTGAAATTTCTCTGAAGTTATTCTTCCTGAACCTTGCGTATCCGTCGCCATGTATCTGTTTTCTAGACAACGGCTAGGATCTCTTCGCAGTTTCAGACTTCAGTGATTTTTTCTCTTCAACACTTCAAAACCTCTAAATCACGAGCTTCCGAAGGAACTCATGGCTAACCACCGTTAGACTCTCTTAGATCTGATGGTTTGGAATGATCATGCTTCCTTCTGAAGGGATCTTGATCTTTAATTTGAGAAACCTTAAAGGAATCCTCCCTTTTGAGGATTTCTTCCGCTAACTTTTTGTAACTTGTCTTTCCTCTGAACCCTCAACTCCCTTGAGGGTTTTCTTCGACACTTAGTCGAATTTCGAACCTATGCACTCTTTGCAACAGATTCTCACGCAAGACTTAGCTTCTTGTGGGTGACTGTGCACACCTTGCAACAGTCCCTTTTCACTCTTTGCAAATGAAAGTTTCACGCTATCTCTTCTAAGCTTTTGAGTTAAAGACTTCGTCGACGAACACCTTGCAAATGTTTTGCACACTCTGTGCACAAAGCTTCAAGTTATCTCTTCTGAGCTCAGGGCCAAATCAGGCTCTGTCAACGCACTCCTTGCGGATGATACGCACTCCTTGTGTAGGTTCGTGGAAGAGAAACAAGTGAAACTTATCTAATGCTTCACATATTCATACATTAAACATGGTAACTCATGCTTTCACTGGTGTAATGCACGCATGCATGAAAACACAAAATAACAGAGAACAAAATATAAACAGAAAACCTACCATTCACTTAGATAGACAATTAATAGCAACACATGCATTGGAGTCAATATTTCTTTGTTATATTCATTCAAATCTACATGAGCTATGGTAAACAACAACAATTAAAATTCAGCAACAACTAAATCACAACAATCTCCTACTAATTTTCAGCAGCCTCATTCGGGCGTACAATGCATCTACTTATACCAAAGGGATCCTAGGGTTCCCTTCGACTACCTCTCCTCTCGAAGTAAAAGCTAACAACTATTTAAGCCTTGTTACATTAAAGGCTAAGAGAGAAAGCTCCCAAATCTCACATGATCGTTCAGCTTCCAAAACATTTTTATCTTCTTTAATTTTCAATCCGTTTAAAAAGATTTACAGGAAACGCCAACTTCAAAATAATTAATTCAAAAGGCGCGCTAGGGCATTGAGTTTCCTCTCAATGTATCTTTTGTTGACGATGCTCTTGCATCACCAAGTGACTTTACCTAGTGGGGCCGACTTCTCTTTCTGGATCCTTCTATTACTTTATTGATATTATCTTGAGGTTGACTTCTATTCTAGGGTTTCCACACATCACTTTAATGATTCTCTTACTTCTGGAATATTCTATTCTATGTACAAAGATTACACTTGGAAGTTAATACCTCCGGCAAATACCAAAACATCAACGAAAAGGAGGTCTGGTGCCCCCTCCTCCTATCGTTGAAAGGGGAGTATGTGGACTCCCACCTTCGAGAAAGTCACGATTATCTCCCATTGTATGTCATTGGATCCAAAAACCTTGAGTGTCTGCAACCTCAAAATTTGCAAATTCAAAGTTTGCTACTTGCACAAGTATTGGATTGTTAGGTCTAGTTAGCAGAGGATTTTGAGTTCTAACGAAGCCTTCAACTTCAAGATCAGAAATCGGCATTTCCTTCAGTGTAGAAGTGATTTCCTCTAAAGGCAAAGGCTCAAAAAAAGATTCCCAGAGTCGGTAGATTCAAAAGCACCGGCCTAGTCCAGCCTTCTCCTCCGTGGAGGCGGGGACAAATCCACCTTTTCTAGCGAATGGCCCTAAAGCCTTCGAGAACGTCGAAGTGATTGGTCTTCCACTTTGAATCAACTATCCAAGGTAGGTCCTAATAAATTCACTAAAGTCCAAACTAAAAATGCAGAGCACCCAACTAAAATCCTAAAGAGGGACACAAACCATGCATACTACCCTTTTGAATGCTTCCAACCCCAGGAAGATGAGGCTTGGTTGTCCAAAGAATATATAAAGGAAAACAAATAGCTAGGAGAAACATTCACCCTGACCTCCAGTTGATAACCCTTCCTAGCTCAAGTGCCAAGGCTTCGTGATGACACGCCCTAGGGGTACTAACAGTATGATGCAGAATCTACCTCAAGTACCGTGATACACCCCTCACAGTTACCTTGCGTGTCAACCTAATGAAAGGCCACTAAAGTCACCAACTTGTAGTCGGCGTCCGGGGGAACAGTCGACAGTCAGGATCGAACGTATGCGCAGGGTAACAAAGCCCGAAGCCTCTAAAGCATCGCCTCTTAGGAAGGTATGAGTACTAACGAAACCCCCTAAAATACGATCTCTCTGCAATTTTATTTTATTAATAACATCAAAATGGGTAGGTTACAACCTGTAACTGATGCAACATGATCCGTAAACCAGGCTCCAAGTTCCTCCACCCAAGGCCTGAGATGAAAATTACTACCTCCAAAGTTCTATGTTTCAGCGGGTCCAAGGAACCAATGGACTTCTTCTTAATGAGATAAAAGGAAACAAAAATCCTGGAAACAAGGATTTTCGGGGGGGGGGGAGATAATTTCAGAAAAATAGGGAAACGGGGGCTTCCAGGGCTCTAAGGAAACTGCCAACATAAGGTTGCATCTCTTTGATGTCATTTTCCTCCATCCCAAGGCTCTCTTTTATACTACCTTTTGACAGTTGGAGTAGTTATGAACAGGCTATAGGAGGTCGGGAACCTATGGAACCCATCTACTCGACCCAAAATGTCAAGATTTATTATTTTTTTGAGCCAATTAAACATGTATGTGGATTGATGACTAGCAAGGAGTGTATGTATGTGGGCTGCTTTAAGGAGAGTTGTGTACATTTAGAAAAATGAGATTTTTTAATATTTTTTTTGGGGAAAAGGGGGATATTTCTCTTGTAAACAGGGAAAGGGATGTAACTAAGGCCAATGAGTCGTCATGAGCATAGGTGGTGTCAAATGGCGATGTAATAGTATCGGATCATGTAGTTATTAGGCTTGAAATATGATATGGTAGTTGTCCATAACATGTTAATTATGGACGTTTTATGTGCAGAAACGTCTTTCTACCTGTCCTAAGTGCACAATTTGGTGTCAAATCTGCAAAACCATCTATCTACTTGATTCTTTGCGTGTTAGCTTTCCATCCTCTGCCTACAATTTTGTCCCATGCACACTTTGTTTGTCCATCTATTACCTAGGAGACACAATATCTTCGACAGAGTGATTGGTATTTTCTCAAATCTCCATGATCTTTCTCGTTGGTTTCTTGGTGAGTGTATTGGAAATCTAATCGAGGAACCTTAGACTTAACAACATTCAATATGCTTGGGTTCTCCACTTGGTTTTCAATGTGTTGGGCATAACTCACTCTTCTACATGCATCTAAATGCCTTGCTCCTGCTTTCAGTGATGTTCAACATCTCGTGAGGGATCCTTTCATAGTGGCTATGTGAGTGACAAGGCCTCTTCTTCGAGGATCTAGGATGTTTAGGAAAATCGAGGTTTAGAACAATCAAACCCTTGTGGGGTTAGGAGGTGGGATATCATTTCCCAAATCGTTGATAATTTGAGGGGAGAATTCCAAAACCTTCAAAGTACCTTCACCTTAATAATAATCTGCATAAATCCTAATGCGTAACCATTTGGAACCCAAAAATTAAAGATGATTTCATGCATAAATAGCAATTCATATCCAAGCTCCTTTGTGGGTTGTGAGGCAAAGACACCAAGCCAGAATGAAGTGATTGACTAGGCACTCAAAATGGATAGCGATAATGGGAATGGACACCACATTTTCAAAGTAATTTGGTGGATATGAGGTATTTTGGTGCAACAACCCTTCTCTTTGGCTACTCAAGATTCTTTTCATTGGAATAGTCGGGGAAAACCAAAGGTCGTTGTCTTGGCATGGTCTAAAATAGGTTTGGAATATGTTTTGTGATGTGTGGTTGGATATTTGGTCGTTTCATACTGTGTGGTTGGCTATCTGTAAATTCTTTGGAATTAGTGTCATCCATAAGCAGCCCTAGAAAGGCCATTTCTGCTTCTTCTTTGTGGAACTCTTATAGTATGATTTTTTGACCTAGAGCACTCTGGAGGCTGAGGACGGTGTGATGCAACACTCTTTGTAGTTGACTAACATTTTAAATCCTTCAACCTTTTCATTCTTCAAGAACCTTTCAATATTATTGTTGAAGGAATTGAATTTGAAATTGGATCGATTGAGAGAAAGGTGAAGCAATGGTGTGGACAACTTTATGATCAAGGAATTGATGAAGACAATGTGCAAGGATCAAGACACACTTGAATGCCACTTTCACTAATTACAAAGATGAATATGGTCATCATATCAACAAGGACTTGAAGGATGAGAATCCAAGAGAATTCCTAGATTCATTATGATTTGTTATCAAATGCATTTGTTGTCCTGAAATATACTTTGCAAAGGTTTTGAGGTTGGCAATAGATAAAAAAACTTGGGACAAAAGAAGATCAAACTCTTATGAGAATTGAAGTGATTGCAGGTGCCAAAGTTCTGATGGTTGGTCCTAGTGGCCAATAGTGTTGATTTAAAATCCTTGAGAATCTCCTTTCCAAGCCATAAAAAAAGTGAGAAAGGGACTATTGTTGAAACACTGGTGGAGGTGTGGCAACTCCTTAGCTCTTAACCTTACAAGACCCTAGGAAATATTTGTACATGTGAAGAATCTGTTGTTATTTTGGTTGTGGTTGGTGATCTCCATTGGTACATGGTAATAGTGGTCCAACATCATCTCATCTAGCTCAACATCTCGTCCAACATCTAGTTGAATCTCAAGATTCCATTGCTCAAATCTAGTCACAAATGACTAGGGTATTACTCTAGTTTGTTTCAAGTTTCCTCTCAACTTTTGTTTTTCTCATTCACTTCTCTACTCTCATAGTTTGAACAAGCTTGGGATCCATAGAAGATTTTTTTCTTAAATTTGACCAATGGGTATACATAATGTCAATGTTATATATTTTGTTTCCTTGAATAGTTAACTATGATATCCAAGTTGAATTACATTGTAAACGGGTGATTTTTTTGTGGAAGCCGACACCCTTCATTCATTGACTCTGCATTGTTGATTCTAATTGTTAAAGGGTGGAGTCGCAAGAAACCCTTTGAGGTCTATGTCAATTTTTAAATGGCTCGAAATGATGAACTATTAGAGTTACTGAACACTCTAATACTCTCAACTGATGAAAATAAAGTCACGACTGACAAAGAAACTCTGCAATCTATTCTAACTTGTTTGCAATTTTCACAAGCCAAAGTAAAATTGCTTCAAACTCAGACTCGGCTTCTTCATGATGGACTTGAACAAAAGAATCTTCAACATTATGAACTAGTTTTTGTTCATAACAACCCTATTTTCAAAGTAGACGATGATGATGATTTAGATCAACAACCACTACAGGAGCATCTTAGTGAGAGAAATCCATATACGAGTGTAGATGAATTTGAAGTTGTGCATAATCAAGTTCAATTTTCTCTTTCCAAACCAATCATTAGACCTTTGAAAGAAATCATGAACAATAAACATAGAACACGTATCGGATATGAAAAGGAAGTATGCTTTCATACTCTGAATTATACGAAACCAAACTAGTTCCAAAGTGTTGGATTACTTAAATAAAATTCATATTCACCTGCTCTAGTTCAAGAGCATATTTTAAAATGTCAACATTGTCATCGAGTTGGCCACATGGAATATTAGTGTTTTGATCTTCATCCTTGTGAACATTTTGGAAAGCATAATCATCCTTCAGATAGATGTTCCTAATGCAAGAAATCTGCAAGAGTAAAGAACCACGATGGGTGGATCACTTCTTGGCAATGGTCATCAACAGTCAAAAAGCTATATCAGTCATACCAACGAATTCATTATCGAGTATTGACACATATTGCAGTGGAAAGATTTGCATCTTCTCACCTTGTACATGGCAGGGAGGAGTAACATCAATGATTCACATTCATGCTTCAAGTTTTGATGTCCTATCAATCGAGAAGTAACAAGCGAGCATGATTTGGTTTGTGGTCATCCAAAACCACCAGATTTGTTTGTGGTTTTCCTTAAACCATCACTTAATAAAAGACTTACAACTTCTACTAGACAACGATTTGGGGTTTTCTTAAACCTCCATTTAGTAAAAGACTTTCAACTTTTGTTAAAGAACATTTTATGGTCATCTTTAAACCAACATTCGAGAGCATTCTTTAAAGACATCATCTTACATCAACTTCTAGATAAATTTGGCTCAATGTTCCAGGAACCATTGAGCCTTAGAGCCAATTCTAGAATTTGTGGTCTACCTTAAACCACCATCACCATTTAGTAGAAGACATTAGATTTTGTTAGCTTTTTGGTTTGTGGTCATCCCAAAACCACCAGATTCAGAGACACATTCATCTATTAGTAGTTGTCCACTTCCAGATTTATGCCCTCTTATTCGACTCACATACAACCCTTTAGATGAGGGGAGAATGTTGGAAATGTAATTCATTAGGGTTACTCACTTGATGGAATATAAACAATCAAGTGATAGGAAAGGTCATTAGGAGTCCAAGAGACGTGTTAGAATACAAATCCAAAGGTCAAGTATATGTATTTATATATGTATCATATTAATGAAATGAAATTCCACGTTTATTAACATTCATGTGTTATGTCACATTTGACCATATGAAGTGACAGGGGTACTCATAGTGAGAAATAAAGCACTTAGTCTCCCCAAAATTCGTGTGTTATGTCACATTTGACCATGTGAAGTGACAAGGATACTCATAGTGAGAAATAAAGCACTTAGTCTCCCCAAACAAGCTTCCAAAAACCACCTAACAATGACGCCAAGTTATAATTCCCAAGATGAAAGATCCCACGTAAGCTTTAAAATTAAAATTCCTAACTTTTGATTAGATTCACATTACTTTCCTCCTCAACATCTCTTTTGTTGAGAATTGATCTCCTTTGGGTGTTGGATTTCAGATGTTCAGAAATGAAAAAACAAATTACCACCTACTATTTGGATTCTTATTGATAGCCTTTTTACCGTGCAGTCAGAGAAAAAAATATCGGGGCTCTTTCTCAATGTACTACACCTTAGTACACCCTGCGTGGCATTATTTTGGGTACCTGCTTTAATATGTGCCAAATTGAAATTAAGGTTGGAACTTGCAACTTAAAAGGACAATATTTGCAATCTTTCACGAATCCACACATTCTGTGGCTTTTGGTCTTGGGAATCACGGATAACAAGTGTTAGAAGCATCCACAACATTAACATTTTACGGAGTAAGCTAATTAGGGAGCAATTTTTCCTCTTTTCAAGCAAACAAATGGGTCTAAAGAGTTTGGCATGGATCAAAATTTCATGCATTTCAGAATCTTATCCAGGAGGTTTTCCCCATTTTAAACCAACCCAGAAGCTCAGAAAATCGATCAAATTTCTAGATCGACCAAAAATTTCAAACTACATCACCAAAAAATGTGTAGGAAAATAACTCGAGAAGAAAGATTACTCCCGAGTTAACCCACTCCACATTCTAATGCTCAACCAAAAGTCGGTTATTGCAGTCTTTCATCCCAATGTACGTAGAATTCAAACATGCATGGAGACCCTGAATGAATATTTTGAGAGATGGGACTCTTCGTCGTAAACCTGCTACACTCCACTCCAGTTGATTGTTTATGCATTGCCCATTATTGGCGCAGTTTCATTGATAATATATATCCATTCGGTTGGTTTTGTCATTCATCCATCCACTTGCGACTCGCGAGGTCGAGGCTGTCCCTACTACCTCCCTGCCCTTGATGTGATCGGTCACCTTAATGTATTTTTTTTTTAAGTCCAAATCCATTACTTTGTCGTCAGAAGAGAAGTGATTGTGGTTGATTTAAGGGGAGAGCAGCGGTTCAGTATTGATCCGCGCACTGTGCCTACGTCATCATCCTCTTATCATTTTCATTTGCTTATTTCCCGCGGGAGGCAGGTAACACGGAGCAAGTGTATATCTTTTTGCGCGCAGATATCAATGTCATGCATAGGTATACTTGGAGAGAGTGAGCTAATTCATTTCCTGCGGGAGGCAGGTAACACGGAGAAAGTGTATATCTTTTTGCGCGCAGATATCAATGTCATGCCTAGGGATATTCGGATTCTGGAGGGAGTGAGTTAATTCGGGAGTAATTTTTTCTCTTGATTAATTTCGATTGATTTTTTGAGTGTCTGGATTGGTTTAAAATGGGGCAAAACCCTTGAAGTAAGGTTTTGAAATGCATAAAACATTGATTCATGCAAAACTCAAATTACTTTTGGAAATTTGATCGGATTCAAGCCCATTTTTTTACCTGAAAAACAGAACTCGAGAAAAAAAATTACTCCCGAATTAACTTACTCCTACTTGAAGAGCTCTGGGTTCAACACCGCTTGAGAGATCCCTTATTAGTCCCTTCCATGGGACTATAGCAATGTGTTTGCTTTTGATGTGATATTGATGTGACATTAATTTGCCTTTTACCATAAATTTGTGTATGCAATGTAATGTTTAACATAAGAAAACAAATATATATTTTTGGATATAATAAAAATATTTGTGTTTTTCATTTCTAATTGGTTGATAGAATTGAAGTGTTATTGCTCTCTTCACGTCTTTCAATATGTACAATTAATTACATAATCAATTAATTTCACCAATCACCACATCTAAATATAAAAAGTTGTATTATGTATTTATTATTATGCATTATTATATTTATATGATATTTATTATCTAATATATTATTTATTATTATATTTATATTATATTTATGAATATTATAGTTCCATTCAGCGGTTCATTATACATTTTGAATAACAAACAACCCTCAATTCTTATCTTTTGACAAAAAATATTCATTATTTGTGCATTTAGTTATATTAAGTTTCATTGGGAAAATGGGACAAAAGTCATCAATCTCACCTTAACATCTTTGAACCTTAAGTTGGTTTTGGGGCAGAGATTAGTAGCCAAGCTTTTGATTGAGTTTAGATCTTTTTGCTGAGTTTTTCTTTCTTCTATACTGTTGTTTTTATGGGACAATTTTGAATGTTATTGTGTTAAAGATCAGGCTTCGGACTTTAGATTCAAGACTGATCTGTATTGTAGTGCTTAGAATCAATTGGCGTGTAAATGAAATTATACCACAATATAATTTTGAGATATTTTTCTTTTTGAAAAGTTTCATTGTTCAACATGTATTTCCCAACTAACTTGTTAAAATAGTAAGGGCACTGACTGAAGGAACTTGTATCAGACCGGAATGTGTCTTACCCTACTGTTTTGATTTAAGGTCGCCCGTGTATTGGTGAACGTAGTTACTTCAACGCTTTTCGGTAGAGTGAAGGTACAAGTTTAATTTAGAATTAATATACTTCCCAAACATCCTATGCATATAGATATTGTCCACTAAATACTCTTTCATTTTAGAATCATGATCAGCTTTTCGGTAGAGTGAAGGTACAAGTTTAATTTAGAATTAATATACTTCCCAAACATCCTATGCATATAGATATTGTCCACTAAATACTCTTTCATTTTAGAATCATGATCATGATTTAACTCATAATTAATTTTCATAAATCTGAATTTAAAATATAAATTCCATTGATCACAGTTTAATTTAGGACATGGAGGACAACAGCTAGCAAGCAGTTTTCCTATACCAGCTGGGAAACGAGCGGTTTGGCATAAAGTGTTTTAGAGTTGTCGTTCTCTTTTAAAAATAAGACATCTTTTGCCTAATTATGTTTTTTATTGGAAAAGAAAAAATGGAAGAAAGATAAAGTTTTAACTTAATTTGATAAACAAATTATTTGTATTTTTTTTCAAATTTGTATTCTATGAATAAATAAGGAATTAAGTTGTTATTTTGTTAAACACTAGTTTTTTAAAACTTAAAAAGTAATTGATAAGGAATTAAGTTGTTATTATATTGTCGGAGGTAAGGAAGTAGTATATAGCAATGAGTTAGCATGGATTTTCATATTAATTTTATGTTGACTTAAAAATTGTGTATAAATTTTAATGTTAAACATAACAAATAAAAAAAATATTTTTCAATATAATAAAATTAGTATTTTTATGACCTATGATTGGTCAATAAATTGATAATGTTATTGCAACCTTCACTTCATCACTTCATCCGAGGTTTGAAATTAATTTTGACATGACTATATATGAATGTCACTTTCTTATATGGTACAACTCTATTGATAAAATAATTTTATAACAAATATAAAATAAAAATCATACATATGTTCATATTGAATTAGCCCTTTCACAACTCCCAAAACATATTGAATGGAGACACTTTACCCATCAATTCTATATAAACCAAGTCAAGTGAAATGAATCCATTGAACTATGAAATACGATTTTTTTTATTTTATTTTCTTATTTTTCCAAATGTATAGTTATGAAACCATTTTTAATTCTTTTGGTAAGTTTCCATTGACCTATGAAATAAGATTTTTATTTTATTATTTTTTTCCTATTTTTCTAAATATGTTGTTATGAAACCATTTTTAATTCTTTTGATAAGTTAATTGATAGTGACAGGGTTAGAAACCCAATGAATCTTGTGGCACCAGTTGTTTATGGAGACATATAATAGAAAAACTGGGCTCCAAAATAAATTTAGGTTTTTTTGAATATTATCTTCAGAAGCAGTAAATCGCAGCGTGCTACACTTGTTTTGTCAAACACTAGTTCTATAAAACTTAAAAAGTAATTGATAAATATGTTTGTAAAATATAATATTTATTAAAAAATATTCAAAGGAAAATTTTGAAAATCTCTTTTCACTTCTTACCCTTGTTTAATATATTTTTTCTTTTTCCTCAAAGGTTAATTATTTTAAATTTGTATTTGTTTTAGAAACTTCTTTGTTAATATATTTTTCTTTTTTCTCAAAGTTAGTACTTCAAGTTATATATATATATATATATATATATATATATATATATATATAAAACAAATTTTTATATATATATATATATATATATATAAAACAAAATTACATCCATATATGTATGTGATATTTAAGTTACTTTAAAGTTGTGTTTTATTTTTTTAAACTTTTTTGTTATTATTTTGAAAATAATTTAAGTTTAAAATATAATTTGTATTGAAAAAATTTATATTTTTTTAACGAAAGAAAAAAAAGTGAACAAAATTATATCCATATATGCATGTGGTATTGAAGAGGCTTGAGCCCAAAATACACCTGAGAGAGTTCAAAGATCTACAATATAAAAAAAAGATATAAATGCTTTATAAAGAGAGACTCTCGTAGTGAAAATATTCAACTATCTATGGCTTTTTCACTCATTTTCTAGGATTTCTTATCAATTTCCACAACAACATAAATATTCAAGGGCTTTTTCACTCATTTTCTAGGATTTTTTATCAATTTCCATTACAACATTTGAGAGTAGGTATGTTTCTTGTTATGGTGTCTATAAACATGAGTGAATGTAAGGTGAGAAAAAAAAAACTTTTTGTTCTTTTTATTTCTTGAAAAAGTGGCCAAAGAGTGTAATTTTGAAGAGAAAACACCCCAATCATCCACTTGATAGTGAGTAGAGAGTCGCCATAAAAGGAAAAGGAGGAACCGTCAGAGATGTAGATAATCCCTCTGCCCCTCTCGTGGTAGGTTGGCCCTAAGAAACCCCATTAGAAAAGGCCCAAGGATAATCTTTTTAGATAGTAGAGACTTCATGTGGGGTCGAGAGAGAAGGGGTCGAGACTTAGGAAGGGTAGAGAGGATGGCCAGACTTTGGACAACACACTGAATGGGGAAGGGGAAGGAGTCACCAAACAAAGAGTGATTTCGTGCAATCCATATTCCCCAAGCCGTAATTAGGGGGAGAGATTTTATGTCTTTAATTGTTGGGTCACTAATCCTAATCCAAGATTTGAGAATCGATTCGATGATGAAACAATCTACGAAAAGATGATGATTTGTTTCATTCTCAAATTTAAAAGACTACAACAAATTGGTCCGATAAAGTTCCTCCATGGTTATAGGTGGATGCTTTGTTGAGTAAAAAGAGCAGCATAAAGATTTTGGCCTTGGTGGGGCATTTAAGCTTCCACAATATTTTGCCCCACCATGGAGAAGAACTTCTCTTATATGTGTGTTAAAGCAATGTATCCAAACTTAAGACTATAGCTCCATGAGGGAATGGGTGACCAAATGAATTGGTCTTCTTGGTTGGAAAAATTGAAAAAAAACTTTTGAAGAGAAGAAATGAAATTAATCCACATTGATGCATACTCCTTCCACAAACCAACATCTTGCCAAGATAACCATTGTCATTGCCAAATTTGATTTAAGAAAAAAAAACCTTGTTTATTTAAAGAGTGGATAAGTGGATCTAGTAAGAGATGATTGATTTCACTACCAATAAGGATATTCTATTATTCCTTACTTTGCATAACATGTTCTCTATTAGGGGGAATGCTTTCAAAATGGCTTTCCACACCATTGACCCATTTTGTAAAAGTTTGTTGAACTTCCTGATAATCAAAGACTCATGGTAAATACCTGAATCCTTGGATCAAGCTCCTGACATTTTGAGCTGCAAAAGTTTTAAAAAAGAGGAATATATTTTTTAATTTCTAACCCCAGGTTTTAAAAAAGAGGAATATATTTTTTAATCCCTAACCCAGGTGTTTTTGGAGATACCAATTTTTTTTAAGAAGTTGAAACTAAAGACTTATTTTATCTAGAAACTTTAAAAAGAATTAAATATAATTTTGTTAAAAATTATATTATAAAAGAAAAAGAAAAAAACAATTAATTTTTAAAAATTAAATAAAATAATGAAATTGATTTTATTAAAAATTATATTATAAAATTAAAAAAACTCATTAATTTTTTAAAATTAAAATAATGAAATTAATTTAAATAATTGAAAATTAAACATGATAACTTCACATCTATAATGAAATAGACTAATGAAGATATCACCAAATATATATTTTTAATCAAATCTTTAAACAATAATCGTTTTACTTCTTTGAAAATAAATAAAAAAAAATCATTCATAAAAAATTTAAACAAATAAGTATAAATTTCAAATACATATTTTGTGCAACTTTTATAACTAAGAATTACTATTTTTAGTTGTTCAAAATCTATTTTTGAATGTAGAAATGAATTCAACATACTGAAAAACTCTTAGAACACTCTGATTATACATAATTAATCACTAAAACAAATTTAACAATTTTTTACTAAATTTCAATCAAATATCCCCTAAAAAAAATATTCATTTTCATCCCATCTTTAACCAACATCATTACAAACACATATTTTATGGAGAGCTCATATTGAAAGATAACAAGAAATGCGATCTCCTATTTCTTTTTATGTATGGGTCGTCGCCCGATATATAGGAACATGTCCTATTCTCGCCGTCTGATATCCCATACATTACAAAGCAGTGCACTTTTATTTCTGTCTGGTACTGATATGAGACGACGATCTAGGATTTGGAGACCTCTATGATAACCTGAAAGAAAGGTAAAGGCAATTTTGTGATGTTGTACCGTTGGAAACCCGTATCCACGTTCTCACTTTTTGAAAACTCCTGCAACATAGTATACAACCACTTGTATCCACGTTTCAACGTTCCTACTTTTCAAAAATTCCTGCAACATAGTATACATTTTGAGTGGGCCTAATGGTTAAGAACATGTGTTTCCTCTTAAGAAGTCACAAGTTCAAATCTAGAAAAGGTCCCTTATCTCACAAATAAGGGGGTCTAATACACCAATTTGATGTGACTTAACCGTGACCTTAAAAATAGATTATTATTAATAGTAGTATAATAAAATATATTAAAATATTTATTTATAAAAATATATATTAAAAAAGAAAAATTAAAAATCTCTTTTACTTACCCTTATTTTAATATATATATAGGTAAATTACTTTAGAGTTGAATTTTATTTTTCTAAATTTCTTTATTATTTTTTTTAAATAATTTTTAAGTTTTTATATTAAAAAAATATTAAAAAAAAAACAAAAGTTATTAATTTTATTAATGAGACAACACAATTATTTTTTTAAAATGATTTTTAAGTTTTTATATTAAAAAAAAACAAAAGCTAATAATTTTATTAATGAGACAACACAATTACATCCACATATGCCTCGAGGCTTGAGCCCAAAAGGAAATTGATGACAAAGTTCAAAGATTTATAATATAAAGTTCTTAAAAAGAAGTAGGTATTGTAAATACGGACTCTCTAGTGAGTTAGAGAGAGTGATTTGGTGCTTTTTAGCTCATTTTCCAGTATCCCCTATTCATTTCCACTCCAACTTTTGATAGTGGGTATGTTTCTTCATTTCCACTCCAACTTTTGATAGTGGGTATGTTTCATTTTATGATGCGTATAAATATGAGTTAAAGGGAGGTGAGAAAAAAAACAAAACTTGTTCTTTTTATTTCTTGAAAAAGTGGCTAGAGAGTGTAATTTTGAAGAAAAAACACACCACTCATCGAATTGATAATGTGCAGAGAGTCGCCATATACAAGTACAACTTATTTATATCCTTTTCTCTTACAAGAAGCAGAGTGAGCTTAAGGGCCTAATCCAGTGGAAAAGAAAAAGGAATCGTCATCAGAGATGTAGATAATCCCCACTGCCCCTTTCGTGGTAAGTTGGCCTTGAGAAACCCCATCGAAAAAGTCTCAAGGATAATCTTTTTGGATAATACAAACTTCATGTCGAGCCTAAAGAGAAGGGGTCAAGACTTGAGGAAGGGTAGAGAGGATGGCTAGACTTTGGACAATGCAGTGAGTGGGGGAGGGGAAGGAGTCATAAAAAAAACAGTGATTATCTTTGAAACAATTTTACTTAATATAAGTCTACCAATTCCTATTATATATAGGAATTGGTCTGAGTGACCCTGATGGTTAAGAACATTTGTTACCTCCTAAAGAATCACAAATTCAAATCTATGTATACCACCACAGTCAAATCTCTAAACAACTAAGAGAATCCTAACCACCCTTTATATATCATATAATAGCTATATGATATATAATATAGATAATAATAATAATTTATATTGTATTATTAATAATAATTATATATATAGAGAGAGAGAGAGAATGGAAATGTAAATTATTATTAATATATAATAATAATGAAATTACTAATAATATAAAATATTTTATGGTTAATATTTTAAACATATTTATTATATGAAATATCAAATATTATTACATAATAAAGAATTATTTTTTATTTTTATATATTTAACTCAATGATTATTGTTAACTCAATTTCTAAATTTTAAAAGTTATTGAATTTCCAATTCAATAAAAATAATATCACGTAATAAAAAAATTATATTTGACTTTTATATATTTAACTCAACTCATTTTTTTAATAAGTGTGGTATTTTCTTTCTTTTTTAACTCATTTCATAAATTTACATATGCCATATAGCTTGTTATAAATTATATAAATTTTATTATTATGCCATATAGTTTTTAATTTATATATCATATTTCCAAGTTAACAAGTGTAGTTTTTTTTTTCTATTTAATCCATTTCATGAATTTACATAACATATAGATGGTTATAAATTATATAAATTTTATTATTATGCTATATCATGTTAAGTATTTTGTGTGTATAATATCTTTTCCAAGTAATATAGGGAAAAATTTATTGGGCATTTTTTTCATTTTAAGAATGATACCTAGAGTAAATCCTAGATTTTTTAAATAAATAATTCATAAATAAATAGTATATAACTCCTGGATAGTTCATTCACTCAGAAAAAACATATTACAAAGTGGAATTTAAACTCTCAATTGATATAATTGATATAAAGAGAAAAAAAAAAAACTTTATATTAAAAAGTTCAAATTAAATATATAGTTATTGAATAGATTGCAACTATAACTATATAATAGTCTAAATCAAATGTTCTACTCAAAATTTTAGTGAAGTTCTAAGAAGTGATATGGATCCATTTTTGTCCTAATTGGAGGCCTCCATGGTTGGGTTGTATTTTACATATGAAAAGGGATTAAATAGTGGAAATTTACTTGCTTTTGGAAACCAAAACTAAGAACCCCCTACCCTCCATATTAAATTCGGCATTTTCCCAACAATAAACTTTACACCAAAATTTAATTCAATTTGTAACATTGTAGCATTGGAAAAGTGACCAATAATCCCAAGGCCACTTGGAGGCACAAATCTCAAAACAAGGATTAATGATGTGGCACCTTTGTGGAATTTCCACTTTTGTCAAAGCTTCTTTTCTCTTGAACACGTAATTCTTTATAGAGACAATTAATTAAGTTATTAATTTTAAAATCAAAATAGATTTTATTTATCTTTTTTGAGAATGACCAAAAATCTATTTGAAAAGTCTACTTGTCACTTTTTTTAAAATGACAAGTGTCTTGTAACCCATGCCACATTTTAACCATGGGATTTAAAACCTTAACCTAACTTCCTCTTCTCTTATAAATTGGATAAAGGTTTTTGTAATCTTTCAGGGGTTGTTGAATAAAAATACCTCATCTCTATTTTTTTTTCTCATATTTTTTTGAGTGATTTGTACTTACTTATTCTCATGTATTTAATTATGTTGGTTATTCCTATTGAGGGATTGGTTAGCTAGGTTATTATTGTTGCTTCCTTAGATTTAGCTTTTTTATTTTCACTTATTAACAATTGTTATTTATCTTTTGTATGGATTTTTTTGAAGAGGAAGTACATACCCACACTAGTTGGAAGCTAGGAGGTTTAGGGGTCCTTTAGGACAACCCACAAGTTTGTCTCTCTTTGTTGGTTGGAGTGATCTTGTTCAACTTGCTTATTCTTTTCTCTTTTCAATTGTTTTTTCTATGTTTTTTTTATCACTACCCTGAATAGGTAAATTGACCATATTTGTTTGGTTTACCCCTTTAAGGAAGCCATACTTCTCCACTAATTCTTCCATTTGTATGTTAATATTTTGTGATATTATCTTCAATTTTTACACATATATTCACTAAAAAACGTATTTACCTTAGTAGGAAATTAACCACTTTCCTAGCTACCTCTCCCAAGTGATAGGGAATAACTTGAAGACCTATTTGAGGAAAAGGAGAAAGTAGGGAAGCAAGATAAAAACATAGGATAGCCAAGTAAAAATTCACCTTTTTTTTATATATATTTTACACGTTCTTTGTACTTAATTAGTTTTGGTAACTATTCACAACATCATAGTTACATTGACATTCAATTTCAAAACAAATTTCATTTATTTTTCAATACTTTCAAGCTACTAACCAAGGAACTAGTTAAATACCTCTTTGCACATGGTGGCTATGCAGACCACAAAGAAATTAAACCCCATTCCTTTGGGCTATGTAAACTAGATTGTCAAAGATTGAAAATGCATAATTTAATGATGGGGTAGTGCTTGGGTTTTCCTACAATCATACATACTATAGTTATAGTGATCTTTAACCCTTGAACCACAAAAGAGAAATTAGAAATTGTCCACACTTTATTAATATCAATAAGGTAGGGAAACACATTACAATGATCCTTTTATGGAAGGAATTCACCCATGTTCACTTGTCTTTTGAGGTTGTGATCCAGATTATTTTCGGCACGAAATGAGAGCGGAGATATAATAAAGAAATGCACAGAGATATTGCAGATATTCAATAATATAACAGAAAT
>SNQJ01S0001972.1:166588-177826 GCA_010110895.2 Picea sitchensis | reverse complement strand
AGAGAGCAACTTAAGTGAAGTTGCTTGAGAATTTCCTCTTTTATATAAGATAGATAAATTTCCCGTTCATTTATATTATATATGTAATTTTTCTTTATCATTTTCTATAATTATGCACAACATTACCACCATGCTCACTATAAGGACCCTACAATAAAATAATATAGATATGACATCGGTGAGAAGAAAAATAACCATGGAACATAGCGAAACCTCTCTTTTCTTTTTGAACTAAAAAACTCATTTTCTCCACTACATTAAGGTAGATTATTTATCCATTCGACCACTATGTTGAGATTGCTCAACCGTTGCATTGCATGGATAGGTGGCTATATCCCTACAGGTAGAAGGAAGGTTGAATCCCATCTATTGTACACTCTACCTACACACATGATGGGGATACATGTAGTAGAGGATGCCTACTGCAAATACATTGCTTTTGTTTAAATTAACTCACTTATATAAAATTAGATCAATGAACAACAACATTTAGTAAAGCCTTGATCATAATGAAAATTTGAATGATAAAGTGTAAATTGACATAGTGGCTTGGATTTTTAACCAATTAAATTATATCCCCTATGGAATATTGTACATATAAAATTCACTCCCTCCTATCCCTTGATTGTATGAATTAAGCCTCAATTAACCCTTCTTATTATTCCTCTTGCTCCTCCTTCTCTTCCTCTTGATTTGCAATTCCTCCTCCTCCTCCTCCTCTTTTGCATCCCCTACTTCTTCCTCCTCTTCTTCTTATTATCCCCCTCTTCCTCTTCCCCTACTTCTTCCTCCTCTTCTTCTTCCCCTTCTTCTTCCCCTCTTTCATCCTCTTCATGTTTTCCTCAAATACTCCATTTTTTTCCTAAAATCCTCCTTATCCTTTGTCTCCTACTACTCTTTCCTTTTTATTTCTCTTCCCCTTATTATCCTCCTCTTTATTTTAAACTCCTCATTCCTCCTCTTTTTCTTCCCCTCCTTCTTCCTCTTCCTCTTATCCCCCTCTTTCCTTCTTCATTTTCTTCTTCCTCTTACTCCATCTCTTCCTTCTCTTCCCTCTTCTCTTCTCTCCCCCATTGTCATTCTTATATTCTATCATGTTGATTCCTTGAGACTTGCATAATACCCAAGGCTATGTTTTTTCATATGGCCAAGTTAAGTTTTGAGTGAAATGATGCTAGACAAAATTCTATCTTGAATTTATTTGTGTGTATTATGCATCATGTTACTTGTCTACACTCTATATTGGTTGTTTCATTTAAGTTCTAATCAATTTTAAATAACTATTTAATTGCATTACTTACCTTGTTATATATATGAGTTCAAGTGGATATGAATTTGTAGGTCATGATGACAATCACAAGAGAAAGGATATGGAAAAGTAAAAGGGGAAAAACTAGTTATAGACATGAGTGAAAAGAAACAAAAGGTGAACAATGATCACCTATCACATGTTTTATTTTATTCTTTAAGATTGAATAATTATGGATGGAGATCTCTTAATTTTCTAATGAAGTCTCTCATTTTCTACAACTAGAAATACATTGCCATGTAAATACATTTTTTTATTTTCATGGTAGTGTGATCCCACTAGTGAAGAATTAAAGTGTTATAATTTTAGAATTTACAGTGAAGAATTAAAAATTGCATGTAATAGGATCACTGAAAGATAAATAATCATAGAACACGCGATATATCCTGGGAAACCCTCGTGGGGGATAAAACCCAACAACCAATTCTTCAGTATATATTCCTTCAACCAATAGAATGTCACATTATAGCTCTCCACAAATAGACCAAGACCAAGATACCAAAGACCAAGAAACCAAGACCTCCTATGCTAGACCTGCTTTGCTATGCTCCAAATAAACAAGAGAAGGCGAGTTGTGTGTGTATACAAATGAGAGGAACTCTACATTTATTTATACACATAACTTGACTCCCAAAAAGACGCAACCCTAAGAGGGGTTGTTTTGACTTTTACAATAAGGATAACAATAAAATAATAATTTCTTTTGATCTGATTTATACAGTAATATTACAATAACCTTCTTGAGGTTTGACCAATACAAATACAAAATAATATCTTCCGTAGTTACATCAAAATATCAACACTCCCTCTTAACTAGGAGGGTATTCTTTGTTGCCACATAAGCTCATGGTCATTGACTGTTGAACATATGAATATATACATCATTGGATATCAATAGTACAACATGACTTCATAGCCAATGCATCCAAGGCCAGTGGGTAGCTCTCAAATAGTTTCAACATGTCACCATGACATCCACTACCCCGCAATGCATCTGTACCTCATCATGTGTACCCCTATGACTTCATAGCCAATGCATCCAAGGCATGTGGGTAGCTCTCAAATAGCTACAACATGTCCCCACGACATCCAATACCCCGAAATTCATATGTACCTCGTCACTCCCTCTGAAGAGGGACCATGCCAAGCTTGTCTCTGAAGTGCTCGAACTTCGTCCTCGACAGTGGCTTGGTCAACACATCTACAACCTAATCCTCGGTAGTCACGTACTGGAGCCTCACTGCTCCCCTCTGCACCATATCCCTGATATAGTGATATTTGATCTCGATATGCTTCGACCTGTCATGGAACATTAGATTCTCTAACAACTTTATGCAACTCTTGTTGTCACACAAAATGTAGGTCACCTCCAATTTGAGATCAAATAACCCAGACAACAAATTTCAAAGCCACACTTCTTCTCTACATGTTGCACATGCTACCACATATTCATTCTCAACCGTATTGAGTGCTACACATGACTGCTTTCTGCTGCTCCAAAAAACCATACTGGAGAATAGACTGAAGGCAATATGCCGAAGTACTCTTCCGATCAGGAAAAATGTCGGCCCAATCTAAACACGAATATCCATATAACCCAAACTCATGGTCTGCCACATACCTAAGACCATAATCTAATGTACCCTTAGGGTACCTTATCACATGTTTTTTTGCGACCAAATGAACCTGCCTGGGATGCTCCATATACCGACTCAGGGTGTTCACAACAAAAAATATATCCAGTGTCAAGTTCGTCAAGTACATCAATGAACCCACCATTTTCATGTATAAAGTAACATCCACAGTCTCTGAAGTCGTATCCCGCAACAACTTCGGATTTGATACCATGGGTGTAGCCATTTCCTTGCAATCCAACATCTCGAACCTCTTTAGGATTTCCACTGCATGCTTCCCTTGATTCAGAAAGATCTCATCCTGTCTCTGCCATACCTTGAGATCCAGAAAGTAATGTGTCATCCTGAGATATTTCATCTCAAACTCAACAACCAATTTTCTCTTACACTCTGAGATGATATTTTCCACACCTGTTAGAAATAGGTCATCCACATACATCAGTGGTATTACTAGACCATCATCCAAAACCTTAAAGTAAAGGTTAGGATCTGCAATGCTCTTTGTAAATCCTAAGCTCGTAAAAATTTTGTCGATCCTGCCATACCATGCTCTGGGTGCCTGCTTTAATCCATATAAAGCCTTCTTCAATATGCACACATGTGTCTCCTTGTCATGTACCTAGAACCCATGTGACTGCTCCACATATACTTCTTCTTTTATTTCACCATTCAAGAAGGTTGTCTTCACATCCATCTGATGCACCTTCCATTTCATTATTGTGGCCAACAAAAGTATAGTTTTGATCGAGGTATATCTCTCCATGGGAGAAAATGTCTCCTCATAGACAATTCCCTACTTTTGAGAGAATCGTCGAGCCACAAATCTAGCCTTATACTTTTCAATACTTCCATGAGCTACATGTTTTGTTTTGTAGATCCATTTTGAACTTAAAACTGATTTCTCCTTCGGTCTGGGGACCACATCCTAGACATCATTCTTTACTATGGACTAGTATTCCTCCCCCATGGAATCCTTCCATACCCTATTTTCTGCAGTCTCTTCATAACTGGATGGTTCTACATCCATGATATCACAAAAACATGCCACATAGCTAGAATACGGTTTCGTCTTCTTACTTTCCCTGAGATATTTTTCTGAGCCACCATATCTTTATGCATCTCTGATGAGCTCCTATGGCCAAGATGGTTTTCTCTTGCAAGAAAGAATCTCTATTGGCCTCTGAGGTTCTTCCATGTCATTATCCTCATGAATGAATTCCTATGGTTCAACTGCTTCTACCTATGGAACTCTAGTAAATTTATTCTCCTCCTCATGAACCTCTTTTGCACAATCCTATTTTTATTTGTTGAAAGTTGCAATCTCATCGAAGGTGACATCTCGGATAATATAAACTTTTCGGTTACCGAGAATATATATCCTGTATGAATATATATCTTGTTGGTCACTGTAACCAACAAATATGCCATTATTTCCGGACGGATCCAATTTTTCCCTCTTTTCCTTGGGGGAATGCACAAATACGGGGCAACCAAATATCCTTAGATGGATGACTTCCAGCTTCTCTCTTGAAAACATCTCCTCTGGTGTCTTGTTTTCAAGTACTTTGTGGGGACTTTTGTTCTGCATGTACACTGCAGTATTTTCTTCTTCTGCCCACAAATGCATAGGTAGATATTGATCATGGATCATAGCCTTCACTGCTTCTATGATCGTCTGATTCTTCCTTTATACTACTCCATTCCGTCGAGGATTGTAGGAAGTAGAAATCCCCTTCTTAATCTCGACTTCCTTGCAATATTCTTTGAATTCCTCTAAAGTGAATTCTCCTCCATTATTTGATTGCAAGGTCTTTATCTTCTTCTTTGTCAGTTTTTCTACCAGTGCCTTAAATTCTTTGAATTTTCCAAACACTTCATTCTTTTCCTTCAACAAATAGATCCAAGTTTTACATGAGTAATCATCAATAAAAGACACATAATATACATACCCTCTTAGTGAAGTTGTTGACATCGATCCACACACATCCGAGTGCATGATGTCCAATACTCTTTTGGCTCTACTATCACTATTGGGAAAGGAGTGCTTCACGTTCTTGCCTTGTGTGCAACCTTTTCACAGACTGTCTGGATTTTCCTATATATCTGGTAGTCCCATCACCATATTTCTCACACTCGGTAGGGCCTTGCAATGTAGGTGAGAAAATATCCTATGCCATAATTCACTGGGATTCATAGTGTCATGAATTAATGTTGAATCTGATCCCCCTTTCAATTTGTAGAGTCCTCCCTCTTGAAGTCTAATCACCACAACATCATCAAAAGTCTTCCCTCTAGGCCACATAAGAACTTGCCCATCAACAAATGCAACTCTATAATCCTTCTTATCCAATTTTGAAATCAAGAGAATGTTATTCTTCAATCCAAGAACATAAAGAACTTCCTTCATCTTCATTATCTTTCCTAAGTCTAACTTGTAGGAGGCTTCTCCTACTCCTTTGATCAGATATTAATAGTCATATCCCAATTTCACCTTGTGCGGTGAATCCTTATGAGTAAGGTTAGACAAGGAGTCTTTATAACATGGCATGTGTTTGGAAGCACCATTGCCTACCAGCCAAATGTCACTTCCATGAGTGATAATTCCTGTAAGGGATGGGATAAGAACATACTCCTCATCACTTGATTCATATTCCTTTGCAACCTTATTGGGTGGCTCATCATATTCAACTGTATTAACATGATTCCTTTTACCTCCTTTATTTTCCCTTGGTCTCTGAATGAGGGAACAATTCCTAGCAATGTGTCCCATTTTCTGACAACATAAACAAATGATATTTGAGTTATTTCTTTGTCCCTTTTGAATCTTCTTGGGTGATGATTGTTCTTTGTTTCTCTTTCCTTTCCTGGTGTGGGCGGCTAGGAATTGATAATAATATGTCATCTTCTCTTCTCTTGCTTTCGTCCTTGATTCTTCTTGGTTTCTATCTTCCCATAGCCTATTGAACTTGGGTAGCTTCCTTCTTGAGTATATCCCTTGAATAAATGCACCCCATGACCTTGGGAGGCAATTCAAGGTGGTCATCACCATTTCTTCTCCATTCACTATATCACCAATGGATTCTATCTACTCCTTGATCTGGTTCAGTCTTGAGAAGTAAGAGTGGATGGTTTATGAATTCTACATCCTCACATTCTTTAACTGAGTTCTCAAGGTCATTCTTTGGTTGATGTCGTTTCCTTTAAAAAATCGGGTTAAGGAATCCACCATTTCTTTTGGAGTGGATAATGAATATATGTGATGAATAAGATGGTCCTTAATGGAGTCTGTAATAGTCCTCTTTGCTTTGACCATATACTTCTTGTGCTTTGCTTTAGCCTCATCTCCCTCTGGTTCTGAAACCTCTTCTTTAGTGAACTTCTCTAGATAATGTTCTTATAGGAGGAGGGATACTCTGTACCTCCAGGCTCTGAATTTGTCAGATCCCTCCATCTTCTCATCAATCTTGGTTCTGGTAGTCATCCAACCCCTAAATCACAAATTTTGGATTTTAAAGATTTGATCCAAGGAAAATATGCGCTCCACTAGGGCACACTTGTTGGTGGTCTTGTCTTGTCGAAAAATCACTCCTACCAAGAAAAATGACTCCTTTTGTCTTCTAGATTTGCGAATTGTCTTCTATTCAGGCCTGCTCTAATACCATGTTATAATTTTAGAAGTTACAATTATCTTCTTAAACATTCATTAACAATTGCATGTAATAGGATCACTGAAAGATAAACAATCACATAACACAAGATATATCATGGAAAACCCTCGTGGGGGAGAANTCCTCTTTGCTTTGACCATATACTTCTTGTGCTTTGCTTTAGCCTCATCTCCCTCTGGTTCTGAAACCTCTTCTTTAGTGAACTTCTCTAGATAATGTTCTTATAGGAGGAGGGATACTCTGTACCTCCAGGCTCTGAATTTGTCAGATCCCTCCATCTTCTCATCAATCTTGGTTCTGGTAGTCATCCAACCCCTAAATCACAAATTTTGGATTTTAAAGATTTGATCCAAGGAAAATATGCGCTCCACTAGGGCACACTTGTTGGTGGTCTTGTCTTGTCGAAAAATCACTCCTACCAAGAAAAATGACTCCTTTTGTCTTCTAGATTTGCGAATTGTCTTCTATTCAGGCCTGCTCTAATACCATGTTATAATTTTAGAAGTTACAATTATCTTCTTAAACATTCATTAACAATTGCATGTAATAGGATCACTGAAAGATAAACAATCACATAACACAAGATATATCATGGAAAACCCTCGTGGGGGAGAAAACCCAACAACCAATTCTTCAGTATAGATTCCTTCAACTAGTACAATGTCATGTTATAACTCTCCATAAATAGACTAAGACCAAGATACCAAAGACCAAGAAACCAAGACCTCATGCGCTAGACCTCCTTTTGTATGCTCCAAATACACAAGAGAAGGCGAGTTGTGTGTGTATACAAATGAGAGGAACTCAACCTCTATTTATACACATAACTTGACTCTTGAAAAGGCGCAACCCTAAGAGGGGCCGTTTTGACTTTTACAATAAGGATAACAATAAAATAATAATTTCTTTTGAGCTGATTTATACAATAATATTCTAATAACCTTCTCGAGGTTTGAACAATACAAATAAAAAAGAATATCTTCCGTAGTTACATCAAAATATCAACATAAAGTATGTCCTGATGAGTGGTTATGAAATAATGGTGGGTTATTTACATCCTGTGCCCAAGGTAATTGGTAATTATGTCTTTATTTTTTAGATTATATATAGTTGGAATTATTCATACATTGATTGAAATATATTAAATGCTTCCAAATTGATAATAACAAGGGTGACTAGGAGGGATCATAGGATATTGAAAACTATTTAATCTATATATTTTATTTATACATATTTGAATGTTAACAACTTTATTTTATTTTATTGAATTCATGTTTTTTAATAGGGAAAAAAATTACATAGTTATTCTACAATTTAATTTAAAATTCTATATATATGCATGATCTTTTGCTTTCATGGTGTAAAATTGATTGAATATTAATGCAATAAAATTTCATAATTGAATTTATAAATACATGATTTGTTTCTCTCGTGATATGAAATTTACTTAATGTTAATGAAGTAAGTATTTATATATGGTTTTTTTTCTCATAATTAATATGATGTAAAATGGATTTATACTCATCCTTAATCTCATCAATATTTAAATATTATAAAAATAATAATTACAATACAAATTATTAAATTATTATTACATAATTATAATAATTAAATAATCAATAATAATAATTGAATATAATGCAAGATGCAAATATGATTCAAAATGTTTCATGTTTCGACACTATTAGTATAGGAGTAGTGGACACTATCATATGAAACATAATATACTTCTAAGCGAAAACGATATAGGAGTAGTGGACACGAAAGAGAAAAAACAATCCCACGATAGTTGGTCTTTGTTAAAAAAATGAAACAAATGTTTTAGAGTCTCTAGCTCTCTATATAAAAAATCACATAGGAAGGAAACTCCAAGGCATATCATACATTGGCCAATAACATGGTCACTAAACTATGGACCAAGTGAATATAGCATTTTTGCATTAAGGTGATTTACCAAAAGATATAAACTTATATTGCATTAAGGTGATTTACCAAAAGATATAAACTTATATAAGCAAGTGGAAAACATAGAACAAAGTTCTCTTGAGTTTGTTAATATTAATGCCCATATATAACCATTCACATAGGAAGGAAACTCCAAGGCATATCATACATTGGCCAATAACATGGTCACTAAACTATGGACCAAGTGAATATAGCATTTTTGCATTAAGGTGATTTACCAAAAGATATAAACTTATATTGCATTAAGGTGATTTACCAAAAGATATAAACTTATATAAGCAAGTGGAAAACATAGAACAAAGTTCTCTTGAGTTTGTTAATATTAATGCCCATATATAACCATTGATTGACTTTTATATACTAAAAGGCTTCTTATGGTTTTAATTTCAACCTTTGCACTAATTGTGATGTTAGGTTAGGTGACTACTATCATGAAAGAAAGGGATTATGGAAATTATGATATTTTAATTTTTTTTTATAATCAATATGTCTAAATTCTTCGAAGTAAAGGAATCCTTCAATTGTGGCTAAGGTACCCACTTTCTCTATAAGGAATAGAACATGTGTCATGCAATATATTGATTTCTTTCATAATAAATAGGATCTACAAAATCATATAAAACCAAGAGTTCTGTGCAAGTGGCCTCCCATTATCAATGTTGATTAGATACCACTAAAGGGAGTGCTCTTCACTAAAATCCCAAATATAAATTTATACCATCTTTCCACCTTAAACATGGTTTGAGAATATCCTATGGTTTCTTAGTAACATGCATCACTAAGGAGCCTTTAATTTTGACTAGAGTTGAGGTGATAAGTTAATTGTAAAGACTAATACCCTTCCAACCCTTTTCCTGCATCATAAGCAAATACAATTCCTTAAGAAAACTTTCCAAACCTTCATACCCTTTAAAGATCCAAATGATCAATTTTTTACAAAGAGATAGACTTTGAAAAGAATGATAATGATTCTTCTATGACACCCAAACTTTGGGAGTATGGTAAAGCCTTTAGTTAACATGGTGATTTTTTTTATATTTAAATTTGGCAAAAAAAGGAGTGAAATGGATTATCCAATTTTCCATAGGAAACAATGGAAGGTTTCCAAAATGAAGAATCATAAACATATGTTAGAAAAAATATGATATATATGTCTTTTAATTATTGGACACATAATCCTTTGGATTGTGTTTCATATGTAAACATAATTGTAAATATGAAGAGTCATAGGTGATAGGAAGCATCTACAGTTATGTGGAAGACCAACAATCACATTTTCATGTATTTATTGAGCTATAACCTAATACAATAACATCAGTGTGGAGTTACAATTTTCACCAATGCATGTACTGATAGTGGTTTCAGAGCATAAGCTAAATCCATTTCTTCTTTGGGAATTTTATCTCCCTCATCATACATAAACACCTCCCTTTCTTCTCATATAACATCTAACACTCTGAACGATTTCTTTCCCAGTATGTCTTTTCCCTAGCATTTAGTTTGTCTACCCCTTCGTACCCACTACTCATCATCTCTTCAGGCTGTTCACAATTCTCATTGGTTTGACTCGTTGTCATCTTTTGATCGCCTCTCTCCTTACATAGCCTAAAAACATAAACCTAGTTTGCATAACAAACCCTAAATATGATGATGCACAAACCCTAAATTCTTTGTCCACATCTCCAAGATACAAGCTCTCTTCACACTTGTTTTAATCTACTCGTTGGTCACATGTTTTCAATCTATGGGCTAGAGATACGGGCTGGAGATATGGGTTGACTATGTTGTAACCCTAGCTAGTGGAGATACAAGATGGCTTTTTTCAATCTCTAGAATTCTCCTTTTGTACCAAAACATGGGTTGCATTCAAGCCCCAGTAGTTCGATGGTTCACAAGGGATACATCTAGTCACCTCGCATACTCCAATAGACTCATGGGTTACACTCACTAGTGCAACATTGATTTCTGCGATTTATTTTTGCATATTCAAAATTAAGAGCGACACATTCTGTAACCATGGATATTGTCTTATCTTATTACATTCTATATGATTTTTTTGAAATTTTTTCACGAAGATGAATGAAAATAATTGGTTACCTATAGCTTGTGCTCCCGTCGACTGCAGTGATTCCTTGAGATTCATTGCATTCTTGGTGCAGTAGTAAAACAATTTTAATTTTTATTGGAGAAGTTTCATTATATTTTCATTTTATAACGTGTGCGTGAAGACATAAGACAATGCATTCTCTCATCTCCATTATTGGTGTCATGATGATCGAAAAAGAAAACTACAAATAATGGTATGGGAAGATCAAGTGAATAATGATCTTCAACGAACTATGGAAAGGGATTTGTGAAGCAACAACAATCCCTAACAATAGAAAAATCACTGAAGAAGAAGTGGAATAAGAAGAAGAAGCCTCAGAATCAAAGACAAAGGGTAGAAGACTTGGTAGTAGACCAACGATTCCGACCTCAAATAAAGAATGTGAAATATGGGAAGATAAAGACCAGAAGGTATATGTTGTAATCTCTGCGGAAATAAGTGAGGATGTGAGTCATCATATTTCTTCTACTAGTGATTTCTATGGTGACTTGAAGAGATTGAATGACTTTTATGACACACACTCTGAACTAGAACTCATACAACTAATGTTGAAGC
>SNQJ01S0001972.1:74750-93946 GCA_010110895.2 Picea sitchensis | reverse complement strand
AATCCTTCCTCTAAAGTAGCACCATGACACTTACCTTTCCATCCTAATAGATTTCTTGTAACATCCCAAACCTCCCTAAAGTAATGAGATTTCATCAAAATGTGGTAGATAGACTACCAAGTGTTTCTACACAATGCACAAATCCCTAGGCTTTGTCATGTTCAATTTGGAAATCGTCCCATGTAATGGGTTTATTTGTGATTGCAAGCCAAAGGAAGATTCATTCTTTCATTGAAGCTTTCATCTTTCAATTTTTTTTCCACCACCAACTATGCTCTTGTCATTCTTTTAAAAACATTATTGCATAGCCAAGTCTAGAGCTATATATTCACCATTGCTTAGATTCTTTGACCACAATGTAGAGTTAGCTTTGGGATATAATTTGACAGAATAGGTCAACATCTATATTTGTACATATGAATTCTATGCTAAAGCTTCTAAACCCTCCAAACCTAGCGACTCTTTTCACTCATAGTTCCTAGCCTAAACGTAATCTTGATGCAAAGTGTATTGTGCATAGAATTAAATGCATTTTCTAAAGTACACATACCTTGCTATCTTAGATAAAATATCAAAGTTTCCAAGAATTTGTGTTCCCCTTCACACCCAATCCAATGATCTAGTCCTATTGTCACACTTACTCCATTGCAAATCTTCCATGTTATCCTATTCCTTAGAAATCATGAAAGAGGGAACACATACTTTCCACATGATAGAGGTACTTGTGCATGTCTTAACATGAAGGCTAATCTAATATTTAAGGGATAGAGGCTCAATGTACTTCTAACTCTTCACAAATTGCCATAAACCTTTATGTTGATTTAACCTCCTAAGGCTCTTTGTAGCCAAGGATTTCCCAAAGTGATGTGTGTTTTTTAATCCCCAACCTCCCGAGGACTTGGATTTTTCAATTTTCTCGAACTTTACTAGGGGTATCCACTCCTTTTCCTTCTTAGTACATATCCATAAAAAAATGAAACACATTTCCTTCTCTTTTATAGAATTCCTATTGGAATGAAAGTAGATAGGAGTTTCTTCTAACATTGATTTAATCAAAGTCAATCTTCCTCCCAAGATAACCACCTCGTGTACCAAGATGTTATTCTCCTTTCTATCCTCTCGGATAGCCACAACCAATATTGAAACATAGAATAATTTATATTTATCACAAACCCTAGATATTTCAAGCCTTCACTCAATGCTACTAGCTAGAGAGGTATTCTTTGATATATTTCTCTTTCAATTATTTTAAGGATACCATTATAAGAGATATATAATTTTTCTATGTTAATTTCCATACCCAAAGCTAAACCATACAACTCCATATATTCTTTTACTCTATATTCTTCCCTTATTATAACATGTCTAAATAACATAGCCTCATCAACATATAGGAGATGTGTTAATATCAAATTCTACCCATTTTAATCCGTATCCCATGAATGCCTTAGTGCAACAAGGACTCTAATTAGGCCTTGAGATACTATTAGAAAAAAGAAGGGGGGAAATGCACATCCTCGACTCAAACCTCTTGAGAGTTTGAAGAAACCGTGAAGATGAAACTAAATAAAAGAATCCCTCAATCCAATGACCAAGGGTAGATGATCCAAGTGGACATCAGTAGTCGCACATCTATTCCACTGGCTCAAATTACAGTTTCCATCTTGGTAGTTATTCTATAGTTTTTCGAGTGCCAAACATTCAGGCCCACTTTAAGGCCCTAAATGACATTTTTTTGACTTGGCAGTGCCCAATAGATCCTTATTGGGATGATTGGGTCGTTCAAAATGTGTACTCGGATAGACCTTTCTGACGGGGTACCAAGCACCCCAAACAAATATCGTATGCAAAAGTTGTGCCCTCGGGAATTTGACGTATCAACTACCCCCATTGGGTCCCACAAACCTTTTGGCATTTCATCTTTCGAGGTTAGGATTTTGGATGTTTAGAGTTTTCTCATTTATGATTTATGTTAAAAAAATGCCCTTGGAGCCTCGTTGTAGTTAGGTCCTTGCGAATGAGCATAGCTGACACATCTATCTTCAAAGATAAGTTACCACCATTCTAGATAGCTTGTGTGCTTTGCATTTTACAATCTTTTGTATTCCGAACAATCATTAATAGAATCTGAGGTTTACTATTTTACTGTATTATTGTTTTACTTGAAATATCTCTGTGTATCTCCTTGTTATATCTCTGTTATATTTTTTCCTTCATGTCATTCTCAAAATAATTTGGATCAGTGGTATCAGAGAAGTTTGCTCCTTGTTGTTCTTAGTGCATGTCTCCGACGAGGTTAGGGTATAGAGATTTGTGTCTCGATCTTGTTTCTATTGAGGACAATCATTCTCACTCACCCAAGCAAACTCCCATGGTGAAAGAAAATAGGGATGACGGAGAAGAAGATTATATCAAAATGTTGCTCGAGGAATCCCTTGCATGACATAGGAATGAGATGATGGATAATTTCTCCTAGATCCTTCGATTCATGCCAATAAAAATGGAGGAACCTTCTACCAGCAATCACTTCGACGGTGCGACACCCTTTAAGGTATAAGTTAACTTTTATATTCCATTATTTGAAGGCCAGATAGGCGTCGACACTTTGGAAAAATGGTTAAGTGTAACACACCTGACCCCTGGGTGGCTTTCATAGGGATGGGGCCTCAAAATTTCGTTCTCCTTAAGTGATAAAATCCTTCATTCGGGTTTTCTACTACACTCTGTTCATCCAGAGTTTTCCAACCACAGTATCCATGCTCAAAACCGAGTCCAGAAATGGTGGATATACCTCTATGAAGTTCTTTGGGAATTTATTGATTGAGGGCCACGTGGATCCACCTCACACATACTATTTCCAAGATTCTTCCTCCATCCATAGTCTAATCTCACGACTAGACTTACTCTTCTTCATATGGCAATTGTGGAGGGGTTCGGTGCTTCGAGGCTTCAACGCTTCACGCCTATTTACTATCTACGCACGAGACCGCCTGGAGCTCCGAACCTCCGAAGTCCCGTAAGATCACCACATGGCTCTGGCTTCTAGACCGTTTCGGTCTCTTTATAATGCTACATACTAGACCCTCCGGATTCCCAAAATCCCAAACTCCCGGAGTCCCGGTTACTTCGCCAACCGCAATGGCTAGGCGGACATGTATCATGAACTGACATGTAGGAGGGGTCAAGGTGACACGTGTTACATGTCCAATGGGCCTATAGGGCATGTGTCGCACACGAATCTGAATGACACGTGTCACGTCAGCTGGTGTCCATATCATCCTGGGGGTGTCACTACACCACGTTACCCCTGGAATGACAGGATTCTAACACTCCTCAGATCTCACAATCGATATCCAACCACATAGATTTATAGATCTACAGATATCGTTACCTCGAGAATTCATTGTTCGGGAGTGTTGCAATGCAAACTCTGCTTATCTCCCGAAGTGCCCAATCTCTGAACAAAAGGGGCTAGTGCCACGCATCCCCAGTATATCAACGGTTGGGAAGGGACTCGAAGGATCCCTCAATCTACAGTTCTGATTCCTTCGTGGCTCCAACCTTTGGGGTTTCAGAATCTGGTCTAGTTGGTCAGGCAGGTCCACCTAACCACCTGTGGAACCGCTTAATGTCAGTCAACCTTACTGGAAACCGAGTCTCCCAGTTACCTTCCACCAGTATAAGGTTGGTGAGGTCGATCACACTCCGAAGTCCCAAACTTCTGTAGTTCCTAAGCCAGGGGGACATAGCTTCCTTAGTCTTAGCCTAAGGTTCCTGGGTGTTGGTCATATGGGTCGTCTCGAACGAATCTTGTCCGCTCGTCTTCCAAACGAATAGACCTCCCCTTTTCAAGGCTTCCACTCCACTATCCTTCCTGAGATTTTACCATGAAATGGTTAAGGACTTGTGTTTGGAATTTTGGTCATACGACAAGGGGTCTGGAAGAGGTATCCTCTTTAGACGGATAGGTTCAGGTCGTCACGATATCTCTTATCTTGACCGTCTTACAAGCTTATGTCCTAGGAAGCCTCAGGAACTAAGCTGCACATACCGACTATCAGTCAAAAGTGTAATTTTACAAAGATATGGAGGCATACACATATCATAACGATTCCACACAGATCATTTATAAATACACATATGTATAAATCCAAGCATTCATCCATTATTTCAGTTCAATACATAAAATAGGTAAAATACTTATCAGAACCAGATAACGTGAAGCAACTATTGAAAGGGGTGCCCGTTTCCACTCAACCATAGGCTCAACCACTCCTAACGGATTTACGACTAGCCACCCTCGAGCTAGACCGCGATGCTTTGCGATAAAATCCTTTCTTCCGGCTCAACGACAGTAGGGACAGAGGTTACTCTCCTCCTCCCACGGGATCTTGGCAACGGTTTACACAATACCAAGAAAGGAGGACCAACCCCGTTTATCATCTCGTATCATGACCCCTCTAACCATCTCCCTGTGATCAAAACACTTATATTTTTCTAGCTCTTCCTTGAAACCAAGAGCTCAAGCTCTGGTCTCTGTACTCTTCGCAGGTCTTCCTTTTCCCACCACACCTTCCTTTCTTGCTTCTTTCAACAAGTTTGCGTGCGGCTCGAATTCCCAGCCCATGGTCAGGCCTGGAAGCCTTACAGATAGGTTCTCTGCCCCATCCCCTCATTAACTCTTGAGGAGGTCTTCCCACCTACCAGCCTGACTATAATTCATTTCTGGGTCAGAGGATTGTTCTGGTCCTGATCAATTAAATTCAGTAAGGTACTGGTTTGGTGAAGGTTAACGCAACCATTCTAGGTCCCCTTCACCATCTCTTTTCATAACATTCGTTGTCTTTCTTATTACACCCCCCCTTCCAACAGTCATACAACACTTATCCATTTTCTAGTAAATAACAGAATTTACATTCATTGACCTTTATACAAAGGTCCATCAAATCAAACATTCACACATATTGAGTTTGCCATAGTCTCTTGGCCATTTAATTTATATTTACAAAACGGGGGAAACATGGTGTTACAATTCCCTCTCCCTTAAAGGAACATATTCCTCGATGTTCTACCTGTCAACATGCTCTGTATAGATTGAAGTGAACAAAAATGGATATGCATGTCTCATGGCATCCTCCATTTCCCACGTAGCCTCATCTGGGCTAAAGTGTTTCCACTACACTGTGACCTGTACAATGGTTTGGTTCCTGAGTGGAGTTTCCTTCCTGTCTAGTATGCATTGAGGTTCTGACAGGAGTTCTCCCTCTAGCTCCACCTGGATCACAGACCAGCCAATTATATGATTAGAAGCATGTACATATTTCTTCAATAATGAAACATGGAAAACATTATGTGCCTTTGTTATGGGAGGGAGTGTTATCCTATATGCTACATATCCCACTCTATCTAATACCTCAAAGGGTCCACAATATCGAGGTGCCAGCTTGGCACAAGCTCCCATTCTCAGGGAAATCTTCCCGGTCCTAAATTTGAGATAGACATGGTCTCATGTCTTGAACTCTCCGGGAGTTCTCTTTCTGTCGGCGTAACTTTTATGTCTATCCCGAGCAATTTTCAGATTTTGATTTATCTGAATCACTTGTTGTTCCATTTGTTTCATCATGTCGAGTCCAATTGAAATTCTATCCACTGGATTACTACAGTCTCCATCTGAATGGAGTCTTGCACTATCTACCATAGAGGGCTTCAAAAGGGCTCATCTTCAATGACTCTTGATAATCATTGTTGTAGGAAAATTCTACCAGTGGCAGGTAGTCTTCCCACTTCTTAGGCTAATGCATTACATGCATCCTTAGCATGTCTTCTAATATTTGGTTTACTCTTTCTGTCTTCCCATCAGTTTGAGGGTGATAGGTTGTGCTAAACAACAATTTAGTCTCAAAACCAGCCATCAAGGATCTCCAAAAGATTGAAGTGGATTTCGTGTCTCTGTCAGATATAATTTCCCTAGGCATGCCATACAATTTGAATATCTCGTTCATGAAGATGTTGGCAATATCTATTGCCTTGCAAGTTGATTTGACAAGAATGAAGAGAGCGAACTTGCTCAATTTGTACACCACTACCATGATGGCATCATTCTGCCTAACCGATTTTGGTAATCCGGTGATGAAATCCATGGAGATGGTCTCCCATTTCCATTCTGGAATTGGTAGAGGTTGCAACAACCCTACTGGGTGTCAGTGTTCTTCCTTAACTTGTTGGCATTCTAGACACTTAGCTAAATAATCAATTATGTCCTTTTTCAATCCAGGACAATAGAATTGTTTTCTAGTGGCCGTAATCATTTTTTGATATCCTGGATGACCAGTATACGGTCTCTTGTGTAGTTTGTCCATTATGAACCTCTTCAACTCAGCACAACTTGGAATGTACAATCTGTTTCTGTAAGTCAACAGACCTTCGTCCAACATCTTATAGCCTTCATACTTTCTCATGGTGGGCTTTTTCTTTAGATATGATGTCACTTTCTTGAAGAATGCATCCATTTCTTGTGCATTCCTGACTCTTTGATGACATATGTTTCACAGGTGCTCACCGCTGCTAGGTGAATTGTTTTCATACTTCTTCTAAGGGAATCAACTACCTTATTTTCCTTTCCTTTGATGTGTTTGATTTTGAAATCAAACTCACTAAGGAGATCCATCCACCTAGCTTGTCTATCATTGAGTTTTGGTTGATCAAACATGTGCCTAAACCCACAGTGGCATGTCATAAGTATAAATATCCTACCCAGGAGGTAATGCCTCCAAATTTTTAAAGCATGCACTATGGAAGCCAATTCTAGATCACAGGTCACATAATTGATTTCATGCTCATTCAATTTTTTGTATTTGTAGAAAACTAAACGTCCTTCTTGCATAAGGACTCCTCCGATTCCTTCCTTGCAGGCATCTGTACACACGAGGAAATCATTATCAGGGTCTGGGATCTTCAACATGGGTGCGTGGGTCAGAAGGTATTTCAGTGCCTTAAATATTTCTTCACATTCCAATCTCCAAATGAATTTAACCCCCTTTTTCTGAAGGGCAGTGATTTTACAACCAATCTTGGAAAATCCTTTTATGAACCTTCTATAGTATCCTGCTAAACCCATAAAGGATATGATATTAGATACATCCTTTGAGTAGGCCATTCCATAATAGACCTGATCTTGTTAGGGTCTACTGCCACTCCTTGTTTAGAAATAACATGGCCTAAGTAATGGACTTGCTTATGGAAAAAGTCACACTTGCTAAACTTAGCGTAGAGTTCATGCTCTCTTAGTACTTAAAGTACAAGTCTAAGATGTTCTTCATGCTCCTCCCTGTTCTTGGAGTAGACTATGATATCATCAATGAAAACCAATAGAAACATGTCTAGGAATTTGTTGAGTACATTATTCATCAAGAACATAAAAGTGGTGTGGGCATTGGTTAATCCAAATGGCACCACCACAAATTCATAGTGACCATACCTTGTACTGAAGGTTGTTTTTTGGATATCTTCATACTTGATTCAGACTTGATGATATCCATACCTTAAGTCAATCTTTGAGAAAATTGAAGCACCCCCTAATTGGTTGAACAAGACATCGATTCTTGGTAAGGGGTACTTGTTCTTTATGGTTGTCTTATTGAGTTGTCTATAATCTATGCACAGTCAAAGTGTGCCATCTTTCTTGTTCACAAACAAGACTGATGCATAGATTATCCATCATTTCCTTTAGATGTAGCTTGATCTCAACTAGCTTGGGTGTACTCATCCTATAGGGTGTCCTAGACACTGGCATTGCTCCTGGTGCAAGCTCTATGGAGAAGTCAATGTATTTTCTCGGAGCTAGGCCCAATACCTCTTCTGGAAACACATCTCTATACTCTCTTAATATAGGGTGGTCCTCTAGGTTTGGTCTATCATCCTCAACAGATTCCAACACATGTATTGCATATAGAGGACATCCTTTTCTGCAATACTTTTTTATTTGAAGGGTTGATATTCGTCTCACTGAGACAGGCTTCTGAATCCCTTGGAGGGTTATCTTTCTCCCTTCTTCATTTACACATTCTAGGGTTTTATGGTAACAGTCCAACTTAGTTTTATATGCAGTTAGCCAATCCATACCAATAAACAGGTCATAAGATCCTAGGGGAAGTATGTTAAAGGTAGCTTGGGTGGGAAATCCATCCTTAATGAATTGGAAATCTGGTATGAGCTCTGCTACTTTTATTTTGGTTCCAATGGATAGTTGTACTAACCATGGATTAACATGCATAACTGGTTGTAGTTTACACTTATCAACAGTCCGAGGGGCCACCTAACTCAAATTAGAACCAGGGTAAATTAAAATAGAAATTCGATGGTTGGTGATCATACCTTCCATCTCCACCACTGAAGCTTGGTGGTCGGCTTGTTTATTATGCATGGTTGCATAAATCTATGGAATACTCCTAGCCACATCATTGATGGTGGTAGCTTCTTGGATGTTGTAAAATCTCCTACTGTTCTATCATCTGTGTGGACAACCCCTCAGTAGATGTTCTTCTCCACAACCCCAACATTTCAAGGGTTCCTTCTTTGGGTTATATGTCTTTCCTGGGGTTGCTCCAAAAGGTTTATTTCCACTCTGGGAGGGGAAATTTTGCTGATATACACTTCTAATAGGAAGGCTTATCCTCGAGTCCTTCCTATATTTCTTAAATCTTGAGGATTTGGACCCTTTCTTATTAAATCCCAAACTACTTTTTTTCTTCCAGTCCTCGTGAGGCTCTGTCCGACTCCCAAATAGTTCATAACAATAGATTGCCTTCCAGATAGTGTCTTCTAAGGTCTTTGGCTCGTCAAAATCAATCTTGTTCCGGTAGGTCTGAGGTAACCCACTAATAAATCATTGCACTTTCACCTTTTCATCCTTTATGTAGTGTACATACCTCAACGGCTCAAGGAATTCATTAACATATTCCTCTATGATGAGTTGTCTCGGCTTGAGTTCATAGAACTCTTTAGTCTTCCCATCAAGTTATTTCTCTGACATATACTTCTTCTTGAAGTGTTTCTCAAACTGTTTCCATGATAAGTTCTCTTCATGGATTCCTTTCACATTCTTAAGGTGTTCCCACCAAATGGAAGATTTTCCATTCAGGTTGAAGATGGTTATTCAAGCCTTCATGTTTTCAGAGTAGTCATGGACTTTGAAGTACTTCTTTAAACCAAGAATCCAATCTTATGCCTCTTCCCCTTTTTTAATATCACCATCGAAAGAGGGTGGTCTGGATTTCTTGAAATCTTCAGGATCACGGCTTTTAAAATGCTTTCGTTTCTTTCCTTTATTTTGAGATTGGGAGTTAGTTTTGCTACTAGAATATCCCTCGAAGTTGCCTATTTCCTCTCAAGAGGACTCTCCCGATGAGTGTCCTCTGCCTCCAAGATGGGCCTTCCTCGAGGTACTTATCCTAGTGTGGCCACTTATGGGACCACGTTTTCGTATCTCAGGTGGACTTTGACTTATCTTCATATGTTGTCGGTCCACATGACTGGTTGTGGGTCCATGTTGTAGTTTCCTCTGTATGTTGGATAAACTCTGCAGTAAGACGACATTAATTTATGTTTATTTTTCTTTCTCTTTTATCAATCTCTTGTTGCCGGCCTTGCAACTCTGTAATTCAGCCATGAGGCTCCTTACAGTTGCAACCAGATACAGAGGGGTCTCCACCGCCCTCCTCTCATCAGACTCTTCGTCTCTATTGTGGGATCCATCCCCCACCTCATGACGTGTCACCATCCTTTCTGCTTGTAGTTTCCCCATGGTTTACTGACTGCTTGAGTGCTGACAAAACACTTGTTGTTAGCTAACAATCTATTAGTTCATGAAAAACACATGGTTCATATTTCTTAAATACACACACAGTAGAAAGATTCTATTATTTTCTTCAGTAAGGGTTTGACTAGACTCTTTAGGAAAGAGGTAAGGTAGGGTGTCACCCTTAAAGTTCTTTAAATATGATTTCTACACAACTCGTCCATGAGCCCGAGTAGGCCAAGTGTTGTAACCATGCTCTGATACTAATTTGTAACACACCCGAACCCTGAGTGGCTTTCCTTGGGATGGGGCCTCAAAATTTCATTCTCCTTAAGTGATCAAATACTTTATTTGGGGTTTCTACTACACTCCGTTCATGTAGAGTTTTCCAACCAAGGTCTCCATGCTCAAAACCGAGTCCAGAAATGACAGATATACCTCTTTGAAGTTCTTTAGGCGTTTATTGATTCAGGGCCATGTGGATCCACCTCACATGTATTATTTCCAAGTTCCTTTATCCACAGTCTGATCTCACGACTGGACTTACTCTCTTCTTCCTATGTCAATTGTGGATGGGTTCGGTGCTTTGGCGCTTCACACCTATTTACTATCTATACACGAGACTGCCCTAAGTTTCGAACCTCCGAAGTCATGTAATATCACCATGTGGCTTCGACTTCCAGACTGTTTCAGCCTCTCTACAATGCTACATCCCAGACCCTCCAGAGTCCCGAACTCCTAGTCACTTTTCCAACTGCGTTGGCTAGGTAGACGTGTATCAGGAAATGACACGTAGGAGGGGTCAAGGTGACATGTGTTACGTGTCCAATAGGCCTATAGGGCATGTGTCGCACACAAATCTAACTGACATGTGGCACGTCATCTAGGGTCCACGTCACCTTGGGGGCGTCACTACACCATGTTACCCTCGGAATGACAGGCGTCTCACACTCCTCAGATCTCATGGTCGAGATCCGGCCACATAGATTTATAGATCTATGGATTTTTTTACCTCGAGGATTCATTATTCAGGAGTATTGCGATGAAACATCCTCTTATCTCCCGAAGTGCCCATTCTTCGAACAAAAGGGGCTAGCACCACACATCCCTGGTATATCAACAGCTGGGAAGGGACCCAAAGGATCCCTCGATCTGTGGTTCTTATCCCTTTGTGGCTCCAACCTTCGAGGTTTCATAATCCGGTCTATTTGGTCAAGTAGGTCAACCTAACCACCTAACACTGGTCAACCTTATGGGAGACCGAGTCTTGTGGTTACCTTCAACCAGTATAAGGCTGGTGAGATCGGTCACACTCCGAAGTCTCGGACTTTCGAAGTTCCGAAGACAAGGGGACATAGCTTCCTTAGGATTAGCCTAAGGTTCCTGGGTGTTGGTCATATGGGTCCTCTCGAATGGATCTCGCCCACTCGTCTTCCAAATGAAGAGACCTCCCCTTTTCAAGGCTTCCACTTTGTTATCCTTCTTGAGCTTTTACCATGAAATGGTTAAGGACTTGGGTCTATAATTCCAGTCATACGAAAAGGGGTCTGTAAGATTTATCAGGATCTAGGTGGATATCGGTGGCCACCCACCTTTTCCAATTAGCTCAAAACAAATTTCTGGTAATTTTGGTAATTTACTATTTTTAGTAGTTTTTAACTTCTGGGGCCATTTTGAGGGCCTAAATGAAGGTTTTTTGGGATCGATCTTCTCAATGATAGACAAAGGCATGATTGATCCCCCTAAATGAATCTCCTCTGTGATACCTTTCCAATGAGCTATTGTTCACCCTAAACAGAGATCGTATGCCAAAGTTACGCCCCCAAGAAGTTGATACACCAAACTACCCAAAACGGGGTCCACATAACTGTTGGCTTTTCATCTTCCGAGGTTAGGGTTTTGGATTATATTTATGATAAAAATTCCTTTGGAGACTCATGGTAAAATGATCTTCTTGCGAATGCGAGTAGTGGACACATCTCTTTTCAGAGATAAGTTTCCACCATTCTAGCGAGTCTTTCACTCTGTATTTTTACAGTCTTTATACATTTTCTCTCATTAATAGAAAATTGTGTATTACTGTATCTCTGTGTTTATGGTTGCATCTCTTATACATTTATGTTATATTATTGGATATCTGAGATATCTCTGTACATTTCTTTATTATATATCCACTCTCATTTTGTGTCGAAATAATATAGATCATATCCTCTTCAGACGAAAAGGTTCAAGTCGTCAAGATATCTCCTATCTCGTCCATCTTACAAACTTATGTCCCAGGAAGCCTTAGGAACTAAGCTGGGCATACAGACTATCAGTCAAAAGTGTAAGTTTACAAAGAGATGGAGGCATACACATATCATAACCATTCCACACAGATCATTTATAAATACACATATGTATAAATCCAAGCATTCATCCATTATTCTGATTCAATACATAAAAAAGGGAAAATACTTATCAGAATTAGATAACGTGAAGCGACTGCTAAAAGGGGTGCCCGTTTCCACCCAACCATAGGCTCCGTCACTCCTAACGGATTTACAACTAGCCACCCCCGAGCTAGACCACGATGCTCTGCAATAAAATTCTTTCTTCCGGCTCAGTGACAGTAGGGACGGAGGTTACTCTCCTCCTCTTGTAGGATCTTGGCAACGGTTTACACGATACGAAGCTAGGAGGACCATCCTCATTTATCATCTCGTATCATGACCTTGCTAGTCATATCCCTGCGATCAAACCACTTATATTTTTTCAGTTGATCTTCCTTGAACCCGATATCTTAATCTCTCATCTCCACACTCATCGTAGGTTTTCCTCTGCCCACCACACCTTCCTTTCTTGCCTCTTTCAGTAAGGTTTCATGTGGCTTGAATTCCCATCCCGTGGTCATGTCTGGAAGATTTATAGATGGGTTATCTGCCCCATCCCCTCATTAACTCTTGAGGAGGTCTTCCCACCTACCATCCTAACTGTAATTCATTTCCGGGTCAGAGGACTATTCTGGTCTTGAGAAATTAAATCTAGTAAGGTACTAGTTTGGTGAATGTTAACACAACTATTCCATGTCCCCTTCACCATATCTTTTCATATTATTTGTGTTCTTTCTTAGTACACCCCCCCTTGCAGAAGTCATGCAACACTTATCCATTTTCTAGTAAATAACATAATTTACATTCATTGACCTTTATACAAAGGTCCATCGAATCAAACATTCACACATATTGAGTTTTCCATAGTGTCTTGGCCATAATATTTATATTTACAAACTAGGGGAAACATGGTGTTACATTAAGTCTGTTGGAGGGTTATTTCTCTGTCCAAAAATTTTCCAATGGTGAAAAAATCACCTTTGCGCTCCTTAAGGCCCTTCCCCATGTCAGAGATTGGTTGGAAACTTACTTTGAGAAACATGTCAAGGATGAGTTTGCAAGTTTTGGGCCAGGACCCACTTGGGCGACTTTTTTTTATTCCCTCAAGGAACAATATTACCCTGTTGGAAACTATGACGACCAATACACAAGATGGACCACACTGAGTCAAGAGAGGGGTTAAACAATGTTGAAGTTCAAAAATACCTTCCATACCTTGCACACCAAGTTGGGTATCAAAAAATCTTAGCAACATCTAGTTATAAAATACCATGGGGCTCTACACAGGTACATCCAAATTGAAATGAATTTTCTGGGCATCTTGTCATTAGGAGCCACTTATTGATATGTTGTAAAAATTGAACAAAAATTTAAGCAGCAAAAGAAGTAGGAGTTCGGGTATGAAAATCCACCGCAACTGAAGTATGGTAAGGTTTTCCCTAACTCCTAGGGAAAAGGATAGAGCAAGGATGGTCAGTCCCAAAAAAACTATTCAAAGTCACCAGCAAAAAAATGGGAAGTCGAAGAAGGACACTATAAAGTGGTGAAAGTTCCACAAAATCCCTTGGAACAATACTGATGAATGTCACTCCAAATAGTCATTATGGGTTGAGACGAAAGCCTCAGGGTTGGATGCTGACTCAGACTATGATTCAAAATTATAAAAGGGAAAAGAAATCATTTACATAGAACCCAATGTCACCATCGCTACCAAAAAATTCCATCCAGAGGAACCAGAGGAGCTTGAAGAAGGGGAGTGCCTCTTCCACTCACAGATGGGGGTGAAGGGGACTCCACTCCATTTCATTTTTGACAACAGTATCCAGAAGAACCTAATATCAACAAAAGTCATCAGGAGGATGAAGCTCACAATGACACCGCATCCTCAACCATACACCATCGGTTGGCTCAAACAAGGATGGGACATCTCTGTTAACCGACAATGCCATTTTCACTACAACATCAAACCATTCAAAGATGAGTTATTGTGTCATGTTTCCCCCCTTGAATTTTGTGATGTTTTGTTAGGACAACCATATATGTGGAAGCATCATGTTGTTTATGAATATAGGCCCCACATTGTCATTATTGCTTTGGGAGATCAACTCTACAAGGTACCAAAGGTAGTCCCAACTACTTTGGTCTCTTTTATCTCCACGAATCAGTGTAGAAAGGTGGTTTCTCAGACCGAGAGATTTTTCCTCTTTATGGTTCAGTCGGAAGGTGAATGGAAGGTCACTGCAATCACCAAAACCTTTACACAGGGTCTCTCTACACAACAACAACAAGTGGGAAAGATAATAGAAGAGCACGAAGACATATTTTCCTCACCTACTAGGGTGACTTTGCACTGTCAAGTAAAGCACCCAATTTATTTGACACCTGATTCTCCTCTGCTTAAGGGCCCTATGTACACGTGTTGTATTATGGAGAATACAAAAATCAAATTCCATATCCAAGAGATAATTCTGAAGGGCCACATCATACCAAGCTCCTCACCTTGTGAGAGCTCAATTGTTCTCGTACAAAATAAGTATGGGACATGGTGAATTTTTATTGATTACAAATCCCTAAACAAGATCACATTCAAGAACCAATACCCAATCCCCTGAATTGATGATCTTCTCGATCAACTTAAGGGACACAATATTTCTAGTAATATTGATATGAAGTCAGGCTAACACTAGGTGTCGATTAAGAAAACTGATGTATGGAAGACATCCTTCAAGTCTAAACAATGTCTCTTCAAGTGCTTGGGCATGCCTTTCGACTTCACTAGTGCCTCAACCACATTCATGTGGATGATGGATGACATATTGCAGTCATTCACAAACTCCTTTGTGGTCATATACGTGGATGACATTCTCATATTCAACAAAACTTCAGAGGAACATTTGAAGCACATTCAATAGGTATTGGGAACCTTGCGACAACACAAGTTCTATGCCAATTTGGAGAAGTATTCCTTTGGCATGTAGAAAATCCAATATTTGGGATACATAGTAGATGAAGAGGGTGTGCATGTGGATCTAGAAAATATACAATTCATCTTTGATTGGCCAACATCGAAGAAAACGACCAATATCCACAGCTTCTTGGGGCTCACCAACTTCTATCGCCGATTTGTGTTGGGGTTCTCTCATATCGCTTGGGCCCTAAGCTAGGTGACCAAGGGTGGAGCGAATGCAAAGTTTGTGTGGGTTGCATCCCAACAGAAAGAATTCGAGGATTCAAAATTATGCCTCTGCTCAACACCATTCCTTATTCTACCAGACCTATAACAACCATTTGAGATTGAGACAGATGCTTCAGATTATGCTATTGGTGCAGTCCTCACTTAGCATGATAATTCAATAGCCTATCACAGTGAAACAATATCTGATGTTGTTCGTAGATATCCCACCTATGACAAAGAGATTTAATCCATTGTGTAGGCATGCTGATAGTGGAAGCATTACATTTTGGGGAAGGAAACGTTCATCCACACTGATCACAGGCCTCTGCAATTTATGCAAACACAAGGAAAGTTACAGGATGACCACCATCAGAAGTGGTCCACGTACCTACAAAAATTCAACTTGATCATCAAGTACAAGAAGGGAAGCACCAACCATGTCGTAGATTGCCTCAGTCGACCCCCAATTATGGCGCTAACCATAGTTCTTAACTCCTAAGGGCATGGGACATCTGGGTGGCCACAATTATACAATAATTACTCTGACTTTGTTGTTGACTATCACACATTGAGCGTGGGAAAAATAGTTCTATACTTTCATCTTCAATATGAATTTATATGCCATATTAGCCATCTTTATGTTCCTTCAAGTGAACATTCAAAGCTGATATGGGAAGCTCATTACAGCTAGGAAGCAAGACATTTTGGCGTAGACAAAAAAGTGTCAATACTGCAAAAAAAAAATTATTGGTTGAAGTTTCAACAAGATGTCTGAAAGTACATTAGATCCTACACTGTCTGCATGATTGCTAATCCCACCATCAAGAAATAGGGGCTATACACCCCTCTTCCTACTCTAGATAGGCCTTGGAAATCCATCTCCATGGATTATATTTCTAGTCTGCGTTCAACAAAGCATAGGAATAACTATGTCTTCGTGGTAATTGATCAATTCTCTAAGATGGTTGTTTTGGCACCCTGCAAGAAGAGCATCATAACCAAGGACACCATCAAGCTCTTCTTTGAACATGTTTGGGTTCATTTTGGGCTCCCACGAAAAATTATCTCATATCGAGATAGTAGGTTCCTGAGAACTTTTTGGTCCAACCTATGGTCGATGATGGACATCAAGATGACCAAATCGAATGCCTTCCACCCACAAAAAGATGGAAAAATAGAGGTAGTTAATAAGATGATGGTCCATATCTTGAGGATATACAATTTCAAACTTCCATGCACATGGGATGAAAGCCTTCCTTATGTTCAACATAGCTACAACAGATCCCTCCACAACTCTATTGACCACAACCATTTTCAAGTATGCTTGGGGTTCCAACCATTGGCCCCTATTGACGTAGCTCTGCACATTGTAGTTGCACAGGAAGAGTCATCCCATGCTCAGACTGAGTTCGATCGAGAAACCACATTTGTTGAGCGAATACAATACATCCAACAACAAGTTCATGATATTTGGAAGAAAGCCAATGCCAAGTACAAGCAACGCCATGATCAACATCAAGTATCACACAAGTTTCAAGTGGGAGATAAGGTATGGTTGCATTTTCAAAAGGAATGCCTCACAAGATACCTCATCAAAATATTATCCCATTCTGATACAGGCCTTACACCATCACCAAGGTTGTGGGTGAGAATTATTTTGAATTAAGTATTCCTCATTTCCTTGGCTTGCACCCAGTATTTAATGTGGAATTGCTTTGACCACATTTTTCACCTCTCATGGAAACTTCGGATGCGGTCGAGCACTTGGATCCTAAAAAACTCAATCATGACTACATTGAATAGGGAATATTAGATCAGATCATGGACACCAATACAAATGGAACCCACCAACAAAAATTCCAACTCTATTGGGTCATCAAAGTAGGGCAAGTGGCTCACCAGGAGTCAAATTCAACATATTTTTCCCCATTTGATGGAGGAACTTGATTCAATGGATATTGTTTCTTCCTAAATGGGGAGGAATGATCCAGGTGGACATTAATGACTGCCCACCTATTCCACTAGCTCAAATTATAGTTTCCATTTTGACAACTTTTCTACAGTTTTTTGGGCCCTAAACAATGTTTTTGGTCCATAAACAATGTTTTGAGCCCTAAACAATGTTTTCTGACTTGGAAGTGCCCAATAGATCCCTATTGGGATGTATTGGGGCATTCATAATTTTTTTTCCTCGTCTAGACCTTTTTGACAGGGTACCAAGTGCCCCAAACGAACATCGTATGCAAAAGTTGTTTCCTCAGAAAGTTGACATATCAACTACCCCCATTGGGGCCCACAAAACTTTTGGTGTTTCATCTTCTGGGGTTAGGGTTTTGGATGTTTATGGTTTTCTCATTTATGCTTTATGTCAAAACAAGCTCTTGGAGCCTCATTGTAAACATCTTCTTGTAAATGAGCGTATCCGACACATCTCTCTTGATAGATAAGCTACCACCATTCTAGTTAGCTTGTGTTCTTTGCATTTTACAGTCTTTTGTATTCTAGATAGTCATAAATAGAATCTAAGTTTTATTGTATTTCTGTGTTCCTTGCAATATCTCTATGTATCTCCTTGTTATATCTCTATTATATTCATGCCTTCATGTCATTCTCAAAATAATCTGGATCAGTACACAAAACCAAACACATAAAAGAATTAATATCATATATAGTCACTTAACCCAACCATAATATTTAGACAAATCTAATTCGATAACCATAGATGAAATATTTTTTAATTTTATGGAATGCAACACTTCTTTATCCACCCCTTAATTAACATCATGAATTTCAATATAATTTAAGAGCCCAAATTTCTCTTGAGAAATTATCTCAAAAAGAATTGGCTTCAATCTTATGAAAATGATCCAGGGGATCAAATTTTGCTCAAAATTCAAAGTGCTCGAAATCACTTCAAATCGAACAGGAGCGTAGGTCTCATCGTCATGAACCCAATGCAACTCATTTGGGTTCAAACGGATGTCGGGTGAGAGAGATATCGCGTTCTGTTCAAAATGACAAACAGGCAAAAAAAGTTGTGCTGATTGTACAGTCCGTATGGATGCTGACGTGGCAGGGCCGTACGACACATGGTAGGCAGTCATGTGGACAGTTGGTGTATGAAAAGGCTTGTTTGCAGTGAATGGGATGGCGATACATGGCCCAATTAATGGCCACCACATGTCACCTGGATATTGGTTTAAAAGTTATGTTGTTGCCCGGATTCGACCCCGTGACCTCCAGGCAGGGTAAAGCCTTGGGAAGGGCTGCCCAACCGGCGTGCCCACATGTATTACTTAACATATATATGCATTTGAATTTATTTGAGTTTTAAATAATGTGAAATAGGGCGTGGACCGGGCCGGGGCTAAGCCCCGACCCACGGTTATATATATATCTGTCATATGACCATTATTATGTGCGTTTAAACCCCGCGGTTATATATATGTTATGTGACCATTGTGGTGTGCGTGCGTTTAAATGCCACAGTTATATATATGTCATGTGACCATTGTGGTGTGTGCACATTTAAACCCCGCGGTTATATATATGGTTTAAAAACTTAACCCCTGTTTGTATTGCGCGTGGTCATGTGGTGGCCATGTGCCCACGGGCCTTGGCAGTTAGGGGCTAGGAGCACCCATAACTTTCCTACAGTTCACACCATTTGTGCGGTTGTGCCCGATGCTTAGTTTTACCACATAAAAGCGCGTGGGGGCTAGGTTGAGGCAACAAGGGTGCATTTTGGCGATCCAGAGACAACAAGATTGAAGGGGAACTTCCAGGAAGCCTATCTTCTTCAATTTTTGGCCAAACGAGGTGCCGAAAAATCCCAGCTAGGGGTTTTTGGACG
>SNQJ01S0001972.1:10005-51141 GCA_010110895.2 Picea sitchensis | reverse complement strand
TTTAGAATGTAAATTAAATAGACAAAACCAAAACTTGACCAAAACCAAAATTAACCTAACTTAAGTGAATTTCTCTAAATAGGAGTAGTGCATAAATATTGAATCAAGGGGATAGTGTATGGGGCTTCAAGCATGCACCATTCACCCATATCGACTTAAGAATATCATCAAGTTAAACAAGGAAGACTGCACCAAAATTTCTAGCATTTTCAACTCAAAAGGGTCCTAGCCAATGCATCCGTAACAAGTTTCAAATATTTTCTACCATAAATATGAAGTAGGTTTCCTTTAGAAAACAACTTTGTCTTGATGTTGCAATCATGCCAAGTATTTTGTCTTACTTTCTCAACTCTCTAGTGTAATTTGGATATGAATTTTAATTCCTTTAGTTGTATCAACTCATCTAGACATTCCACATATAATTATTCTTATGTAATGTAAGTGGCTTATGCAACAAATAAAATAGGGAGCACAAACTCAGTGGGGATCAAAACCACTCATCCATTGACTAGCTAGAATGTTTTTTTTTTATGCAATCTCTTGGTGGTCATATTATATTCCCAAAGTACTACTATAATTCTTTCAACCCAATTGTCTCAATTCGATGAGCAGATCTTAGTCAAAACATGCTCTAAAATCTTGTTAAAATATTTGACTATCCCATTATCCCGTGGATGATAGAACTTGATTCTGTGGTGTTAGATCAAACAATATCAAGTGATGGTTGTGATAGTACAACCAAGGAAGTGGAAACATTGCTCATTTTTCAAACTCCTAGGACAGAAAAACAAAGTAATAATATGCTCAAAATGAAGCATGTTGTAGTATTTTTGGAACAATGTTGAGTAGATGTTGCTTATGCCCATATAGGGAGATAGTTGGTTGCAGTGATGATATATCAAGCTTTGGAATGTCTAGTAGGTGGGATGATAGGTCTAATCNAGGTTTTTCTATGCTATATTGATGTTTGGTTCTTAACACTCTTCTTCACCTCCTACCAATTGTTTGAGAGAGGTGCACAAATTCCTCACAAAAATACTCATCCTCAATAATTTCAAAAAATAGATGAAACCATTCCCACACATGTCCAACTAATATACCTCAATCTATTTCAATGTAGGTTCTTTCGCAATCATGTCGTTGTTATGAAAATCTTGGAATATGAATTGTAGGATTTAGTACAAATTTTTGTGATTTGTAAACCGTTGTGGATATTCCATTGGAATAGTTCATCACAACAAATCTTGCAATATTTTGAAATATTAGATTATGCAAATTATTTCCTTAGATTCCATATTAATTATTACTATATAGTGCTTGAATTTATGAAATAATTGAAATCGAAATGAAATATCAAGCAAATAAACATACCATCCACACAATTGAATACAATATGTATCTTGGGAAAATATAATATGGGAGAAAACTCATCTAGAAGGTGAGGCCTATGTTCTACTCTATTTTCCTTAGTAATGAAATGAAAATACAAAGAAAGGGGAACTCACTATGGAGTTTTATTTGACATTGTGGTGTGAATGGTTGCTACAAAATCGTCTTCCTCCTCTATTATGCTTTCAAACCTCACTCCTATATGATGTACTCAACTATGGAACAAGTACAATGCTAAAAGAATGGAACCCCTTCTCCTCCTACCACCCTAGTATTTAACATAGCCTGATAGTCGTCTAGGGTTAGGGTTTTTGTATGCCTTAACCCTCAATTAGTGATAAGGTTTGGAACTTCTAGAATATCCTTGAAATTCCCCACATGGTTAGCCCCACATGTGAGAGTAATGGGGGATGACATGGCATCCATTCATACCATCGCGGTCAACAAGTTAGGTTAACTTGCGAGAGGCATAACTTTCACATACGAGCCCTAATTGAGGTGGTTTTCACATTGTTGGAAAGGTATTGGTGTGTAGAACAACATCGAGGGGATAGTATCTATGCTCACAAATTTTTAACCCCAAAAAGTGTCATTCGATGCATCAAAATGGTTATGGAAGGTTCAAGGCCCGAAATCTCCAAACTGAGACCTGCCACTAAAATGGGCCCTGTAAGAAAATTCCTCCAATTTTTCCACCCATAAAGAACTAAGATATATGGTAGATTATATAATGATCCAATCCAGATCATTTAGTGTGTCGAGCATAGATATATTCTGGAATATTTCGATGACATATTGGAAGAAATATTTCTACTACACAACATCAAACTTAGGTGTGCATGGGCCAACCTTCTAGATCTAATTCATGTTGGATTGTTGATATCTACCTCAGTGTGAACACATTTTCTAGTCACAATATTGACGGTGGTTCATGCACTTTCATTATTCAACTTAATCTCAAAATTCACCAAATTTGTATTCCTTTGTCTTATACAAGCCTCCCACTTCTCAATTAGATAAAGACAATCCTTAGTAGCATGGATAGTATCCCGACAATGGTTACACTGTGGTCATCGGGGAAGTGGGTAGTCACAAGAAATATGGCCCACCTAATCACAATTGTATCATTTGATATGCCCAATCCTCCCACTAGATCTCCCTCCTTGGTATCCTCCTCCTTGACCTCTACCTCTACCACCTTATGGTTGCGAGTTATCTTCCACTTTGAATGAGGATTTTCCATCCTTTCTACCAGATCCTGCAAAGTCTAGTAGTTATTTGTACTATGTATGCTAGTACCAGAGAACTCATAGTGAACATTATTAGGCACTAAAGAGTATTTCTGCAAGATGGGACAATGTTTCAAAGGGTGGCCATGCATTCTAAAAATATCTCGGTACTGTCTTGTATGCATATTTTGAAATGGTTCCATTGAAGACACTTTTGTGACAACAACATAAGATATTCCAAGGAAAATACCAACTACAAATATTTTTGCAACACCTCCTCGAAGTAGAGTTCATTCATTTGCATGATTCCGTTTTTCTTTATAACTAGTGCACCACACTTGTTCCCTTCTGGCATTGGCTTTAGTGAGCTCTTGGATTTTTTCTAGCAACATTGAAATATGTGTCTAAAATTGTGATCGCTTAGGAGCTTCTCTAATGGCCAAAATTCTAGAATTTTTAAGTTACCTTGCATTAACACTATCCTCATGGCCTTCTCTAGTGTTTCTTTAGGAGTTGTGATCCTTTGTTGCATCAAGGGGATTTTGGTCAAACAAATAAAATAACCAATGAACTACTCCTTGTGTTTCACATCATGGATCCAACGAGTTATCCTACTCATTAAGTCCCGAAATCTCTAGGCATAATCCCATGTTGTTTCTTCTACCACCTATCTAATATATTTTATCTCAACCATGATCTGTTGCTCAGATTTAGGTTGTTATAAATCAATCAGAAGCTATTTTTTTACTTCATCTAAGGTCAAAACCACTCCACCTTGTTGAGAGTGTAAAAAATTCATGTATTATTGCAAAGCCCTACCAACTTAGATACTAGGGAAGTTCCTTTAGCATTCCATATGTATTTACAAAGAAATCAATGTCATTATGCATATTCATCACTTTTTCCTTAAAAACTCGAGCAATCTTAGAGGAGAGCCTCCCCGTTTCCCTTTCCATATTATTAGAAGAAAGTCCAACTAGAATGAACTCTCTAGGTCTTAGTTGTGTTACCAAATTTTGATTCTAAGATTGGGATGCACTGCCACCCCCTTGATTAACCACTGGATATACTCCATTGTTTCCATTATTTTGACGACTACCTCCTCCTAACTCTCACCGATTAATATAGGAAAGAAAACTAAAATCAATATAATGTGCTAGATGTACCTGATTCTTTAGAGCCACCTAGGGTGTGGCTAGGGATAGGTTGGATTCTCTACTGAAAGGTAGTACCACCTCTTCCTACAGATCCTATTCCCCTTCAAACAATTGAAATATGTCCATGAGCACATCTTCTAATCACGCATCATTTTTTTATCTTTTATTCTTTGGTTCTTCAATATTGGAATTGAGTGTAGCTTCTCCTGGAGGAAGATCTACCCCATCTGTATGGACTATCCTTCTATGAACCTTTTCAAGTTTTTTTCAAACCCTTTCAATGTTCCTTCACCACTATTTTATTTTAATAGACACCCTTCCATTATCAAACCTCTTTTTTCAACCATAGGCTAGCCAACTCTCCCTACTTCAAATTATGTAACTCCTGCAACCTTCCTTCACTACTTCCTTCCTTGCTAATATTCTCATGCAATTGTTCACTCCTCTTCCTTATTGCACTCATTTGGTGATCCATATTGGATCATTATATTATTTTTCATCTATATCGATGCTTTCAGAGTGGAAAACAATGGAGGAATCAACTCGTAACGTCATTTTAATGGTAGGTCCCAGTTTGGAAAATTGGGGTTTGAAACCTTCCAGAGCCATTTTTTGGCATAAAATAGATTTTTTTGGGTAAAAAATTTACCAACATAGATGGGATATTGTGGCGTTATTATACACATCAATACCTTTCCAACGATGCAAAAATCGTATCAATCAGAGCTCATATGAAAAAGTTATGCCTCCCACAAGTTGACCTACCATGTTGACCACCATGGTACAAGAGGATGCCACGTCATTCCCCGTTACTCATGCACATGGGGCTAACCACACAAGAAATTTAAAAAATATTCTCGAAGGTCCAAAACCTTATCACAATTGAGGTTTGAGGAAGTTAAAACCCTAATCCTAGACAAGTATCGAGATATGTTACATACCGGTCCACTAGGAGGGGAGGGGGTTCTATTCTATGTTGTTGTATTTTGTTTCATAGTAGAGAAAAACATCTAGGAGTGGGAAATTGGAAAACATAAAAAAAGGGATTAATGTTTTGTAGTAGCCTAATAGGACACAGGTATTAGGTAACTCCATTGAGAATGCCTTCTCCTTTATACTTGCATTAGTTCCATACCAAAGTAAAGAGAGAATAACAACCTCACCTTTTAGTTGGGGTTTCTCCTGTAAGGGTTCTCGAAGGAAAATATTTGTGTTATTTGTGGATGGCGTGTGATTACATTTTACTATTCTCTATTTTTCACATTTTATCTATTTCACGCATAAGAAGAAAACCAGTAACTAAAGATTCTGGAAACTAAAGGAACTTAAACTTCATAGTGTAGATTTCAGTTTTATTTATCAGATTTTTTGTGACAAAATATTCCAGTGGAATATCCATGGAAATTTACAGATCATATTGGTATCATAGAATATTTTCTTTGGGTATTTGTGGAAATTTGCAGGGATCCAGAAAAATGGTTTAAGAAGAAAGTCATAGAACCATACCCATGGAAGACGAGTTTGTTCATAACAACCCTCAAGATCTTGCATAAGAGATATTTAATAGGTATAAAGCACAGGTCACCGATATCAACCGTAATATGAACCACCTGATGGTGGATTTAGCAAGAAAACTTGGACCATTCAGAGATGATGGAGGCTCTAACTCATAGATTAGATCGGAGGGGAAATCGGGAGATCAGGAAAACCCAAGAAAGAGAAGTTGAGTTCGAGTGTCGTTAACCCTTCACAGTCCATATTCAATATGGAAGATAAAGTGAACATAAATCCATACCAAGGTGAGATCAATGCATTCAAATTGAATCATTGGTAGTAGAAACTAGAAGTTTATTTAGCGTTCACTATATAGATGAAGAGCAAAAGATTCAATTTTCTAGATTGAAGTTAGAGGGCCATGCTTTAACTAGGTGGGAAATCCATACAAAAACACTTAGGCTAGAGGGTGAGCCTCTAGTAACTATATGGGAGGACTTTAAAACCCTCATCAAGTCTCAATTCTACCCTATCAAATATGTAGAGGACCAATGGATCTGGTGGCACTACTTCAGGTAGAGGCATGGGAAGAGTGTACATGAGTACACCACTGAGTTTAGAAAGATGGCCATCATGATAGGTATCTCTCCCAAGAATCCAGATGCACTCCTCAAGTATTTGGGGGGTTTACACAATCATCTAAGAAATAAGGTGATACTCTTCAAGCTAAGTACAATGGATGAGGCATGTGTACAGGAACATTATCTAGACAACATAGGCCAGAAGAAAGGGAAACCAAGTGGTTCAAAGTAGAAAGATCACTAGGAAGCTTCCAAGGAAGGGAAGAAGAAGTGGAAAGGAGGAAAGGTTAACAAGACAATGATCACTTCACATCAGCAAAATGATCCTAGCAATTATTGCAAGCATTGCAATATTAATTTTTACACCGAGGAAAAGTGTTGGAAACTAGATCCAAAGATGAACCCAAAGAACCACAAGAAGGATGGAAAGAAAAAGAACCTTCTAGCCACGTATTTGAGCAATCAAGTTTAAAGTAGCTCTGATGTGGATAACAAGATTGTCTGCACATCTGTGCAAAAGGATGTGAATCTGAGTATCCTTCATCACCAGGAAGAGAAGGAGATGTCCAATATCTTCCACATAAATATTCAAGTCAAGAAGACCAAGATATATGCTATGTTTGACTCAAGTGCATAGGCTAATATCATAGCAACATATTTGGTTAGAAGTCTTGGATAAGAGGTTCACGATCATACTATACCCTATCCATTGGATTGGGTAAAAAAGGATGCAAATATCAAGGTAACAAAGAAGTGAAAGATTAAATTCGATGTAAGTGTTGATTTTATAGATGAACTAGAATTGGAAGTAGTACCATTGGATGTATGCAAAGTAGAGTTTGAAAGACCCTACATGTATAAGAGGGATATTATCTTCATGCAGAGAGACAACTAATACCACCTCATGAAGGATGGGAAATCCTTCATCATCAACGTGCACAAAGGAAAATAAAAAAATTCACTAGTAAGTGTCAATCAAGCTAAGAAATTGATCAATTATAGTAAGAAATATGTTTTAGTTTTCCTAAGGGAAAATCAATCTAGTGAAGAGTCTTTAAAAGTAAAGATATCCTTAGAAGGGTGTACTAAGGAGAATAAACATGAATTGGAGGAGTTACTAAAGGAATATAGGGAAGTGTTCCAGGAGCCTAAAGGACTACCACCTAAGAGGGAAGTGGAGCACGAAATCCAATTAATTCCAAATTCCTCCTTGTTGAATATTGGATTGTATAGATAATTCATTCTGGAAGAAAACAAAGTAAAGAAGGAGTTGCAACAATTGTTGGAGCAGGGTGTGATTTGACCAAGCACCTAACCTTTTGGGTCACCTATCATAATTGTACCAAAGACGAAGGGGACTTGGAAAATGTGTATCGACTACAGGGAATTGAACAAGATTACATTAAATAATCATGCACAAGCACCAGTTGCTGGCCAATCTCAAGAAATGTGAGTTTTCTAAGTAGTCTTTGGTGTATATGGGGTATGTTATCAGTGGAGGAGAGCTCAAGATGGAGGCCATCATGAAATGGCCAATTCCTACAAATTGCACATAATTTAGGAGCTTTGTTGGGGAAACATGGTACTTGCAAAAGTTCATAGCTTGGTTTTCAACAGTAACTGCACCACTCCATGCAATAACAACAAGAAGTAAGAGTTTCTAGTAGGGGAAAAATCAACAAAAGGCCTTTGATGAGATGAAAATAAAGATCAGTCAAGAACCATTGCTCATGCTACCAATATTGCAGAAGCCCTTCAAAGTGGAGATAGATGCACGTGGGTATGCCTTGGGAGTAGTCCTGATGCAAAGAAAAAGGTTTTTTTGTGATCATTTTGAAGTATTTCATGGGGTGGTCCTCAACTACCATACCTACAACAAGGATCTCTATGCCTTGGTACAATATGTCAAAAAGAGGAAGCATTATATGATGGGAAAGGAGGCCATCATCCACACAGATCATCGAGATCTCTAGTATTTGCAGGCCCAAAGTAAGTTACAAAAAACTAGACACTACAAATTGATGGGATTCTTACAATAGTTTCATTTGGTCATAAAGTTTAAGAAGGGTAACACAAACAAGTTGGTATAAATTCTTTCACATCCACCCACAACCAATATTACATCTTTGGGAACTCTGATGCACATGGATTCTTTTACCCATGATGTATACAAAGAGGAATACACAGAAGATGAGGAATTCAAGGATGTGTTTCAACAACTATAGAGCCAATTTCATATAGAATAAGGTGACAACAATATTGACTATCATTTCTAGAATGGTTTACTCTAGAATATCAACAAGCTCTATGTTTCTAAAGGTGAATGATTGTATCTTATCAGAGAGACTCACACCTCCAAGGTTGCAAAATTTTTTTGTGTTGGGAAGACATTTTCCAACTTACAAAGGTATGTGTACTAGCCCAGAATGCAAGAAGATGTAGTGTGATATATTAGAGGATGTATACTTTGTTGTACCAATAATACCAGTAATAGGAAGCAAGGTCTATACCATCCCTTACCTGTACCCACTCGACCTTGGGAAAGTATTTCCACGGATTTTGTGGGAGGTTTACTAACAACCATGAAGGGACATGAATATATATTTGTGATAGTTGATAGGTTCAGAAAAATGTGCATTCTCATGCCTTGTAAAACACCATCAAGGGACATGAAGCAGTAAACTTGTTCGTTGGACATGTCTCGGTGCACTTTGGGATACCAAGGAGACTCATCTCAAACATGGACATCAGATTTCTCAATGCATTTTGGACTACATTGTGGGAGAATATGGACACTAAGCTCAAGAGGTCTACAACATTCCATCCACATATAGATAGGAAGACATAAGTAGTCAATGATACTTTGGTGCATATTTTGAAGGGTTACAATCAAAAGCATCTGAAGACCTAGGATGAAAATTTGATCTATATACAACAAAGCAGTCCACACTTCTATTGGTAACTCACAATTTGAAAATTTATTTGGATATTTTCCACCTTCACCCTAAGGAGGAGTGAGGGAGTGTAAGTTTTAAACCTGTGAAGTAAAGCAATGCATATAGATTCTTAAGAAAAACAAAAATTAATCAATGGCTCATTCACATAGTACACAGAGATTTATACCGGAAACCCTCAACCGGGAAAAACCTTTATTATCTTCATTATATTGAATTTCACCATTCACCATACAATATATACAATGTTTTTAGGTATTCCATAGATACCAAAACTCTAATCCCTTGGGATTAATTTAGAAAACTGCTAAAAATAGCAAAAAACCGCACAAAAAAAATTTCGGGCCACTGCGCGTAACCAAGGGGGCATACCTGGCCCCCCCTGGGACCCCCCTAGGAAGAACCCGGCGCACACGACACAACTTTCACTACTAGAGGGATCATTAGACATAATTGTCGAACCTGACATGCCCTCACACACACATGCAAAGAATATAACATATACCCAACATTCTCCAACTTGTTGTTTTCTTTGCATCCAAGTGTCCATAGGGTTATATAGTCAACAATCCAGGGAAACAATGCCCATTTTTACTCTACACCAGGAGAACGTTTTTGTGCTCACAGACTTTGTCAATAAATCTGCAACATTCTTCAAAGTGTCAACCTTTTCCAGCAACACCTTCTTTTCCTCAACCATGTCTCTCACAAAGTGATATTGAACATCAATATGCTTTGTATTAAAATAAATAAATTTTGGGTTCTTTGCCGGAAGGTGCACTCTAAATGTCACAGCTCTCAATCCTTGCATTTTTTTGTACCAACCCAATACACGAACCTGATCTACATGTCATCTGCTTCCTTGCTTGCATGAGTGGTTGCCATGTATTCAACCGTAGTTGAGAGTGCTACTACAACTTGTCTTTTGCTCATCCAACTGATTGCTCCTCCAAATAGGTTAAACCTTACCCACTTGCTCAGATCTTGATCGGATCTCCCGGCTTGATGCATCAACAAAACCATATGTCCCACCACTCATCAATCCTGGTCTTCCCTTGGTAGCACAATCCATAAAAGGTAGTGCCACAAAGATACCTAAATACCCTCTTTAATGTTGTCCAATCCTCCTTCCCTGGTTTTTTACATATACCTACTCAAAGCTCCCTACATGTGCAGAAAATATCCAGGTCAATCTGAGACCATTGCACACATCAACCTCCAACTTCTAGCGACATACAAACATGGGACATGTCTCTTCTTCTTCACATGTCTTGGGACTTTGATCTCTGAATAACTTTTACACCTATAGGAATAGGAACCTTAACGGTTTACTTCCATGCATATTGAAGCCTGCAATATCATCTCAACATATTTCTTTGATTCAGCGAGTTTCATGTTTTAAGCGATCTCTTTTAATCATTCGGAGATGAAGCTAAGAAACAAAGAGATCCTTCATGTCAAAAAATTTGGAGGATAGTTGTGATTTCACCTCCTTATTAACATCCATGTTATTTCCTAGCAAAAACATGTCATCAACATACAACACTACATAAAATGAAATGATTATACCAGCCTGCTTGGAATATACCGATCAACCTGCTTCTCACAAATCCCAAAAAAAGGATGTATGTAAAACCTTTGGTACCACATCTTTGGTGATTGCTTCATACCATATAATTGACTTCTTTAGCTTACAGACCATCTCTTTCTTTCCCTTTACTACAAAGCCTTACGGTTTAGCTTCATTGTAGATTTCTTCTTGAATCATGTAGGAATGTTGTCTTCACATCCATCTGTTCCCTTCAAGATCAAAAGAACAATATATAAAGAAATCTAATAAGTTAACTTAGCAATAATGGAAAATCTCACCAAAGTCAATTCCCTCTAGGGAATAACTTTTTGCTACTAACAGGCTTTGCATTTCTCCACTTTTCCTTAACCATTAAACTTCTTCTTAAACAACCATTCTTTACCAAACAAATTTTACTGTCTTCTAGCGGCAGCTCAATTGTATTCCATGCCTCATTCTTATCAAATGCATCCATTTCTTCTTCATGGCATTCTTCGAGTTCTATCCTCTTTGAATTCTTGCTTCACACTGACGGTTTTGGGATCTTCATCGGTAATAGATAAAGAAAATTGGAATGGAAATCATGTGGATTATACCTTCTGGTTTCCTTCTTTCTCTCAGCGATCTCCTCAATCTTGGTATGGGGTTCTTCTTCTTCTTCTTCTTCATCTTCTTCAAATGATTCAGATTTTGCATCATCAACTCAAGCTCTATTTTCTCAAGTTAGTCTTGCCTCAGGTAGGGATTCATGTTTGGACACATCTTTACCTCTCTCTAAAAACAACATCCCGAATTTAATGATCTTCTTAGTTTAAGGTTCCAAAGCTTATAACTTCACACCATCTTTTATAACCAATAAAGATACGCTTTCATCTTTTTTATCAACTTGCTCCTATTTTCCTTTTGGAACATGTACGCATAAGCATCACAACCAAAACACTCTAAGATGTTGAAGAGAGGTTTCTTTTCAGTCCACTGCCTTTATTATTGAGTTTTTCATCAACGTTGATGAAGGTGATTGATTAACAGGGTAACATCTTTGTACTGCAGCTCTACCGATTCTTGTCCTAACTTTGACATCGGCTGACATGCTCCTTGTTTTTTCCATCGATTAATGTTGTTCATCAGCTACGCAACTCCATTCTTATGAGGAGTGTATGGAGTAATCTTCTACCTTATATACCACACTTCTTATAGAATTCTTCATATTCATTCCCGCAGAATTATTCAAATTCATTTCCCTGAGAATTCTCCACCATTATCTGTTCTCCAATACCTTTATTTTCTTCTTTTAATACGGTTTTCTACGGGCATAAACTCTTCAAATTTATCAAATACCTCATATTTATTTCTAAGAAAATAAATCCATAATAGTGTTCAACCAAAGAATCATCTATGAATGAAACATAATACCTGGACTTACCTAGTGATGGAACATGCACAATTCAAAGCAGATCATTGTGTATCAACTCTAAGATCAGCTTTTTCTCTTGTAGCACCGGATGAGAATCTTACTTTCAATTATATCTTCATATATGCAATGTTCATAGAAATCAAATCGAGTGCAATTAGACATACATTCAAACATACCTTTACCATGTAATTGAAACCCTTTCTTCTACATTATGTCTCGATCTTTGATGCCACATCATGGTCTTCTTTTCAGGAATGATATTGGTCTTGTTTTCTTTATTTGTCTTCTCAGGAAAATAAACTATTACCAATAAGTATAAGTGCTTCCCAACAACTTGGCCATAGTTCACACCTGAGAACTCACCCTCATCAACGCCATTTCTCCTCTTACCATCTTGCAAGTGTTCTTTCCAAATACATCCTACTCTGCATCTTCCAACTTGCTTAGAGATATTAGGCTCCCGGCTAGTTTTGGAATGTCTAGAACCCAGGAGTTCTAATCCTTCGATCTTTTATCAACAACTTAACCTTCCACGTCCCATGATTTTGGTTGAGTAATCTCCTAGGAATACATCAGCCATTGTATTTTCATATTAGGAGAACCTGTAGAGTCATATGGTATGTGTGCACAGTCGATCAGCCATACATAATGGTATGCGTAATGCCTGTAGATGCGAGGTAAATATCACTTGCTTCTTAGGTGGGGTTTTCTCCTCTGTGGAAGAGTTACTATGAGATCCCTTTGGTTTTCAACCTTCTTAGACTTGCAAAATTTCTTATCATGCCTTGTTTTACCACACACTTCCAACATTTCCTCAAATATTTTTCTGGAGACTTAAATCTACACTGTGGATTTAGATATCCCCGAGCTTACCAAGATTCACATGTCTTGGTATGACCTCTTACAAATGAGCATATGTGATATGACTATCCATGCTACGCCTCATCTCTTGAATATTAACAAGGATGAAGCTACATCCTCATACTTCAAATATAGATTAGGTGTTACTACCAATTTCACAAAACCAAATTATCCCAAAGTGGAAAAAGACATATACGATGACATTTATCTTCCTTACTTGGTGTAATATTAGTGGAGACAAGTTGACTTACCAGGGTGTTAAAGGCATTTAGATGTTACGTCACGAGAATCTCCATCTTCCATCTAAGATGATACAACTTCTCAAAGAAACAACTTGTTTACGGGGACTTTGATTGATACAAATTCCCTAACTTATCCCATAGTTCCACTTGAGCGTAGATTCTCCGGACATTCAGCAACCTTTGAATCTCCCAAACATGATTCGAATAGTACTCATTTCTCTTTTGTCCAAGGGTCTCCCAATATTCCTTGACATACCAATAGGTTGTGTAATAGTATTTTGTGTACCAGAAGATTGTGTAACAGTAGACTGTGTGCTAGTAGAATGTGTGATGGTGCCGGGGATCCTAGCGATCCATTGTTTTACGGTCTACAGAAGGTCCTCCATCTTGAGCTTCATAGCTCAAATTTTTACCATTGAACTTCTCTATCCCAATTCTAGATGAGCTCGCAATTCCTCTTACAATACTCGAATATCCTTTGCAAAAGCTCCCACTAAACCAGGGTTTATCATAGACCCAAGATAAGCGATCTATCAAGACCAAGCCAAACCCTCAACAACAAGATAAACTTGATCTATCAAGACCAAGCCAAACCCTCAACAACAAAGGCGTCCCTCTGAAGCCAAAAACGAGCTCTGATACCACATGTAAGTTTTAAACCTACAAAGTAAAGAAAAGCATATAGATTCTTAAGCAAAACATAAATTAATCAATGGCTCATTCACATAGTACACATAGATTTATACCGGAAACCCTCAATTGGGGAAAACTAATGGCTCATTCACATAATACACATAGATTTATACCGGAAACCCTCAACCGGGGAAAACCTTTATTATATTCATTATATCGAATTTCACCATTCACCATACAATATATACAATTTTTTTAGGTATTCCGTAGATACCAAAACCCTAATCCATTAATCCGAGATTAATTTAGAAAACCGTTAAAAATAGCAAAATCCGCTAAAAATAGAAAAAAACCGCCCAAAACAAATATTTTGGGGTGCTTCCCTGGGCTACTGCTCGTTGTCGAACGTTGCGTGTAACCGGGGGGGGGGCATACTTGGCCCCCCCTGGGACCCCCCTAGGAAGCACTCGACGCACATGACACAAAGAGCACTACTAGAGGGATCATCAGACGCAGTTGTCGAACCTGACACGCCCTCACACATACATGCAAAGAATATAACATATACCCAACAGGGAGGACCTCATAGGATATGCATTAAAAACAGAACAAATTATTGAGAAGATCAGGAAGATCCATTTGCAAGTACAGGTCTAGACATGACCAACACAGAACAAAGAGAACATTTAGAGTGGGAGATAAAGTATGGTTACAACAGGATAAGGAAAGACTAAAGGGTCCCAGTAAGAATATCAAGGCTTTGTGGTATGGTCCTTTTAGGGTATTGGAAAAGGTGGGAGATAACACCTAGAGACTTAGTCTACCCCCATACATGCACATTTACCCAATAATGAATGTGGAGAATCTAAAATTCTATGAGCCTTCCATGTTAGATCATGAGGAGGAGTAGGTCCTACCTTCCATAGAGGATTTAGCACCAAATTCTTAGGAAGAGTTGACATAGGACACATTTTTGTAGAAGTGGTTAAGAACTACAAGACAGGGGCACCATGACCTTTGTCAGGTTGGGTTGAAAGTATAACTTCCAGGAAAACCAAAGTGGTACACTAGGGAGAAGGTAGAGGAAACATTTTATCACCTGATTTAGTAAAGCTTTTGGGGACCAAAATTCTCCCTAAATGGGGAGATATGATCTGGATTGGATCATTATATCATTTTTCATCTATCTCAATTATTTTAGAGTGGAAAAAATTGGAGGAATCATCTTGTGGGGTCGTTTTAATGGAAAGTCCCATTTTGGAGAATTAGGGTTTGAAACCTTATGGAGCTATTTTGAGGCATCAAATAACATTTTTGGGGGTCAAAAATTTCCCATCAAAGTAAAGTTGGGACCCCATGACACTATTATACACATTGAAACCTTTCCAACGGTGCACAAATCGTGTCAATTGGAGCTTGTATGCAAACGTTACGCCTCCCACAGGTTGACCTACCCTATTGACCACCATGGGACGAGAGGATTCCACGTCATCCCCCATTACTCATGCATATGAAGCTAGCCACGTGAGGAATTTCAAGAATATTCTAGAAGTTTCAAAACCTTATCACAATTGAGGGTTGATGAATTCAAAACCCTAACCCTAGACGAGTATCGGGCTATGTTAAATATCGGGCCGCTAGGAGGAGAAGGGGTTACATTCTATGTTATTATATTTTGTTCCATAGTAGAGAAGAACAACTATGAGTGGGAAATTAGACAACATACCAAGGGTTTAATGTTTTGTAGCAGCCTAACAAACCACATTTCTTAGATAACTCCATAAAGAGTTCCTTCTCCTTTGTACTTTCATTATTTCCATACTAGAGAAAAAAGAGCAGAGCAACCTCACCTTCTAGTTGGGTTTTCTCTCATAAGGGTTTCCCGGAGAAAATATTTGTGTTATTTGTGGATGGTATGTGATTGTATTTTACTATTCTCTATTTTCTAAATTATATATATTTCATGCATAAGAAGGAAATCAATAACTAAAGATTTTGGAATCTAAAGGAATTTAAACTTCATAATGCAGATTTTAGTTTTATTTATCATATCTATTGTGAAAAATTGTTCTAGTGGATCCACGATAGTTTACAGATCATTTAATTAAGACACCACCAATTTTTAATCTCTTCCCTTCTCAAAACCCGTTTATCCCTTATGTTATTTGTGTCTCCCCCCATAATATTGATTCTTCTAATCCTTTCACATCGCTTCCACCCTTGCAACCACCCCCCAACATTGGGTGTTTACTCATCCATGCTAATAGATTTAAATGGTAGCCTACCTTCTTCAACAACTAACATTTTGATCCAAGTAGGGATTTCCTATATGAACCCCCCACATGCTCTCCTTATTAATTCCTCCAACTTCTGAAAATGATTGATAGGATTCTACAACAAATTCTACTATATAGCCTTATACTACAGTCTTCACCTAGAAATCAACTGAGTGGGTGAGGCTCCTTGTTGAAACAAAATATTTTTTTGATATTCTTGTGTACCTCATCCTTCTCTCTTCGAGCATACTTTGGTGCTTCTTCAAGTCATTTCAACCATTTGAAAAGGATTACTAGAAACTCAAACCAAAAGACTTCATACCCATCCCTACTAGCATCACCATAAAGTGACTATTTCCCAACACTACTCAATGTTCCATCCATGCAACTCTACTTCTTGTGCAATGAAACCCTTAAACTTATTTTCAAAATAGTTGTCGATCCATGATTTTAAGAACCTCTCTCTCATCCTACTGAGGCCCCTCTCTTATAACATGGTCCCAAAAATGAAACCATTTGTTGGCTCTTTTTGGAGACCAAGGTTCTCTTGGATGTCCAAGGAAGGTCCTGTGTAGTCTAGTGTGCTAGCATTTTCAATCCTCATGAGGGGAAGGTCTCATTTGAAAGCACTAGCAAGACTAAGGATAATAAGGGAAGTTGTGGGATGAGTAGGTAACCATCCTAATCTAGCAGTCATTCATAATAGAAAAATGCTACTCTTAGGCAACTTTGTAACATTTGTATTATGTGCATATTCATAGCATGATGTATATTTACTCTAATCGGAGATAAGTAGAACCATAAACATACCAGTCATACAAATATGATAAGACAATACTCAAAATGAAAAGAAGAGGTGCTTCCACTACTCCATAGCAACATAAAAATATGGTACATTATCACACCCACAATAGGGACATGGGCAGTTCATGACAACGACATACTACAAACTCTATTTTGCAACACCAACAAAATTATCATCATTAACCTCAAACAAAATGAAAAAGACCAAAAAATATCAATAATAGTATTGATAACTACCTCAACTCGTAGTCCTAACTGACTACTTATATAATACATGCTAACATTTTTTTATTTTATCAAACCCTAAGTAACCTAGTTTGCTACATAAATAAAATCCATTACATATCATAATAACTAGCCAATTAGGCTTCAAAATAAGGTTTTCTTCCATCTTTGGTGTAACTAATTGTGGCTTCACATGACGCAACTAAGGTTGTCCATGTGTCACGCCATCTTTCTTCTTGTGCACTAGCCAAAAACGAAGGGGAAAACAACTCCTCTACTATGGAAAAATGTAAACTCAACTAGCCCCCATAAACCTAGAAGTCACTAGGGTCAATGATGTCAACAATTGCATATATTTGCACATATGCCAACTGACTATTGTTACAACTCCAGGTGGAAGATTGGGTAAATGGGGAAAATCCTCCCCATCCTAGATATCCCTATGATAAAATAAAAGTCATCCTTTGTGGGTTGGAACCACAGATCAATACAAACCTTGAAGACCTACCTAGAATTATCCCAACAACATATCAATTGTATCAATAAGTCTATGTTTCCCTTGAGGGAGTTAGTCTCCTCATAAAACTTGAGGTCAACATCCCTTAAAAGGAGATGATTCTAAATCCTTAATACGATGAAGGAACATATCCCTTTCCCTCTCTAAGAATTTCCATGTATGTCCTAATGTATATGGGTTCACTTGCTACTACTATGATTACCCTTGATTCACATACAAATCTCATTAGACAAACATATCTCTAAAATAAAATATAAAAATCTATACTAAATTACCATTTGCAATATTTATTAAATATTGAACTTCAATTTTTTTGCATAAAAAATGTGTTAAACTAACCAGTGTGCCAACATTTAAGAAACACACCATACACATTGTACTAAAATTTTACAAGCGCACCAACACATTCAATGCTCTACATTTATACTACTGCACCTTTAAGGGTGTTCGTGCTAAATTTTTCATGCACCGATAAGTTTTAAAAATACTATTTTCTATCTATGTGATTTACCTATTGGTGTGTCGGATTTATTATCGTGCACTGAAGTTAGTGCACCAAAAACTATGATACACGGATGAAGGAGAGCACCATCATCCCTTGTTGTTACCAATGGTGTGAAGTGCACCACATTATACTAGGGAACCCCTACTGGTGCATCCATAGATTTATTAGCACACGAGAGAGCACAAGAAGATTGTATGCATTCTTATAATTTTCCGCTGCACTTAGGATGCTTGGAAGCACCCTGCACCAGTGCGTCCTATATATCCACCATTCACTAGTGAGAGATATCATGGTGGATTTATTTATCTATGTGTGCACTAACAACACTAGACGATGTTACCAAACATTGATGACATGCCTAATCTTAAATTGACGATGTTACCAAACATTGCTACCAGTGCATCCATACATTTGTTAGTGCACTAGACAACACATGGAATTTCTCTATGTCAAACATATCTCTCCAATGCACTTAAAATGTTGTGGTCCATTGTTTATGAATGTGGTTTTCAAGAGCACCGAACTTTGGTGTGAACCAACTGTGGATGGAATTTTTCTCAACAAAATTTTTAAAAACTACCAAATAAAGCCTAATTTAAAATTTTAAACCATTTAAAATGCAAATTAAAGAATATGAATAAATTTACCTGGTCTCTTCTTCAAGGATGCATAGTCACCGAATAGAGAAAAATGAAAATTTAGTGTCATTTGCAAAATTCCAAAACGAACACAGATCCACTGTGGAAGTGAAGAAATTAACAAATGTTACAATCCAGTAGCAGTAAACAATGGGGTGGGTAAGGAAATACTAAGCATCGCTGATGGTATGCGTGAAAGCACTGAATGACAATTGAAATGAAAATTATGGCTTCAAATTTTTTATTTTTACCCTATCATGATATGCTTAATACATTGATGCATTATATGTTTAGATGCATTGTTTATTTTTTCAAGTATTTGTTAACCTACATCAATGCCTCTAGTGGTGTTATGTACCAATGCAGTTAAATATATTGGACATAATGAAGTGCTTTTAGAAAAAAATGTTGATATTTTTAAAAATATTTTAACCTTGGTGTGCATGTCAAGGTTACACACTAGTGCAATTAAGTTTATCAATAGCACCAATCGAATTTTTTTTAATGGCTTATATTTTTTAAAATATTTTAACCTACACTTGGTGCATGTGGTAGGGTTATGCACTAATGGTGTATTTGGTATGGTTAGACCTCAGTGCTCTTTATCTATTCAATGTACCAAGAAGCATTTTTTAACAAATGATCGATATATTTTATAAGATATTTTAATCTACTTCAATGTGTGTGCTATGGTTGTATGCATCGATATTGTTAAATATAAATGATGCATCCATAAGTTTTTGAACAAATATCACTTATTTTTTAGAAAATATTTTAACCTACTTTGGTGTGAGTGGTCTGGTTATACAATAGTGTGTGGTTAAATATAAATGGTCCAAGAACAATAATCTTTAAACAAATGTCCCATATTTTTTATAAAATATTTTATCCTGCTTCTATGTGAATGGTATGGTTATGCATTGTTGTAGTTAAATATAAATGGTGCACTGACAAACTTTTTGAAAAAATAGTCAATTTTATCATTTAAGCGCACCAGAATGTCAAAGGGGGAGAAAAGGAGTGGTCCAGACCAGATGCTACAGTTGGAGGTCCAAACCTATTAGCGTAGTCATTCAGGGTTGCCATCAATGCCAAAGGGGGAGATTGTTGGCATGTTTTCAGGTAGATGTACTTGTCATTGATGGAAAGATCAGAGCATGCAGTGATGGAAAAATAGGGACAACGTAAGCTCAGAAGAGATAGTGCAGAGGTGCAAGAAGAGTTCAAGAGTTTGCTTGTTTATTTGATGGCAAACAGGTAGGCAAGGAAGATCAGCAGCGCAGGGATAATTGCATAAAAAGATCAGAAGCGTAAACTCCATTTTGGAGTTTCAGATACCGGGTATTGGAGGAGTCAAGGAAGAAACTCACGCAAGAATGCCGAAATGTCGGAATACGTTGATCCGACTCCATTTCAGAGTTTCGGATATCGGGAGATTGAGAAGTCAAGAGTTGAGACTCTTCAACACAAGAGTCCCGGAGTTGCGAAATCTGGAATCCCGAAATCCCGAAAGAGGTACATCAAAAAGAGTTTTACAGACCAAGAAATAACTCCATTTCGGAGTCCCAGATACCGAGAGTTGAAGTGTCAAAACACTTCACTACAGGAATGTCGAAATGTCGAAACGGCGAAATGCGAAACGCCGAAATCCCGAAAGCAGGAGACAGTTCCAGATACCGGGAGTTGAAGTGTCAAAACACTTCACCACAGGAGTCCCGGAATCGAAAAATGAGAAACGCTGAAATCTCGAAAGCAGGAGACAGTTCTGGACACCGGGAGTTGAAGTGTCAAAACACTTCACCACAGGAGTCCCGGAATCACGAAATGCGAAACGCCGAAATCCCAAAAGCAGGATACAGTTTCAGGTACTGGAGTTTCGGATACCGGGAGATGGAGGAGTCAAGTGTCGAGACTCCTCATCACAGGAGTCTCGAAGTTGCGAAGTGTGAAAAGATGAAAATCTTATCTGACTTCATTTTGGAGTTTCGCAAACCGGGACTTGGAAGTGTCGAGAACATTCACATCAAGAATGCTGAAATCGCGAAGTGATCTGGGTCGATAGATCCAGGAGGAGAATGTCGCAGACCACGTCAGAAAGGACAGGTGGAAGACTATGACACATGGCACTATCAGACAACGACAAGTGTTGAGTTGATTAGGCATTTCAGGCCACTGGAAATCACAATTCTGAGTGACACGTGACAGCCACTCCGATCACGACACATCATCGAGTGACGCAAGACTGACCTCACTCCGGGAGTTTTTTCTTCGAGAGTTTTAACTCCATCACTCCCCCAAAGTCTCGAAGGCTGAAGTCTCGAGGCAGAGGATAGTCGTCCGATCACCACGGATCGAGGACCGTTGATCTGGAGATCGAATCACTTGTGTGATTGGAGAGGGGTCATATTCTAGGGGTCACATCGTCGAAGAACTGTAGAAGATAACTTGAAGTGGCAAGATCCATTTCGGATTTTCGAGGATCGAGACATGGAGAGTAACAAAATATTCACCACGGGGATCCTGAAATGACGAAGTGCGAAATGGAGAACTGAACGCAAGATTCAATGAAGTCAATTCAACGGTGCAAATGAATTTGAATAAGATCGGAGGGATACTGTTGCACTTCACAGTGTGACTGCTAGAAACAAATGATGGTTTTTGCCAGAGGATGAGCTCGTCTATGACAGAGAAGATGAAGAGTCTCAACTACCAGAGAAGCTGAAGAATCCCGAGATAACACCCAATGATAATGGATGCATGGGTAAAACTGACAGAGAAGCTGAAGAGTTCCCATGATGATCAGGCAGAGCACTCAGAATGAGCAGGAGATGAAGAATAGAGAGAGACAATGTGGCACACATGAGATGGGATAGTTGTGGAAGAGTGAAGTGGAGAAAACACCCCGATGTGGAGGAGATTGGTGCGGTAGAGGATGCAAGAGCAGAAGCAGATTGCATGCAGAAGGTGCATAGAGAGTATAAGAATGCTGAACAAAGAAGAAATGGGTGTGGTTGTCGAGTGTGATTGAGGTGTGAAGAAGGAGGCAGAGCGTAGCAACAGAAATGTACAGAAGGGGAATGGTGCATTGAAGGGATATGGTGCAGAGAGCATAACAGGCAAAAGAACAGAAAGCGCAAGGAGTGTGCAAAAGACACTGATGCAGACAAAGCAGCGCAGTGTAGCAAAACAGTGATGAGACCGGTAAGCCATTGAAGAACTTTATATCACTGTAATAAGTTTCAGTAGCAAAGATTTATATTTCAGGGTGGTAGGGAGGTGCTAGGGGCTAAGTTTCAAAGAGTAAAGATTTATATTTCGTGGTGGTGGAGGAAAGCAGGAGGACCGTTGTCCCTCGAGGTCTGGCGGTGTTTGAACAAAGGAGTTCCAGAACTTCCATCCGCTGCGAAGAGAAACCAGGTGGTATGCGAGAACTGTTCCTCTCATATACAAAGTTGCGCATGTGACTGAAGTTATGCTTCCATCCGGGGCCGGTACCGGAAATTAGGGAGTTGGTGCTTCCTTCTTAGTGGGTGCTAGAGAAAACCGTGGAGTTGGTGCTTCCTCTAGTTGATGCTAGAGAATCCGGGGAGTTGTTGCTCAGTAGCAACTTTGCAAAACCGAGGTTGTAGCCCCATTATGAGTTGGTGCTCATATGTATGATAAGAAATGTATAGATTACCTATCATATAAAGAAGAAGAGGTTTTTACCCCTTTACAGGGCTCTCTCGTGAAATATCCGCCTCCTGCATCTCATATGTGTGAACGATGTTGAATGGTCTATTGCTTTACTCGCATTACGTATCATCATTGAGTGATTTGGAAAGAGTTTAAAATAAGTAAAATCTTGCTCTAAGATTAAAAGTTGCAAGCAACCCATTCACCTCCTCTTAGTTGTTGTTCAACAATTGGTATCAAAGCCGACACATTTTATCTAAGGGTAGATCCTAGAGCTTAAACATGTCAAGCCATGAAGGAAATTCAACCAATAAGGACCCTCTGTTTCAATGAAACAAACTTTGCCTTCTGAAAGTTATTAGAATGAGAACCTACATAATATCTTTAGGTGCAGATGTCTGGAATATGGTAGATAATCGGGTTATGTAAAGCCAGTTGTAGATAGCTAATAAGGATGATTGCTTTTAGAATTTAGCTTCAACGCTAAGGCTATGAATGCTATCTTGAGTGGGCTTGAAGAAGAAAAATTCATAAAATTCAGCGCAATCTAGGAACCGCCAAAGCAATGTGGGACAAACCTATTAGCAAAATTATGACGGTAATGAGAAGGTACATTTCGCCTTCAAACGCATGTAATATAGCTGCCTGAACAACCTAAGATGAAAGAAGATGAAACCGTTGGAAAATACTCTTCCGAGTAGTAGAAGAAATGGTAAATGCAATATAACTACCCTTGGTGAAAAATTGAGGAACCTTCTTTAGTCTAGAAAATCTTGAGATCTCTCCTGACAGGGTTCAATCCGTCTCGCTATAGAAGAACTTAATGATCTAAAACCTTTGAGTTTGATCAACTCTAGGAACATTTCACTACATATGAAATGAGAATAGTTAAAGATAAACCCACCTTAGAAGCTACATCATTTAAGGCGCATAAGAATGTGGATTCTGAGTTTGATGAAATTGAAGCAAAATTCTGTAAGAGGACTCCAAGAAGGGGATCGAAAATACAAAGGTAAATTGTCTTCTTCAAATGTTTTGAAGCTGAGGGTAGGATAGGTCATTTTACAAGTAAATGTCTGCGTACAAAAGAAAGGATTAGACATATGATAATGAGGAGAAGCACAAACACGTAAATTTATTTAAAGAGAATAACTTTTAAGAAGAAAAAGTCTCATGAAACAATGATGATGATCCTTCGATGATGAAGACAATGACTCATCCATTGAAGATAAATTAAAATGATCTTCATGCTTATGGACAAAGAGGACGGCGATAATAAAAAGCACGTGAAGTGATGCTAATGAAGAAGAAGTTATGGTTGACATGGAAGGAGAACCAATTAATGCACCGAAGAGATTGGACGACTAAATTTAAGAACGTAGCAAAGACAATTGTTGATAGAGTTTAAGAAAGATAGTAAAGAACCCGATGAAGACCTTGTCCCAATTAAAAGTGGAATTCAGAAGAGGCAAAAGAAAAATTGAAGATTACTATGAAACTAATGCCATCTAAAAGAAGGCGTGATGAACTTTAGAACAAGAAGTAGTGAAAACTAGGAAGAGATGGAGAAGTTTCAAACACTGTATCATCAAAATATATCCAGTATCAAAGCCCCGTATTGATTTAGCCACCATTCAATCAACAAAGGAATCCACAATTTAAAACCGGTTTGCGAAGCTATGAATAGGGACTGCGTTTCAAGAAAAACTATTAGAACCAATCAAGTTTGGTCAATCTCTACAACCACGACAACAAACCCTAGTAAACAAAGGAAGACAACCACTTCAGGACGAAAGTAAAGAAAAGGTGCCAGACTGACCCAGAACAAAGAAATAGTGCACTCCATGATGAAAGACGTCATCACGAAGAAATCGACTTGCTAAAAAAGACAACCATTTTCCAGTTACAAATAATTTTTCTATGGCTGTTGTTTGTATTGTTCTAACTTTGGCCTCATGCTTGCGCAAATTGTTCCTTAAGACTTAGACATGAGGAATTAAGATTTCAAAGGAATAAATACTTTCCACAACAAAGAAATTGATCACGCCCAAGCAACAAACCTTCACAGATTGCAACTGCCAAACTAAGTTTAGAGACATGCCACCAAGGGAGTCACAACAATCAACAAATACCAAGTATTAACAATGAATTTTAACGATTGAACAACGAGATTGAATCGTTACATCCTACCATAGCCATGGACATAACCGGCTAATCCACACCATGAACCATGAACCAAATTTGAATCCCACCGAAAATGTCAAGGTGAGAAGAAGAAAGAGGAAAGTGACAAGTGTGGATTAGTGTTAAGTCATCCGAAAAGAAAAACAAACCCTTGGTATATATGACAAAGGGGATTCTCCAAACATAAGGATGGGAGACAAAAGGTAAAGCTCTCATCTTTAAGTGAAAGAAAATCGTGTCTTGAACCTTTGGAAATTATGCTCCAAGTAAAATAAAGGGTAAAGGATGGTGAGTCAAGCACTGGTGCAAAGGAAAAAGCCTAAGATGTTCTAATTTGTATAATAAACATGACCGTAAGAAGTCAAATGTGCATTTAGGATGTAGTGGTGTTCACGCCCAAGGACCGTAAGATAAAGTCCTAAACTCGTGATGTGTGTCCAAAGGCATAAGACAAAAATAATGTATATGACGGATGAAAGAAAATAGAGAAGAGGGTCATCTACAAACATGATGAAAGATGGTTATGGCATAGAGACTTGGACACCTAAACTTAGACCACTTAATCAAACTCAAAATCTCGAGGGTAGCAAAATATCTTCCGAGAATATCAAAGCCCCGCCCAAGATTCAATGTGTAAACCCTGCCAAGTAGGAAAGATAACCGTGACACACGCTTTAAGTCCAAGAGCTTTACTTCAAACAGAAACCATCTAACCAGTTCATATGGATTTATGGGGACCATCAATAGAAGGCATGGAAAGAAAACTACTTCATGTTGATTATTGATGATTACTCCAAACTTACCTAGGTTGCCTTTCTGCTGAAAAGCCAGCTTTGCGTTTAAAATATTTGGTGTCGAATCGAGGACTCAAACAAGATGCTGCGCCAAGGATCAAAATCTTATGAGAGCTCATACCGCGACTTGAAGAATTCGTGATGTGTTGATCAAAAGAGAATACACCATCCCAAGAACTCCACAACAAATGGAATAGTTGAGAGGAAAAAACATAATGGCAGAAACAACGCCAATGATGAATGAGAAGAACAAAATCCAAACCTATTGGGTAGAAGGCCAATAATAAATAACGCCATGTTTTAACAAATATCACCTCAGACCACAAAGTGGTAAGACACCTTATGAACTATGGTATGGGAGACCCGCCTAATTAAACACTTCAAAGTCTTCAGGAATAAGTGCTACATAAATCAGTTTACTATAACCCTAAAATACGATGACAGTAATACTAGTTGCATTTTAAAGTATGCTACAAAACAACAAAGGAAACATATGCTATAATAAGAGTTTGCATAAAATGGTTGAATGTAATGATGTAAAAATTGATGAGGAACCCAAAGAAGAGAGGTACGAATGAGTCCCTACGTAATACGGCCAAATCTGAAGTTTCGACGAACGGTGTCTAGCGAATCCGAAATGAAGACTCGAATCGACAACATTACGGATACCGTGACGTATTCCAAATCATCATGGTTAACTTCAAATTCCTCCTCTAGAGTCACTCAAAAGAATCATCTTGCAAGTCAAATAATTGGTGAAAAGACAAAGGTGTACAAAACCGTAAGAGAAAGATAATCAAAACACCGAACAATCACATATATTTACATCCATGCTGAACCCAAGAATTTTAATGAAGCTAGCAAAGATGACCATTAAATGCCTAAATGAATGATGAACTGATCAAAATGGTAGAAAAACAATACATGGGAGATTTTTCAAAGACCCGAAGGTAAAATGTCATTAGCTCCAAATAGATCTTTAAGAAAAAGTTGACGAGCAGGACAAGTTGTCGTGAAATCAAAGCAAGATTGGTCTCCAGAAGGGTATGCTCAAATAGAAAGACTCGATTTTGATGAAACATTTTATACCATTAGAAGCCATCGACATTTTCCAAGCCATCGCTATGTCATAAAGTTCATCAATGGATGCTTCGTCATCTTTCTAAAATGGAGATTTCAAATGGTGAAGACTATATGGAACGTAAACTGGGGAGGGTTTTGAACTCATTCGATAACTCGAATTTAGCATGCAAGCTTTCAAAAGCCTCGAGCTACGGTTAAACAAGCTCCCCGCACGCCAGATCAGATAATCATCCCAAAGCATTAAAAGGGTTCAGAGAACAATTGACAACAATCATATATCAAAAGAGGGTGATGATCTGGTACTCATTGTGTTGGTATATTGTAGATGACATCATCTTCTGATGTAATAAGGATCTGCTATACAATGGCTGGTTTCCTTGAGTCCGAAGCTTGAAATTATTCCGATAGTTGAACTATCATTTTTCTTGTTTTGAAAATTACTCAGAGGCCCGAAGGATGTTCATTTCTCAAGAAAAAATATCTAAGAGGAATGCCACATTCTTTAAATTGAAGACTCTAAACCCAACAATCTATGGTTACCCGGATGCAAATTCATAAGGACGATGACCCTACAAGATCAAAGTTCATATAGATCAACGATCGGTGATATTCGCTGTACATCACAACATCTCACCGCATTACAATGCACGTTGTTGAAATGGTATGAAGATACTACCACACCTAAACATATCATTTGCTAATAATCGTGCTGCTGATATCTGCATTTGTTAAAACAATGAATATGGTCCGGTGGTATCCCGTAAATCAGAATTTTCGCCAATTGCCTATTCGTGACATACGATTAAGGCAAATTGTTTTGATGAGAAAAAGCACCGCTGGAAGCATTCTCCCCGGTGATTCATTAGTTGCATGGATTAGTAGAAAGCAAGGTTCCATTTCTTTATCAACCACAGAGAGTACATTGTTGTTACACCCATAACAATACATATTATGGATGATCTCGCATAATTCTGCGACTTTGAGGTAAAATAAAGACCGACTTCCATTCCATTGTGATACCGACTAGTGCCATCGGCAGGTCCATGAATCCAGATCCACCTAAGACTAGCATATCCCAAGCAACACCATTTTCCAGAGAGCGTCACCAATATAATACTCCAGTCCATTATTCCAAACACAAAACAAATTGTAGACATCTCTTTACTAAACCCCTTAGCCAAGACACCATTTGAATAGGCCCGGCTGTATTAAGGTCATCCCCGTCTACACCTAAGAGAGTCCATCCCATTAGTGAGCTTTGCATTGTTAAATATCTGATACCCTAAAATATCGCGAATGTTTCTGTGAGAGGATATTGCCTTCTTTGATTAATCCATGCCGCAGAAAATGATGGTCCTGGACCGATTGATGCTACGCTGGAGGTCCAACAAATTAGCCGCTAGCCTATCTGTAGCTGCCATCAATGCCAAAGGGGAGATTGTTGGCATGTTTTCAGCATATGCTGGTTTATCATTGATGGCAAGATCAAAGTATAAAGCGATGGAAAAACAGGGACAACGAAGCTTGTTATATATGAGGGTGCAACGAAGAGCAAGAGGCGCTCTTTGTCATTTGATGGCGGGCCAGGCGTGCAAGGAAGACTGCCAGCCGCTAGTTGATACCGGTATTGAAAGATCGGTTTAAACTTCATTTCGGAGCTCGGATAATCGAATCAGAGCCATGAAGAAAACTCACGACAAGAATGCCTGTAAACGATCGCTAAATGCTAAAACACCGGAATGCGCTTTATCCGACTCCATTTCGGATGCCTGTACCCAGAGATTGAGAAGTCGAACTGAGACTTTCAACACGTGAACTCAGAAAGGTTACCGAACTGTAATCCCAAATCCCCAAAGAGCGTCATCAACAAGAGTTTGCATGACCTGAAATAATCCATTCGGAGTCCCCGATATCGAGTTGATCGCATCGAAACACTTCCACCACGGTGGAGGCCGAATGCCAAAATCGTGGAAACAAAATCTCAAAGCAGGAGACAGCCCTCGGATAATCGGAGTTTAGCGTCAAAACACTTCACCAATGGTCCCTAATCGGAACAAAACGCTGAACCTCGGAAGCAGGAGACACCGATACTAGAGTTGAAGCGTCAAAACACTCACCACAGAGTTCCAGACCAAATGCAAACCAACTCCAAAAGAAGGAGACAGCTTTATACCCTGAGTTTCGATAATGGGAGATGGAGGAGCTGCGTCGAAAGGTTACGGTGTATGAACTTAACTGGGAGAGGGGGGGCAGAATCGCTAGTGTAGATTTATTAACATCTTAATTTCTATTTTTAACTTTGAATCATTAATCTTGGTATGTTATCTTTAACTGCGGAAATCTGTGAAGTTATAAAATATAAAGCGTATAAGATAAAGAACAACAATCACAATACGCATTCATTCAAGGCACGACACAACATTTTTCAAAGAGGAAACCCAAACCGTGAAAACCTCGGCTCTCTTAAGATGTTCGGGAAGAAGCTTCAACTTACATCTCATCTTTTAAGTGAGCACCAACTCATAGAGAGGTTAAGCAACCTCCATTAAGCAAGCAAATAACCGGCTAAGAGCACCAACTCCCACAGTATCCCAACACCCACTGGGTGGAAACACCAACTTCATTTTTACTTCGTGAATTCAACTGAATCGTGAAGTTGCACCAACCTTCATATATTCTCCTACAAGCACCCACTTATAGAAAGAGACATGCCACGCCTCCCTAGCACCCACCCTACCACCCTAGTTCGAATAAAATCTTTCTCAAACAAATTTGTTTATTCTAATATAGCTTGCTGGGCTTCATTGCTATAAGCCGCCCGGGATGAACTATCTCTGATCTTCTAACTCCGCTTCACCTACAAATCGCTTTTATTGCCTTTGATTCCATTACCACTTTCATCACAATCAAGCCCATTCTCAAATTCTTCTCCTGTCACGCTGGTGTTCTCCTCCTTCATTTCTGCTATTCAGAAGGCTCTCTTTTCACTTCAACAACTATTCATCTCTATTCCAGCACATTATATAGATTCAACATGGTTTTCCAGCGCTTTCAACTCCATCTACAGCTTCCTTTTCTTCTGCTTTTGCATGCTTTCATTCTCCTTTATTTTCTGAACTTACTCTTTTCATTCCTCTTCTACGCATGCCACATCGTGCAATGCTGTTTTCCTCCTGTCTTAACTTCCAGCCTAATTTTAGACTAAAAGTCTTTTCTACTTTTCTTAACTCTAACCGTAGCTCTTTTTCTTTTATTCGTTTCTTCGCTTCCCATGCCGTTTCTCCTCATTTCTCGAATCAGTTTTTGTCAGCTTCTTACATTATTGCCAATTCTCATGCAACGCTAGGTTCCAAGTAGCTGTGGTTCGTTGAATGTGGTTCCATGATCCGTTCCAGCATTGTTCCAAAGAAATAGGTTCCAACATCCTCTGTTCCAGCAATGTGGTTCCAAAGAATAGAGCCAAAGAATGTGGTTCCAAAGAAATTTGTTCCAAAGATTCTGCTTTAGCATCTATCACGCTTTCAAATCAGGATTCAAAGATTTGTGTTTCGAAGATTCACGCTTCAACATCCGGGTGGATTCAACATTTGTGTTTCAGCAACTACGTTTCAACATCTGAGATCAACATTTGTGTTTCAGCATCAACATTTCAACATCTGTGATTCAACACTTGCGTTTCAGCATCTAATACGCTTTCAAATATCTCGAGATTCAAAGATTTTGTGTTTCAAAGTGATCTACGCCTAACATCCTAGATTCAGTGATTTGTGTTTCAAAGATTCACGTGCTTTCAAAGATCTGCATTCAAGACTTGTGTTTCCAACAGATTTAGGTTAAAATGCCTCAGAGCCAAATGTTCCTCGCCTCGTTTCTCCATAAACAATCGATTGCCACTTCAAATGACAACCTTGGATCATCATCTCAGATCATCTCTCGGCCAGAGCTATATTTCCAACAACAAATTCTGACATGGCAATATATATCTTTCTACCCCTTTGACATCAAGGACAAAGGATTTAAAACTATTCTCTCAGGCTCCCCCTGACTTCTGCAGTGTGAACACTCAACTATACACCGGTGAAGTACCGGCCACGATTCTATGTATCTCGCTTGTCGCGAATCATGGTTCAAGAGCGCCAGGCTTCTTGTGAAATGATCCTATGGACCTGCGCTCTTGAATCAATCAACTATGCTCTGGCCTGGACACAAATTTCCTTCAATCATCTAATCAACACATTTGCTTCTGACATTTTTCTCAAGCCCGATTCGCAAATTTCCTTCACAGTCCTCAATTCCTTTAATTCCACCATGTCATTTCAAATTTCTTATATTACTTCAAAAAAAATTTCTTATGTATACAGTTGACCTTTGTTGTTCATAACCAACTCAACACAGCTACACTCATAAATTCAATACTGATATGAAGACCAAAAAAATCTTTTCAGGTGATCTGTTAAGAACACACTCCCCCCTGACAAAGTGAAGAGATTAGTTAGAGAAGGGTAGGACACCCATCTTCCGTCTGAGGTATTCAAACTGTGCTTTGGGTAACGGTTTGGTAAATATACCTAATCATTCCCGGAGGGAATGTAATCAAGAATCAGACCAATTTTATTGGCAACCTCGATCTTTTAAGAAATGATACTTCAGAGGTATATGCTTCATTGGAATGAAGAACCGGATTCTTGGAAACACTAATAGAACTCGTATCATGGAAGAGTGATGGGTTCTTCATATGTTACCATCAAGTCCACAAGAGCTTGTATCATCCATACTGAAAGTACAACATGCAAAGCACTTAAATATATTCTCATACCGTGGTAGACAAAGCTATATAGAACTTTGCTTCTTGCTTAGCCATGCAACCAACGACCTCCTCGCAAAAAGAATGCACCTCCACTAGCTCTTCTTTTATCATCTACACACTGGGTCTAATCAGATCCTGAATATGCTATCACCTGAAAATTTTGATTTCTAGGACACCACAAACCATAAGATGTAGTGCCTTTTCATATTTGAAAATTCTTTTGACAAATACTAAGTGACTCTGTTTAGGGCAGCTTGAAATCTTCCGACCATCCCAAATGTAAAGCATGCATTATGTCTGTCTTGTTATAGTGATGTATAGTGTACTTCCTATCATAGATCCCAGACATTCTTTTGATCCACTGGGTAGTGTCATTCCTTGCTCAATTTGTACCACAAGATTCATGGGTGTGCTCATGCAGACCATTTAGTCCTTTTCAAAGCAACTCCCTTAAATACTTCTTTTGGGAGAGGAATAAACCTTCATCATTCTCGAAAAATTTGGTGTCCAAGGAAGTATGACAAACAAACATAGACATCTCAAATTCAGATTTCATTGCATTAGGAAACCATTGAACAGAGGAGTGGTTAGTACAACCAAAAGTAATGTCATCAACATAAACTAGCAACCAGAATCAGGACCTTCAGATTTTGTATACAAATCGCTATCCATAGACCCTTTCTGAAGCCTCTTTATCATGTAGATATTTGTCCATTCTCCCATACCAGGCTCTTGGTGCTTCTGCTTCAACCCATATAATGCCTTTTTTCATCTTGCAAACATAATGTTTATCCGTGAGGGAAACCTTCACGCTGCTCCATATACACTTCTTCTGTATCTCGTAAATGTCAATTTGACATCCATCTGGGTATACTTTGAATCGCTTAGACATGCATATAAAACATTCTTATAACCTCCATTCTTGCCACCGGAGCAAACGCTTCATCAAAGTCTTGTCCTTCAACTGGAAAGGCATATCCCTGCGCACTAATCTTGTTTTATTTCTCACAATCTGACCCTGCTCATCTAACTTATTCTTAAAGACCCATTTTGATCCTACTTATCCTCAATAAGGTCTAGGCACAAGAGATCCCAAAAGTTATTTTTTCAATCTGGTCCAACTCATCATTCATGGCTGCTATCCAGTCTTCTATCCAGTCTTTGTCTTCTCAGGCTTCATTAAAGCTTTTTGTCTAATTGTAGATAAAATGCCACATGAGACTTTTCAGACTCTCGCCAAATTTTCCTTCTAGTCTCAACCCTTTGTTCTCATCACCAATGATTTGACTTTCTTGATGATGATTCTTTCTAATAATTCTAGAAGAAGGCTTTACAAATGCCTGTATCTCCTTCATCCCTTCCCGGGCTCGCATTCTTCCTCCCTCGCGGGACTTTCTTTTGACTCGTTTCTTCATCTTCATCATCCAAGCCTGATTCTTCATCGTCTATGTGACTGGTGTTTCTATGACATTATTCATCTACTTTAACTTCTATGCTGTCAACCATTCTATTTAGTCTCTTGTTATAGCATCTGAAGCCTTTGCTATTTGTAGCATATCCTAGAAAGATTCCTCATCAGCCCTGTCATCATAATATTGGCAAATATGATGACAATATTTTCATCATTATTCTTATGTAACATTTTGTTTCCAAAGACCTTTGAAGTGCTTAATAGGTATGTGTCTTCTTCCAAACCATAGATGATATGGAGTCTTATCATTGTTTGCTCTCAAATGTGCTTTATTATTGCCCGCATTACCGTATGAATTGCTTCTACCTATAAGCTTTGAGAAATATCCTTTTCTTTCATTATCGCGGCGCATTTGGCTTTGACTCGTTTGCCTCGCTCTTTCTACCACTCCATTTTGTCATGGCGTTTTGCAACTGTATTCTTTCTCATGCCATGCTCATCACGTAATCTTGAATCACTTTGAGTCAACTCTCCTCTCTCGCCGACCGATAGCTTTTATTTTCCTTCCAGCTTTGATTTCGCCAACGCTAAGTGTTTGAACTTGGCAACGCTCGGGACATTTTGAGGAACGCAACCCATGTCAACTGAATAATCATCAATAACCACATAAAATAGTTTTCTTTGCCAGTACCTTCCTTTCTTGATGGACATAGATCCATATGAACTAACTCAAGGGGTTTGCTTGACGATGGAAAACTTCTTGATTTAAACTGAGTCGCCGCTTTCCCATTTGGCATTGCTTACACACAATATCATGCTGTTTTGATATTTCTGGAAAATTTTCACTGCTGCTCTGTTTCTGAGTTTTATCATGATCAGTGTAAGTGTCCCACTTTATGTGCCATAGCCAAATTTCTATTTTATATTTACTTAGATGACATTCTTCTCTTCCCTCTTTAGAATGTAAACATTATTTTCCGTTCACTCCTTTGGCAACCAGTTTTCCCGAAAGTGCATCTCTTTGATTTTACAGCCTTTAGTGCGAGAAACAAACTTCATCCCCATCACACATCCGCTTACACCGGTATTGTGCTTTAACGCATCTTAAATAACACGCTCGAAGCTCTTTCCATTGCTCGTACTAACCATTCCTCAGTTCTCCTGACCTTCCTCGTGCATTGTTTCCAGTTAAGCTGGCATTTCCAAAATTTTATGCTCGCATAGCTGTGGTAATAAACTTCTCTTATCTCCGACATGTGCTTTGAACATCCACTCACAATGTACTGTGGGTCCTTTCCTCAAGCTTCTGAACTGAGCACAAGGTTACAATGTACGAGACTTATCTTTCTTTCTCCAGTACATTTTGTTCACCAGATATTTTGTTTTTAATTATGCTTTGTAATGCTTCAAATTGCATCAGAATGCGGTTCAAAAAGTTAGAACAATGCTTGTAGCATTTTGGTTCATTGTGTATAAGGAATCAAATGGATTAGTATTTGTGTGTGGTATCCTGCTTTTACCCGTTGGTAGGGAAGCACGATCTTTGAGATGATATGCTATTTTTGACATCGACCTGTGTATACTTCTGAGATTATATAAAGATAGTTTGCAGCTTTGTACCCAAATTTATAGCAGCAGTAAACAATAACCATTGAAGAAATTAGTATTCCTGAATCTTGATTGATTCATAGGAGGATAATATATTGACTTTTGGTCCTCTTGTTTGTAATTCTGGTCTGTATTCTTAACTCTGTTATTTGACCTTTTTTTTGGACATCCTGGCTGTACGAGTATATTGATTGACCCAACATTTGCTTGTTTTTTCTTATTATTTTGAGTCTGTTTTATTGGAAATGGACATGCTCCAATATTTTCATTTTAGACCCTTCCTTAACCTGCTATGTACCGATCTCAAACTTAATCACTTTGGGTGATTCTGTATTCTTTAGCTTACTGTTGCTTGCTTCTTCTTCATATCCTAGACCCCGTATCATTCCGGTGGAGGTCTTTGTCCTTAAAATATTGTTTAGCTCTTCCGAAGCTTTGATACTAGAAATATAATCAGAATATTTCTAGTATCAAAGCTTGATATTTTTCTAACTCCTTCTTGCAATGGGGCTACAACTTCTTCTTCTAGATGTTCACATCCGGATCTACCTTCAAATTTAAGTCATATTTTAGAAAGGATTTCTTCCTTCAATTCTCTCTTCAAGTTCTAGCTCAGCTTGCGGGGAATGCTCCATTACTTAATTTCCATAATCGTGGATTACTAAACTGCTTTTGTTTTCTTTTCTTTTAGCTCCTCACCATTTATTTCTTCCAGGGCATAAGTCAGCCCACCTTCCATATCCACTTCGCATCCATATCATCCTTCAACAGCCCAGCTCAAGCTCTTCACACAAGGAGCATGGAATATCTTCCTTCTTTGGTTTTCAAGTGGGAAGATTCACCATCCTGAGGCCTCTCAGAATCAATTACTATTTGCATAATAATGCACTTTTTCTCCTTACGCTTATTTTTGTTATTATATTTCTTCCTTGAGCTCCTCTCTCTTACATCACCGGGTTTTGCTCCTTTCTCATGAGACATTTGCAAAATGCCCCACCTGCACCACTGAAACACCTCTAAAGGCAGTTTCCATTGTACTTTCCCTCATCCAGCTTTTAACCTTCTACAATTTGCCTCATTTCATCCATATCTCAGACTCAAGACTTTTCTCTCGCTGAATGAGGCTTCCCTTAACATGAAGTTTTATCTGTTGGATCCTCATTTCATAAGCGTAAGCCAAAAGTTCCTATAACCGGGATCAAGAGATAATGTCTTGAGTTCAATTAATCTCCCATTGCGTAGACTTTAGGATTGAATCTTTCATGTAGATATCTCAAGATTGCACTGTGAGTCATCAATTGTTTCTCCCAAACCCCTCATAGTGTTATTTTACCATTTCATCACCAAGAAACTTTAATTTTATGTTTTCTACCTCACCACCTCAATTGTTCATATCTCAGTCTATGAGTCTGTAGTTTGGCATCTTTAACTCTCATTTCCCCATAGCTACTTATCAGTTTTTCCCACATTTCTTTAGCAGCTTGAAGATTCATTACTTCACAAATTCAGATTCAAATGCATTCAATTCCAGAATAGTATCTATAGCTTTGTATTTAAATGTGAACTTCTAATTTTTCTATCTTTAGACAAACACAGCTTGGTTTCAGGCATCCCCGTTTCTACTACTTCAAACATCTGGCCTCCCAGACATACAGAGAGCCTTTACCCTACCTTTCCAAGGCAAAATGTGCCATTAAAAGGGTGCCTTTGTTGGTTGAACCATCAGCACCTAGTCATGATTTCTCTCACAGGATTCTCCTCTGCTGAAAGGAACCCGCTTCCATACCTGTTGTTGTGCATGAACTAACCGAGAGGGGGTGAATGAGTTAGTGTAGATTTATTAACATTTTAATTTCTATTCGAATTATTAATCTTAGTAAGTGAGCGCTCCAAATCGTGGAAATCTCGTGAAAGTTATAAACATAAAGTTATAGTATAAAGAACAGCAATCACAAACAACATTCATTCACAATTATGAGACAAAGATTTTTCAAGAGGAAACCCAAACGGGGAAAAAACCTCGTCTTCTTAAAAATGTTCAGCAAGCTTCAACTTTGTTACATCTCATATTTTGTGAGTACCAACTCATAGAGGCTACAACTCCCTCCTGACATTGCTGCTAAACAACCTGGCCGAGAGCACCAACTCCCCACGTAATCCCTGGCAAGACCCACCGGTGGAAGCTAACTGACTTCCCTTTTACTTCTTCAACCAACTAAAATGAAGGCAATTAATCTTCGATTCTACAAGCACCCACTTCAGGCAGAAAGAGAGACACGCCTCCCTAGCACCAATCTCTGCAGTACCACCCTAGTTTCTTGAATAAAAATCTTTCTAAACAAATTTTTTATTCCGGTTATAGCTTGCTTACCATTTCTGCTATGTCGCTCTGCCTTAATCATCTCTGACCTTCTTAATCGCCACAACATACCTCCTCTGCTTTTTATTGCCTTTGATCTTCACAATACTCTTTCATCACACCAAGCTCCATTCTCAAATTTCTCTCCCCGCCACTTGTGTTCTTCTCCTTCATACTTGGCATCCGTGAAGCTTCCTCTTTCTCACCTAACAACAACTATTCATCTCTCTGCTCCTTGGCCAGATTATATAGATTCCACTACATGCAGTTTTCCATGCTCTCAACTCCATCATCTACGCTTCCTCTTCATCTTCTTTCTTCTCGCTTTTGCATGTCATTAGTTCTCCTGATTTTCCGAATCCCACTCTTTTGCATGTTTCACTTCCATGCCACATCATACCGTGGTTCCTCCCTGCCTTTAACCGGCCTAATTTAGACTAAAAGTCTTTTTGCTTTTTTTAACCTAACCGCGTAGCCTTCCCTTTTTCTTTTATTCTGCTCTTCGCTTTTCCCATGCCGTTTCTCCTTCGGATTAATCGTTTTTATCATCTCTGCTGCCACCTCATGTAACGCTTGTGTTCCAGCAACATGTTCCAGCCAGCCGTAGGTTCCTGCGATCCGTATTCCGCCAGCCGTATTCCGCCAGTCAGGTTCCAAGATCCGTGTTCCGGCAATGTGGTTCCAGCAATGTGGTTTCAAAGCAGTTTGTTCCAAATGGTTCCGAAAGATTCGCTTAGCATCTACGCTTCAGCCTCATGGATTCAAGATTTGTGTTTCAAAGATTCACGCTTCGCACATCCGGTATCCAAAGATTTGTGTTTCAAAGATTCACGCTTCAACATCCGAGATTCAAGATTGTGTTTCAAGATTCACGCTGCATCCGTGGATTCAAGACTCTGTGTTTCAAAGATTCACGCTTCGTACCATCCAGATTCAAGATTTGTGTTTCAAAGATTCACGTTTCAACATCTCCGATTCAGCATTTGTGTTTCAAAGATTCACGCCAAAGATCTCCAGGATCTTCAACACCGTGTTTCAACAACCGTGATTTGTGGTTGCAAATGTCTGTTTCGCCTTCTATGCCCTCGCCGTTCATAAACAATCGACATTTCGTCACCATGTCCCTTTGATCATCCGCATCATCTCGCTTAGAAGCTATATTTCAACATCGACTCCTCATCACAGAGTCCCGGCGCCGCGCTAAAACCCAAAAGCTTATCCGGACTTCATTTCGAAGTTTGCGACCGACTTCAGTGTCGAACATTCACACGCGAAACGTCGAAATCGCGAAAAGTGATCCGCCGAGAGATCCAGAGGAGAATGTGGCGCACTCAATTTTAAAAGGATGTGTGGAAGACTATGACACGCGGGCACGACGTATTGTAATGACAAGTGTCGAAGTTGATTAGGCATTTGAAGCTACTCAGGAAATCACAATTCGAGTATTGATTGATAACGATCCGATACGCGACACATCATCGAGGATTCAAGACCGGGCTCCCACTTCTCGAGTTTCGGCTTCGGAGTTTTAATCTAATCACTCCCCCAAAGTCCCGGGTCAAGTCCCGGCAAAGGATAGCTTGTTCCATCACCATGCATCGACCATTGATCCGAGATCGGGCTTTGTGTGATTGGAGAGGGGTCTTATTTCGGTGGTCACATTGTCAAATAATTGTAGAAGAGAACTCGAAGCAGAAAGATTCATTTCGGATTTTCGGGGATTGAGACATGGAGAGTAACAAAATCATTACCATGGGGATCCCAAAATGACGAAGTGAGAAATGGCGAAATGAACGCAAGATTCAATGAAGTCAATTCAACGGTGCGATGAATTTGATAAAGATCAGAGGGCCATCGCTGTGAAATTTCATGGTAACCGCTTAGAAACAAATGATGGTTTCTCGCCAGAGGATGAGTCGTTTATGACGTAGAAGATGAAGAGTCTCAACCGCCAGAGAAGCTAAGGAATATCAACATAACACCCAAAGATGAAGTTGATGGGGAACAACCGGAGAAGTTGAAGAGTTACCATGATGATCAGCAGAGCACTCAATGAGCGTGAGATGCGTAATCGTAGAGACAACGGGTACACAGATGGGATAGATTTGGAAGAGTGAAGTGGATAAAATACCCCAATGTGGAGGATATTGGGTGTGTAGAGGATGTAAGAGCAAGAAGAATATTGCATGTAGAAGGTGCACAGTGAGTATAAGAATGTTGAACAAAGAAAGAAATGGGTGTGGTTGTCGAGTGTAATTAAGGTGTGAAAAATGAGGCAGAGCAAGAGCGTAATGCAACAGGGGGAATGATGCATTGAAGGGATAAAATGCAGGAGCATAACAAGGAAAAGAACAAAGAGGTGCGTAAGACACTCAAGTATAGAGTAACGCAGTTGTAGCGTAACAATGATGAGACCGATAAGCCAATACTATTGAAGAACCCTATATCATTGTGTGTAATAAGTTTCAGAGTAAAAGATTTATATATTTCGTGGTGGAGAGTTAGGAGGACTGTCCCGAGGTTCAAGGGTGCTTGAATAAGGGAGTTGTAGCTTCCATCTAGTTGCCTTTGGAACCTGTGGTGGGAAGGGTGGTGCAAGGGAGAACCGGTGTTCTCTCGCTATACGTGCTGGTGCATGTGTGATCGGAAGTTGGTGGCCGAAGCTAGGGAATTGGTGCTTCCTTCTAGTAAGTGCTAGAGAAACCAGAGCCGGTGCTTCCTTCTAGTTGATATAGAATCCAGAGTTGCGCTTTCAGCTAGTGTACTTTGCAAATAGAGGTTGTAGCCCATTATGAGTTGGTGCTCATATGTATGATAATGTAAAGAATGTATAAAATACTTATCATATAAATAGAAGAAGAGGTTTTTTACCTCTTTATGGGATTCTCGTGAAATATCCGCCTGTAGACTCATATGTGACGATGTCAATGGTCTATTGCTACTCGGTATACATTGGACATGATTTTCATTGAGTTATCTGGAAAGAGTTTAAAATAATTGTTTAAGCAAGGTTACAACTGATCACCCCCCTCTCTCCAGTTGTTCAACAAGTGTGTGGTTAAATATAAATGGTCCAAGAACAATAATCTTTAAACAAATGTCCCATATTTTTTATAAAATATTTTATCCACACCGATGTGAATGGTATGGTTATGCATTGTTGTAGTTAAATATAAATGGTGCACTGACAAACTTTTTGAAAAAATGGTCAATTTTATCGTTTAAGCACACCGGAACCAAAAAAAAAACATTTGTTAAAACCTCCAACCACCCACCCCTATTAAAAATAAAGAAAGGACAAGCGCCTTTGTAAAAACCTTCACCAATTGATGTTTTCTTTGTAGTAAACATCCCTTAGCAGGAGACATCACAAGGTAATGTTAGATCTATGACTAGGTTTTGTGTTGATATTGTGTATTGTGTTTGTGTGATTCATAACAAATTTCATAATTTACATTCAATGTTTTAGCATTGGAAAACAAATAATATTCTCAGCTAAATAATAATTCTACATAATTTCCATGGAAAAGAGAACAAAACATATTTTGTCTAGAGTAACCATACAACAATTTTGACAAAATTCATGCAACAACAATAAAGTTTATTTAAATGATATCCTAAGTTTCTGCTATTTTCTCAAGTCATGAGGACAACTCTACACACCACCACTATATCCCTCTCCATGTCGTGTTCGACAAAATTCATGCAACAACAACAAAGTCCCTTTAAACAAATTCCTAAGTTTCTATTATTGTACAAGGTCATGAGGACAACCCCACATGCCACTAGTGTAACCCCTCCATGTCATGAAAGGCCTACAAACACCGAAATACAAGCAAGATGGAAACAACATATAACACAAGGCCCCTCCAAAATAGAATCACCCACCTCCCACTAACATACACTAAGTAGAGACCAATCAATCTACTTTACAAGTAAAATTATTCTATTATATTTATACTTTAAAAACATAAAACTTATATCTATATATATATATATATATATATAGTGTGATAACTTTTCACTCTGCATTGTAGAGTATTCTTCCCATGGGAGAGTATTCTTCCTTCCCATATATATTGGAGGCTCTACTCTAGAAAATGGAAAGAAATGAGACGAAAAGTATTTTCAAGCTTAAATTTTGATGTTTTTTTTTGTTTCCATACATCTCGATTCTGTCTAAATTCTTGACCTTGTGAAGAAGGGGAATAAAACTATTTCACTCTACTTGCAGTCAATGATTTAGAGCTTCAACCAAAGTCAAGGAAAAGGAGAAAAGGTATTTGTCCTTATGAAAACTTTACTGGTTACAAGCATGAATACTCAGCTAAATTATGACAGATTCCCACATTGAACATACACAAAGGACTTCATTAACCCAAGAACCGAGCTACAGAGCAATGCCTTTACCGGTTAAAAGCATGAATACTCAGCTAAATTATGACAGATTCCCACATTGAACATACACAAAGAAGGACCTCATTAACCCAAGAACTGGGATACAGAGCAATGCTCTGTATTCTGGGTTATACATCATCTGCTTTAAAGTTTACTGACATTCTGGGTTATATACCATCTGCTTAAAAGTTTTAAAAATGTACAATATACAGAAATGCTTATCGTCAGGTGCTTATTGATGGTCACCACACATAGATCTTCAGAGTTCATCTCAGAAATTAGTCTGTATCTCTTGATCATTCAGTAACTTCTTCTCCTCACTGTCACC
>SNQJ01S0001971.1:114889-151379 GCA_010110895.2 Picea sitchensis | reverse complement strand
GGACAGAGCCAATGCTAAGTACAAGCAACGACATGATCAACATCGAGTGCCACACAACTTCCAAGTTGGCGACAAAGTGTGGCTGCATTTGCAAAAGGAGCGCCTCGCGGGACCCCACCGCAAGCTTCGTCCGCTTCGATATGGGTCGTACACCCTCACCAAGGATGTAGGGGAAAATGCCTTTGAGCTCAAGATCTGCATTACAATCTCCAAACGATAAAAGAAAAAATATCTTTTCCAGATATTACATTAATGCTTCATCCTTTCAAATTCAAAACATCCTCAAAACACGCGTTGGTGCATATCCAGCTGTCCTTCCACTTTTGTGCTTGCTTACGATGCTCCTACATCATACTCCTCTGGCTGAAAAATTCATGGGCTCTTGTCCATGAGCTCCTGCACTGTCTGTCCATGTTTCTGGATCTCTGCCTCACTTTCCCAACTGGCATCCTCAATCGGGTGTCCCTTCCACTTTACCAAGTATTCAAAATATGTCTTTCTCCTGGTCTTCTTGCTAGCTCTTTGATCAATGATCTTTTCGATTTGCAACTTTTCAGCTACATGCAGTTGTTTGACCCACTAAACTTCCTTCTGATTCTCTGCCCCATCTTCTTCATCTTCTCTGTAAGGATACAAATCTGCTACGTTAAATATGGGTGATATGCTCACATCATCTGGCAATTCTTTCTCATAACCATTTGCCTCAAATTTTCTCAGAATCTTACATGGCCCTATATTTTTCATTTTCAGCTTATAATACGTTCCCATTGGGAATATTTCCTTTCTTAGATGCACTAAGACCAAATCTCCCACTTTGAACTAAATCTCTCTCCTATGTTGATCTGCTCTACGCTTATATTCCTGGTTGGAACTCTGCAACCACTCTTTAATATTATTGTGGAGCTCGTGCATCTCTGCTGCAAAGTTTTCTGCTCCAACACTTCTAAACTCATGCTGCTCTAAGTCCCTCAACTCAGATATGCCTCTTGGTTGCATTCCATACATTATCTGGAATGGGATATGTCATGTGCTCCGATTAGGTGAGTCATTATATGCAAATTCCGCTTGCGGTAGAATCTAATCCCACAGATTGTGATGTTCATCTACTAAAATCCTCAATAAGTCCCCCAAACTTCGATTTACTACCTCAGTTTTTCCATCTGTCTGAGGGTGATATGCTGAGCTAAAAGATAAATTTGTCCCCAGCTTCTTCCATAGTGTCCTCCACAAATGAGCGACAAATTTGGTATATCGATCTGAAACAATACTCTTGGGTAAACCATAAAGTCGAACAACTTCTTTGAAAAACATGTTTGCAATGTGTGTTGCATCATTGGTTTTCTGACATGGAATAAAATGTGCCATTTTTTAGAATTTGTCGACTACCATGAATATGGAATCACAAGTTCTCTGTGTCCTCAACAGTCCTAACACAAAATCCATGCTTACTGCGTCCCATGGCCTCTCTGGTATTGGCAATGGTTGATACAATCCTATATTCTATATTTTCCCCTTTGTGTGCTAGAAAATTCTACATTTGTTCACAAATTTCTTGACATATGTCCTCATCCATGGACAATAATACAAATTGTTTAGTTGCACAAATGTTTTGTCATGGCCGAAATGTCCAACCAATCCTCCACTATGTTTCTCGTTTAGAAGATTCTCTCTCATATAACTCTTCGGGATACACAACTGATTTCCTTTGAATAATAATCCATCCTGGATTAAGTATTCAACCCATTGGCTTCTATCTCTCAGAACATGATTCTCACATGCTTCATAAGCGTCCCTAAAATCTGAATCATCTTTGTACATGTCCTTAAGGCTATCAAAACCTAAGGTCTTCACATGAAACTCCTGCAGAATCAAACATTTCCTGCTCAATGCATCAACAACCTTATTAGCAGTTCCATAAATGTGCTTTATAACAAAAGTGAAGTTTTGCACAAATTCAACCCATTTTGCATGTTTCTGGTTCAATTTCTCATGTCTGCTTACGAATTGTAAAGCATGGTTGTCGTTGTACAAAACGAACTCTTTCGGAACCTAGTAGTGCCTCCATTTCTTCAGCGCATGTATGATTGCATAAAACTATTTATCATACGTGGAATAATTTCTCTTGGCATCATTCAGCTTCTCACTGAAGTATGCAATTGGTCTATTGTCTTGACTTAAGACTGCTCCAATCGCAAATCCACTTGCGTCACATCTCACTTGAAATTTTTTACTGAAATCTGGAAAAACCAGAACTGGATGTTCGATTATCTTCTCCTTTAACAACTTGAAACTTCTTTCTGCTTCCTCTGTCCAATGAAAAGATTTGTGTATTTTCTTGACTGCATCCATAATTGATGCACTAATCCCACTAAAATTTCTGATGAACTTCCTGTAAAAACTGGCTAATCCATGGAAGATTCTGACTTCAAAGATATTCCTTGGCGACGACCATTCTTTGATTGATTTTACCCTTCTAGGATCCATCTTCAACTCATTCGAAGAGATCACAAAACCTAAATAAATGAGCTCTTTCTTCATGAAAGATGAGTTCTTCATATTTATCAGCAACTTCTCTTGCTACAACCTCCTCGTCACTAGAGTTAGGTGTCTCAAATGCTCTCCCTCAGTCTTATTGAAGATCAATATATCGTCAAGATACACAATTACAAATTTTCCAATTAAATCTGTCAAGACCTCGTTCATCAATATCATGAAAGTGCTTGGCGCATTTGTCAAACCAAATGACATGACAAGCCATTCATACAGTCCTTCATTCGTCTTGGATGTTTTCTTCTATTCATCACCTTCCCTCATTCTAATTTGATAATATCCAGTTTTCAAATCAATTTTTGAATAAAACTTTGCTCCACTCAAGCAATCCATCAAGTCATCCATCCTCGGTAAAGGAAATCTATACCTAATGGTGATTTTGTTTATAGCCCTCAAGTCTGTACACATTCTCCATCCACCATCTTTCTTTGGACTTAACAATGTTGGTACAACGCATGGACTCAAACGTTTTTTAATCAACCCTTTGTCCATCAAACCTTGGACTTGCTTCTTGACCTCTTCATTCTCCTACAACATCAATATGTACGCTGCTTTGTTTGGTAAACTCGTTCTTGGTATAAGATCAATGTGATGGTTTATACTTCTAATGGGCAGCAATGAACAAGGTAAATCATCCACCACTATATCAGTGAAATTCTCCAGCATTTCCTGAACTTCCTCCGGTAGATCATCTATCAAAGTACTAGTCAAGATGACTCTAGGTTTTCTCACCACAACAAACTGCATTTCTTCATCTTTCTTGACTTCATCCAGAATTTCCAAAAGTTACTTCCCACTCATGAGAAGTATAGTATTGCTTGTTTCTTCTTTCACCTTCTTGTCTTCAATTGGCAACAACATATGCGTCCTACCATTCTTTTCCAAGGTGTATGTGTTCTTTCTTCCGTCATGAACAACATTCATGTCATATTGTCACGATATCCCCAACAAAAGATGACAGACATCCATGGGAATAACATCATGTAAGATCTCATCTCTATATCCCCCTATCTTAAATTCAACTAAACATTGTTTAGTGATTGTTACCTGATGTCCCTTTTGCAACCACGAAACCTTATATGGGCTCGGATGTGCAATTGTTTCTAATTCCAGCTTCTCCACCATTTCTATGGATACTAGATTATCTGTACTTCCATTGTCCACAATTACCTTGCATACCCTATCCTTGGTCTTGCAAGCAGTTCTAAACAAACTGTTCCTTTGGACTGGATTCTCTATCTCCTTCTCTGGCTTCAAGATAATTTTTCTCATCTTTAAGGATCTTCCGACTTCTTCATCTTCTGCCTCAACATTTCACCTTTGCGCTTTTGAAATGTGAGCTTCACCTCCTCCATCCTTTTTTCTATTGGGGAATTCAAAAGATTTGTGTCCTATCTTTCCACAGACAAAACACTTTATTTCACCTCCTCTACGTCTTCCTCTTCCTCTGGCTCGAGGAAAAGTGTTCCTATCGGCATATTGTCCTCCTTGTGAGCTTCCTCCCCTTTCTGGGTGGTTATTAGGTTTCTTTTCTTCGTCCTTAGGATTCTGTACTCTGTCCTGGGCAACTGCTTTTCCTCTGCTTTAACTTCTACCTCTGCCCCTTTGACCTTGCTTTCAGGGCAATTTTACTTCTGCCTTTGAAGCAATTTGATAAGCATCTTCCACATTTCCGATTGTCACCATGTTCATCTCATATTGAATTTCATATCTCAAGCCATTCATGTATCTGGCGAATTTTTCATCATTGCTCTCATGACAACTTGCCCTTATGTTGAGTCTATAAAACTCCTCAGTGTATTCCTTCATTGCCATCCCCTTCTATCTCAAATTTTTCATTATTCGAAACAAATTGATTTGGTAATCTATGTGTATAAACTTGGCTTTCATCTTTGCGACCATCCTATCCCAGCTTTTGATTTGTTGTTTACCTTTGCAACGCCTGTCAGCCTGCCATTCATCCCACCACAATGTTGCATGCCCTTTCAGTCTAGTGACATCATGTTTTACTTTCTTATCTTCTTCGATATCCTCATATTCGAAGTATTTATCCAAAGTTCTAAACCAATCTAGCATCTCCTCAACGTCTAAGTTTCCTTCATACATCGGGATGTCCATTTTTTCTCTGGCCCCTATTCTTGCAACAACTTTGAATAGACGTTCCTCTGCAGCATCTTCGGCTACAAATTCTTCTTCGACTCTAGCTTCGTTTTCGCTTTCGGCCTCACTGATATCTCCAGTATCACTTTTTCACCTCTGTGTTGTCACCATAGCATCCAATCAAGCACAAAGTTCTCTCATTTCCCTTTCCACAACTAGATTGGGCATGGGTCTCTCTTGACGTCTTCTTGACAACATTGTTTAAATTTGTTCCACGCAGAATTCAAATCACAACTTGCCTTCTGTCTCCCTTGCTTACATAAAATAATTATTGTAAGCTCTAATACCACCTTTCCACAGACAAAACATCTTCAAAACACGTGCTGGTGCATATCCAGTTGTCCTTTCGCTTTTGCGCTTGCTTACGATGCTCCTGCATCACAACCCATGCAATCTCACAATCTCCTTGAAAAACAAATTTTCTATGTGAGTAGCATCACTAGTTTTGTGACATGGTATTAAATATGTCATCTTCGAAAATCTGTCAACCACCACAAAGATTGAATCACTCCCTCTTTGGGTTCTTGGCAATCCTAGAACAAAATCCATACTTGTCATGTCTGGAATAGGAAATGGGTGATACAATCCAGTGTTCTACTGCTTTCCTTTAGCATACTGGAAGATTCGATGTCCACGAACTTCTTCACATCAAACCTCATGCATGGCCAATAGTATGAAGAAATCAACTACGCATATGTTTTATCATGGCCAAAATGTCTAGCCAATAATCAACGATGTTTCTTCTTTAACGAATTGTCCCTCATTGAGAATTTCTGGATATACAATTGACTTCCCTTGAATAACAGTCTATCTTGGATCAGATACTCCGTTCATTGATTTTTTTCTCTCAACAAAGGGTTCTCACATTCTTCATAAGCTTCCTTGAAATCTGGGTCTTCTTAATACATCTCCTTGAGGTGTTCAAATCCCAAAGTCTCCACTTGGAATTCCTGCAAGATCAAACATCTCCTGCTCAAAGCATCTACAACTTTGTTAACACTTCCACTCATATGATTAATAACAAAAGTAAAATTCTGCATGAATTCTACCCATTTGGCATGTCTCTATTTCAATTTCTCTTGTCTAGTTATAAACTACAAATCTTGGTTGTCAGTATACAAAACAAATTCCTTCGGGATAAGATAATTCCTCCACTTTTTCAAAGCTTGAATTATAGCATAAAATTCCTTGTCATATGTTGAATACTTCTTCTTAATATCATTCAACTTCTCACTGAAATAAGCAACATGCTTATTATCTTGACTTAAAACTGTGCCAAAGGCTACTCCACTTGCATCACATTTGACCTGAAAAGTCTTCTTAAAGTCTGGAAGAACTAAAACATATTGTTATGTTATCTTTTCTTTCAACACTCTAAATCCCTTCTCGGCTTCTTTTGTCCAATTAAAATATCCATGTTCCTTCGTTATGGTGTCCAATATGGGTGCACAAATACTATTGAAATTCCTAATGAATTTCCTGTAAAAACTCGCCAACCCATGAAAACTCCTTACTTCAAACACGCTTCTTGGAGAAGGCCATTCTCTTATTGCCCTCGCCTTCTCTAGATCCATCTTCAATTCATTTGAATATATTACGAACCCCAAATACACAAGTTATGTTTTCATAAAAGAACATTTCTTCAAATTCACCAACAACTTCTCTTGTTGTAACCTTCTCAACACCATTTTCAAATTTCTTAAATTCTCCTTTTCAGTCTTACTGAAAACTAGAATATCATCTAAATAAACAATCACAAACTTACCAATAAAATCTTTGAGCACTTCATTCATCAACCTCATAAACGTACTTGGTGCATTTTTTAAGCCAAACGACATAACAAGCCACTCATACAATCCTTCATTTGTTTTGAATGTTGTTTTCCATTCATCTCCCTCTCTCATCCCTATCTGATGATAACCACCCTTTAAGTCTATTTTGGAAAAATAACTAGATCCACTCAAGCAATACATTAAATCATCTATTCTGAGTAAAGGAAATCTATACCTGATGGTTATCTTGTTGATGGTTCTAGAATCTATGCACATTCTCCAACCTCCATCCTTCTTCGGACTCAACACAGTTGGTACTGCACACAGGCTCAAAATTTCCCTGATCAAACCTTTATCCAACAACTCTTGGACTTTCTCCTTGAACTCTTCATTCTCTTGAGGGGTTAGTCTGTATGCTGCTTAGTTTGGAAAATTTTCTCCCGGAATAAGGTCAATATGGTGACCGATACTCCTGACAAGCGGTAAAGTGTGAGGTAACTCATCCATCACAATGTCAATAAACGCATCCAATAACCCATGAAATTCTGTAGGAAAATCATTCATATAAGTTCTTGTGAGAATGACTCTTGTCTTACCTACAACAACAAACCATATTTTTTGGTCTTTCTTAACTTCTTTTAAGAGTTCCTTCCCACTCATGAAAACTATACTAGGACTAGCTTCCTCTTTGACTCCTTTATTTTATATTGGCAAAAACATATGCTTACACCCATTCTTCTCAAGGGTATAAGTATTCTTCCTCCCATCATGTATGAAATTCCTATCATATTTTCATGGTCTTCCCAACATAACATCATAAACATCCATAAGTATGACATCACATAAAATGTCATCTCTATAACCACATATTTTAAACTCAACTTTACATTGTCGACTTACCATGACTTGATGTCCTTTCTACAACCATGACACCTTGTACAGATTCAGATGTGCAGTCATCTCCAACTTCATCTTTTCCACCATTTCTGTGGATACCAAGTTATCATTGCTCCCATTGTTTATGATCACCTTGCATACCCTATCTCTTGGTTCTCGTACCTCTTTCTCTGGCTTTACGAGAGATTTCCTCATCATGAGTGATCTTCCTTCTTTTGTTGCTTCTGCCTTCATCTTTGTCTCCACATTCCTCGGTTGCGCTTCGGAAATTTGAGCTACTCTAACTCCTGCATTCTTCTTCTCAGGACATTCCCAAGACATGTGCCTTATTTTTCCATAGGCATAATACTTCACTTCTCCTCCTCTGCCTCTTCCTCTACCTCTGGGAAAATAATTTCTTCCTCCATAGTGTCCTCCTCTATAACTTCCTCCTCTCTTTGTCTGACTGTTATATCTTCCAGCTTCTCCTCCGGGCTTCTAGAACTTTTCTCTGATGGTTCCTCTTCCTCTATTAGGACTCTTTCTTTTGTTCCTTTGACTCTTCTTCCTTGCCAACTTTTCTTTTGCCTTTAGGGATACCTTATAAGAATTTTCCATAGTTCTCATTGTCATCATGCTAATCTCATCCTGGATTTCGTATCTCAATCCATTAATGTACCTAGCAAATTTTTCTTCATCATTCTCCCTGTGTCTTGCTCTTATGTTCAGTTTATAAAATTCTTTCGTATACTCTTTCATTGACAAATCTTTCTTTCTCAAATTCTACAACTTCCTGAACAAATTTAATTGATAATCCTTGGGTATGAACTTAGCCTTCAGCTTAACTACCATTATATCCCAACTCTTGATTTTGGTCTTACCTTTGCTCCTTTTGTCTGCTTGCAACTCGTCCCACCAAAAAGTTGCATGTCCCTTCAATTTGGTCATTGTATGCTTTACCTTCTTCTCATCATCAATCTCATCATAGTCAAAGTACTGGTCTAAAGAACTTATCCAGTCAAGCAGTTCTTCCACATTCAAATTACCTTTGTACATTGGGACTTCCATTTTTTCTTTGGTTCCCAGCTTAACGACAACCCTTATCAATCACTCCACTGCTGCTTGTTCTCCTACAACTTAATCTGCTTCTACATATTCACTTTCATATTTACTGACGTCACCAGCTTCAGGTGCTCTTCTTTGTGCTATATCCATGGCGTCCAACCTTGCATGAAGTTGTCTTATTTCCTCTTCCATGGCTGCATTGACTACAAGTCTCTCCTTGTGTCTTCTTGGCGGCATGGTTCCAAATCTTCTTTTCACACAAATCTTAATTCCCCCTATGATACCACTTGATGCAAACCCCCACCACTCATGGGGTTCGCGCGACCTCCCGGTCTAGGATCATTCACTTAAGGAATATAAATTGTCTCTTGGTCTCTTGCTGAACCCTCAAAATACTCTACCACATGCCTTTTCTCTTTTCCTTACGCACAATTTTGTGTGTGCGAGAGTCTTATCACGTCAGTGGAGAAATCCATGTGACCTTGGGACAAAACCGTCGGCTAAGCTCTTTAACTAGCATGAACTCCTGCACTTAAGAGCTCTGAGCTTCGTGAGTTCTAACTAAAACACAAAAAAATCCTCCCGAATGTCGAATTCACGAATAGTCGAATAGAGGCAAGGATCAACGACTCACAATACATGCCTTGATCTATGGTCCACAAAAATTTCGAGACTCTGGGCTTCAAGAGTTTTCCCTGTCTAAATGTGCAACACCTCCGAATGCGTGAACTTCGAACTGGAAAATTAGACAGCTCATGTCTGCCTTCAATTGACGACCTAAGATTACACAGGGCTATAGGCTTCAAAGCTCTTCACGATACAACACTTCAAAACCTCTGAACGTCGAACTGGAAAAGGTATGGATCTATGATCCACATGTCCCTCTCAATAGATGGTCAAGATCTACTCTGGGCTTCAGGCCTTTAAGATTTCTTGAGACAAAACACTTTACACCTTTATTCTCCTGGACTACTGGATTCCCGAATCACTAGCAATTTGCCGACATGTGGCCCTGACTCCAATGATCAGGATCTGCTCTGGGCTTCAGAGCTTTGAGATTTTTCCACACTCTTCCAATAAGTCTTCAAGTTCATCGGATAGCCAGACTTCCATATAATTGTTTATCTATGGACACATGCCCCATGTCTACCAACGATCCAAATCAACTTCAGACTCCAGGACTTCGGGAAATTTGTCTCTTCCACAACACACACCCTAAAACTACCGAATTCATGAAGTCTGAAGGACTTAAAGGGTTAACACCCGCACACCTTCTCTAGATTTGACGGTTTTGAAAAAATATGGCTTCTCCCAAACAGATCTCGTCCGCTTAACCTCCAAACAAAATGAATCCTTTCTCCAAGGACCTTTGCTCGCTATTCTTCCTGAGCTTTGTCACTCTAAGTGATTCGAACCTTGGCGCACACCTTGCACTACTTCTCCCGAGCTTGACACTTAGAAAACATCTCCTGCGCACTCCTTAAGCTTGCTCTCCTTGAGACTCTCTCAACACTTCACTAAGTGTTGGCCCCGTGCACTCCTTGCATGGGTCTATCCTTTGAGATTTTTATACTCAAATGAGTATATGTGAACTCCTTGCACTCACTCTACGAAATTCACTCTATCTCTCCTGAGCTGTCGAGTCTGTAAACGACTCTACCTTCACACTTCTTGTGTGGCCATTGTGCATTCCTTGCATGAGGATTTCATAAGATAAACAATTGAAACTTATAGAACATCAAAGGTTCATTCATTCAACCATTAAATACATTCACATGCATATAAACACATAAAATAGATAACATAACATTACCCAAATAACTTAGAGATAAGAAAACTCATACATGTGAATTAAATATCCTCTTTTATATTCCTTCAAGAAAACATTTACAAGAGTTCCCACAACTCTTAGCTTCTCTCTTTCTCCGCAGTAATCACAATGATCTCAATAGAAAATACAATAATCTTCAACAGCCTCTTTTGGGCATAGATTACATACATTTATACATGGACGGGCTTCTGGAGCCTTCCTTTCGACTACTCTAGTCCTTTCACATCATAATTAAAGCACTCTACCACTAAGATTATTACAAATAAATGAACATTTGCAATATATATATGAATCGATGCTTCAAATATGTTCAATCCTTTGGGCATTAAAGAAATTACAATCTCTTGGATTGTTTACAATGGCTCATGCTTCTAAATCTTACGGGCCTTTAAATACAATATTTTCAAAACATTAAAGTGACATGCTCTCCTTGGAATCCAAAACCAATTGGAATGTGCGCGTTGGATGTTGATTTGTCCTCCACTTGGCCTCATTGAATGTTGATGGTGATGCTCCTGCATCATGGGGGCTTGGTTTCCTTTGTTGGTAGGCCTCCACCAAGGAATGACTATATGACTATATTTTTATGTAATTAATAGAAGTTTGGTACCCTTATATATATATATATATATATATATATATATATATATATATATATATATATATATATACTATATATATATATATATATATATATATATATATATATATATATATATATATCATTCACAAAATGCCATTCTTTTAAACATAATGAAACAATTTAGAATTCATTTACAAAAGCCATTCTTTTAAACATAATGAAACAATTTAGAATAATCCCAAGATCAACTACATACATACATTCCTTTCTAACTCAACTCTTTACCAACCTGCAAAATGAATATTTAATGGTATGATGTCATTCAAAGTGGTAGAACTCTTCTAACTTTTAATAAGAGTCGTTTAACCAAGGTCATTTATGGTGTATTCATGAAATATTTGAGCATCATCAAGATAAGCCAATTCATATATTAACCTCATATCTCAAGTGAAGGATGAATCAAGAATGGCACCCTAAATTATTATTTCATATCCAATTGCTTTACTAGCATGTCTACATCATCCTTTTAGTGATGTAACAACAATTCTTACAAACTTCAACTCAAAATTAAGATCGATCTCTTATATGAAAGTTCACAATAGTTTACATGAGAAGTTTCAAAGGCATGATTAAAGTATGTTTCTTGCTATATGGTCATTTCACACTAGCCCATTCTAAATAGTAGTATACACCCCACTTAAAACTAGCATTCAAAGTACACAATATAACATAACGTTCAATATGAATACAACTAGGCAACAATGGCATTACCTAAACATATCAAGTACAATTTCTTGTTCCACAGTTAAACCCATTCAGGCATTCATATCAATACATATATACATTCAAATTAATAGAGATATAGAACCCTCTTCAATAATAATAACTTAACTTGGAATAATGTCTAGCATTTCTTATTTATAGTCATAGTAGATGGGAGATGTGAATGGCGATATGAGCATGTTCAATGTTTTGCAGCATGAATAAGCCAAGGGTTTATTTCATAATTCCATGGTGGTGGCTGGAGGAGGGGTCGTTGCTCCCTCCTACAATAATGCACTAGCTGGAGAGAATCACACCCCTACCAGACACACACCATCTCACCCTAATAGAGATAAGGTCGCAAATCGCACAACAAGAGTGGAAGGAGCAGGTAATGGGGATGAATGCATAATGAGAACCAATAAGGAGAACCAGAATCAAGAGCATCCTGCTCCACACGGATCAAGCCATGAAAATCCCTAAATATGAAATTACTTCGACCAAGATTGGGGACTATATTCATCATATGCAAGATCATACCATCATTGGAAAATTCATGGGCATTTGGTCTATGGAAAAATCTCTGACCTAGTGGATCCAAACTCGTTCGGAGCCAAAGGGATAGGTAGATCTCAAATTAGGATCCAAAGTATTCTTCACAACAATATTCACCAACCTGGAAGATAAGGAGCGAGTTTTCGAAAACAACCCTTATTTCTTTAACTCATTAGGACTATATCTCTGACTTTGGTTGGAAAAATTCAACCCAGAAAAAGAGGAATTCAAAGTCGCCCTAGTATGGATTTGATTATACTCACTACCACAATAATTTTTGGAAGTTGAAATCTTGGAAATCATTGGGAACGCCCTAGGATATTTCGTCAAAATTTTAGAAGTAACCAAACATGGGAAATATACCTCTTACATCCATATATGTGTCTATATGAATGTTTCCAACACCCTACTAGACTTCATATGTATGCGTTGCTAGGACACATAACGGATGCAAATAATCAATTATGAGCATATACCCTTCAACTATAAAAAATTCCATGAACACAACCATCTCTTTGAGGATTGTTCGCTAAATAAATCGTTGCCCCAATCAAGGAACCATAATCTGAAAGACTGTGATGGTTTTGAAATGGTCACTGCCAAAATATGAAACACCAGAAAGACAACAATGCCCCATGCCCATACAAAAATCCAAACAAGCAATAGTTTCAACATCCTATCCCAAAACCATGATGAACCCACCAACAACGCACAAAGGGAAACACCAAAACAGATGCTAGTATAGATAGAACAAAGCAAAAACAAGAATCCAAAGGAACATGATAAACACAGGAAAAAAATGGAAACGAATGTTCCTGATGGGGGGAATGAGATACAGACATGACACATGAATGCAAGGACCGCATAGATTTGGATGATGAAGAGGAAATGGAACTTGGTGATCTAGATATGCAGTCCCTTGTAGCAGCTTAGAAGCAACAAGAGCCAAATTCCATCCCTGAGTAGCAAATCCAACTTATAAAAGATGCCCTTGTTAGAAGCAGAGATTGACAAAGTACACCAAAAAAAGGCATTCCCTCTACATCTTCTCCCTTATGGGTTAAAACCAATGTTTCCAAGAATTCTTCCAAATTATCAAAAGAGGAAAATAAACGAGGTCAAAGAAGCAACACGCATATCCTACAAGATTTAGGAGAAATGTTAGTAAACTAGGGGTAGATAGTGTTGATGACATACACATTTCTTCCTAACCCCCCTAGTTCCACATGAATATTGTCTCATGGAATATTAGAGGCCTAAAGTGTAAGAGAAAACATCGGCTTTTAAGAAATACAATCACCAAGGAACAACCCACATTTGTAATGCTACAAGAAACCAAATGCCACAACAACCTAGTTTCAACAATAACTTCCAAGACTTAGAAAGGATCCCAAGTGATCACGATCGATGCCCAAGGTGTTGCAGGGGGATTATGAATCATTTGGAACCCCATTGAAATATATATGATATCTTTCTCCTCTACACAAAGACTATATCAACTCAATTTCAACTCATCATCTCGACACTAACCGGATTTTTAACCAATTTTTATGATCCTCAAGCAACTTCAGATAAGCTCCTTCCAAGTGCTTAGAGATATTACTGTGGACAATCATTGGTTAGTGGGGGATGACTTCGATATCATCACCTCAATGGAAAAAAATGTGAGGAATTCAGATACTAGAACAAGACTCACAATGTTTCAGAGACTCAATTCAAAAATTAAATATGGTTGATCTAGAAACAATTAATGGCCTAGACACCTTGAACAACCAAAGGGGTGGGGACCACCAAGTAGCCTCTAGGATTGATATATTCCTTTCTTCAGAATCACTAATCCTAATAGGTATTCATTTGGAAGCCTCCATCCTATCCAAATCAGGATCAAATCACTAGCCTATTGAATTAGAGATCGGCATATCAAGCAACCCAAAAAATTGTTTCTAGTTAGATCGTCCATCCTTACAAGAAAAAAATCATCAATTGTGGCAAGAAGTAGACATCGAGAAAGGTGCCCCTATGTATTGATTCCAACAACGCCTCAAACTTATCAAGCTCCATCTCAAAAAGTGTAATAAAGAGGTTTTCGAAGACATCTTCAAGGCCAAGAGGGAAATTGAAATACAAATGAAACAAATCTAGCATACAATGATACTGGAAGGACACATAGAGAGTCTCATCACATAAGAAACTCTGCTCCAAATGAAATTGAACAATTGATACAAGTAGGAAGAACTTCTATGGAGGCAGAAATCGAGAGTTCAATGGCTCAAAGAAAGAGAAAAAAACTCTAAGTTCTTCCACAAATCTATAATGAAGCATTCTCACCACAATAGAAATGCTTCCATAAAAGACATCCAAGGAAACCAACTAAAAGACCATGCAAAAATTGAAAAAGAGTTGGCACACTATTTAAAAACCCTACTCTCAAAGCCCCAACGAGACAAAAATGAAAGCCATTCAAAAAATAACCAAAAACATCCCCAAGTTGGTTTCACGGTAAAAAAAATTAGGCCCTTCTTAGTCCCACTACCCTAGAGGAAATTGAGTGAATAGACATGAGAATTCCCAAAGGAAAATCTCCAGGACTAGACGATTTTACCACTGACTTCTTCCAAGCATGTTGGACACTGATCAAGTAAGACGTTTGGGATCTAGTGGAAGACTCGCGTAGGTTTTCCAATGTTCTACCAACCCTTGATGCCACCTTTATAGCTCTCACACCAAAGGAATACAAAGCTAAATACCCCAGTAAATTCCAACAAATCTCCCTTTACAACATGGTTTACATAATCATCACTAAAGTCATTGCAAACCATGTCAAGCCCATTCTTCCTAATCTATTTTCTCCTAAGCAAACTGGATATGTAGAAGGACACCAAATTTTAGATGGTATCATTTTGGTTCATGAAATGATTCACTCTCTAAAGACCACCAAATCAACTGGAATACTCATCAAGTTGGACATGTCCAAATCCTTTGACAAGTTGAACTAGAAATACACCAATCAAACCCTCCTTGCCTTTGGCTTATTGGTGTCCTGGATCAAGTGGATCATGTCTCTCACCTCCTCGATGTTTTTCTCCATTCTTATTAATGGTTTTACTTTAGTTACCTTCTTATCCTCTTATGGCCTTCAACAGAGAGACCCCCTATCCCCTTTCCTCTTTATACTAATTGCCGAGGTTTTGGGGAGAGCTATTAAGGAAACAATGGCTAACAACAAAATCAAGGACCTATGATTCTTTGGGGACAATGTTTCGGTCTCCCATCAAAATTTTGTGGATGACATGATGCTTATGGGCATCCCAACCATTCATGAAGCTCGGGCCATTGCAACATTCCCCGTTACCAACACTTACAAAATTCTCTAATAGCAGTTTTAACATACCTCGTTACCAACACTTACAAAATGCTTTGATACCAATCTGTAACATCCCCAACTTACATTTGAGAAATGCCACTGCAAAAAAAAAACTAGTGCACAGATTCTATATGATAACGTTAATCTGCGCATAATCATGTGAGGTAATGGGCACGATCCCAAGCTAGGTCGCGCCACACAAACTTTCCTCTTCAGACGTTAGATACAACAACAAAATTGACATATAATGCAACTTTGTGCACAATCACTCAGTGCACACAAATATATTACTGTGCGTGTAACCACTCCGAGCATATGACCACTACTATGTGCACAACCACTTTGGTGCCACACACAAATTCAGTTCTCTTTGTGTGCACAGATTGCTTTCCCTTGCGCACAACGATTCCATCCTCTAGCGCGCATAAATTATTTTCCTACATGCATGAAAAGTCTATCCTTGCCTCATAACTCATGACCATTATTACAAAGTTAACTAACATGATTAATTAATAACCGTCATACTCTGCATATGTGACAACAATTACTGAATAAAAACATCACACTTACATGTACAAACAACATCATGCATAATAACAACAATCAATTATATGAAAAGTCATATAGGAAATAAACCCATATCAGGCATAGTTACTTAAGCACACAGTACATTAGACAAACACATAAAGGACATTTATATTTTATGAAGAGTCACCAAATGCACGCAAAGCTCACACATTTCTCCCAGCCATAGAATTTGTTGCTCATATAATTTCAACAACATGTCACCCTCGAGTTGGGGCTTAAACTCCAACAAGGAAAAAGGATTCCTAATGCTAGGCTAAGGTCTGATAATCAATAGAATTGTTCATTCCAAGGTGCCAACTGTTGCAACTAGCCTACAGTCTCGCATTCCCCACATGCCTGACCCACTCCAGGAAGTGTGCCCCTTCTCTGCTCAAAATTCCCTCGGCTTCCCCATCGGATTCCCCACTTCCCTTCCATGGCTTCAACAACGGGCCGGATAGGAAGTCTCATATCCCAGTAACTAATGTCCAACGCACCAGGGAACAATTCCCAACAAATATCTCACTTGGTGATCCAGATTTATGAGAAAAACGAAATGAAAAATAGATCTATAACATTCACACAGATATCCAGAGAACAATAACATATATACAGTGAAACTTAACTTCTATTCAATAAATAAATCTGTTGAAACTGTAAAATGCAGAATGAAACAATCTTGCTCGAATAGTGGTAGCTAATCTTTGAGAAGAGATGTGGAAGTTACGAGCATTCGCCTAAAAACATTACAATGAGGCATCCAAGACTTTTTAGCATTAAGAAGTAATCAGAAAACCCTAGACATCCAAAAACCTAACCCTAGGAGATGAAGCGCCAAAAGTCATGTGGGCCCTGATGGGGTAAGTCGGTACATCAACTTCCCAGGGTCGTAACTTTTGCATATGATCTTCATTTTAGGTGCACGATAGCCCGTTGGAAAGGTCTATCCGAGGAATATACATTTTTTCATCACAATTTGACTCAATTTATAATGTGACTGTGGAGATCCCAAAAAATGTTGTTTAGGGCCTTAAAACGACCCCGAAAGTTTAGGACTTGAAAATCTAGAAAAAAACTGCCAAGATGAAAAATATATGTGAGCCAATTGAAAGAGGTGGATGGCCACCGATATCCACTTATATAATTCCTACCCCTTAGGAAGCAATGGTCTCCATTTCATTTAGTTCCCCCATTGGATGAGGAAATGTTTGTTGAATTTGGCCTCGGGTGAGCCACTTTCCTTGGTGCAAGAGTTTCCCTACTTTGACAACACGATAAAGTTGAAGCTTTTGTTGTCGAGTACCCTTGACCTATTTTTCCACAATATAATCAGTGGATTCCTGTTCCATGCAGTCAGGGTTGAGCTATGTCAGTGTCAACTGTTCTTCTATCTTTGAGGTGTCCAATAATGGTCGAAAGTATGGTCGAAGGAGGTCCACATTAAACATTGGGTGCAAGCCAAGGAAGGGGGGAATATTGAGCTCAAAATAATTTTCATCCATAACATTGGTGATGGTGTAAGGTCCATAGCGGAGTGGACGAAGCTTCTGATGGGGTCCTGTAAGGCGTTCTTTCTGAAAATGAAACCAAAATTTATCCCCCACCTGAAACTTGTGGGGAACCCGATGTTGATCATGGCATTGCTTGTACTTGGCATTGAAATTCTGCAAACTATCCTGAGCCTGTTAGCAGATGTGATGGATTCATTCAATGAAGTGGGTGGCTTTGTTAGATTCGGTTTGAGCATGGGACGATTCTACCTATGTGGATGCAAGGGGTAGTGCAACATCCATGGGACCCAATGGTTGAAATCCCAACCCCACCTGAAAGGGGTTGTGGCTAGTTGAGCTATGTATGGCTCTGTTGTAGTTGTGTTGATTCCCTTTAAAAAGGACACCGTCGTCTTTTTCTCATCAATAGATTTCCAACGACTATAAGCTTGCTCAAAATGAAGCTCTAGATCAAAACTTATGGCCCTTTGAAGTTTTCGGGCCTTTAATGACCAAGGTCATCCCACTACCACATTTCACCCACATGGCTCCACATCACCAAACTTTCTGAAGTGGTACTGATGTGTTAGAACACGTCACCTCTTAGTGTAGATGTGGCTGCAGACATGGAATTTTCCACATAAATTACCTGAGACCCGACTTAACGAGGCTTTGACATCTATTTTTAGTGCAATGGACTGGTCACATCATATGATGTCGTCCCATGCATTGGGTGTTGGCCATTTCGTAAAGATAACTCCTCGAAAATTCCCAACAGCTAAGATCTGATGGAGATCCAATCATTCATTTGGGGGAGTTGATCGACGGTCCTAATTATGGTGTGCATCCTTAACGTGTGCGAAAGATGACAAGGGTAACTCTTTTTGCGCATTGGATTATCATACCACTCCTAGGTGCATGGGAACACACGAAGGCCACCCCTTAAGTGGGTTTTTAAACCACTTATCGACCATCCCCATGAATTAGAGAAATGTTTATCTAGAGGGATGGTATCCCCAAGCGTGGACTCCTCCTAAGCTTGACAACTTAGATCGATGGTTGAGATGTCTCGGCATGTAGATCTAATTGCTTAGGTTTAAGGCACAAATCCTAAGTCTCTGCGCCCATTTTTGTTTAGCTTGACACACATGCTCTATGTGGCTTACGCACAGTGTTACACATCATGAATGATTTGACTTGGAAATACATGTGGAGCTCATACATATTGCCATGTGGAACCAATTTTCTGCCTTAACCTTCCCCCAAAAAATACCAAATCTAAGTGACACGTGGAACCACCTACTAGTGATGCATGGCCCTATCCTCGTCACAACACATGGGCCATTCGTTGAGTGACATATTTCCACCGGATGTTGGATATTGGACCCTCCAACTTCTCCACATATCAAAACTCTCTGAAAACCCAGGGTCTGATTGACCCTCCTTTACTAAGATCAACAGTGGATATCTATTCCCCCTTAGATATAATGACCAGGAACCAATGTCACCATCCCAAGAGTACTAACCCTTAGTTGGGCCCACCCTCGACACATCAAAAAATCCCATGTTGACAACGTCACAACGCAGGATGACTTGTCATGACACATGGCATGACATGTGGCACTTATTTTTCCTACGGACCTCGTCCAAATATGCCAAAATCAACATGACATGTGGCACCATTTGATGGTGACACGTGGTCGTACCCAAACATGCCAACAAGCATGCCACATGACACTACCACGGTGAGACACATGGCTTTCCTGTACGCTGACACGTAGCTACCGAACACCAAACATCGAGGCCTTACCTGGGTATGAAATTGGAAATACTCCCGATGTCCGAGAATTAAGATGGAGTTAGTTAAAATAATCCTCGAGATTACAAGGAGATTAACTAGGAGATTAACAGTAAATACTCTTGATAGGAAATATATAAACATAGTCCTTGTACAAGTTTAACAAAAACATATTGAACATAATAACATAGTAGTATTTGTTAACATGAATACAAAGTTATTCATACAAAACTTCATACAAGTACATGGTGAACCACTTATCTTGTATAAATAGCCACCAAATGCATACAGACCTCCGTCTTTCCCCCCAACTATAGACTCTGTTGCCCACAAAATGATAGCAGTTTTCCTTTGAGCTGGGCTTAAACTCCACTTGGGAAAAAGGGATTCTTATCCCAGACTAGTCTGGTAAACAATAGTAATGCTTAGATTTAAGTTCCAACTCCAACCAACTACAATTTCTAATTCCCCACATGCTTTTCCCACCTAGGAAGTGTGCCCCATCAGATGCCCCACTTCCTTTCCGGGCTTCAGTAACAAGTCATATAGGAAGTATTCGAGCCCTCTAGCTGCAATTGACACTTTGGGAATTCAATTCCCAACATTTCTCCCACATGGAGAGAATGCTTGTGGTCCTGGAAACCCTCCTCTTCTACAGAATATAGGCCTGACAACCCGCCTCTTCTACATAATGCGAGCTTGAAAACCTACCTCTTCTACAACATATGGGCCTGACAACCCACCTCTTCAGTTCCAATTCACCAGAAAACACTTTTGAGATTCCCCCCTTGTGGTTATGATGATGTCAGCAATTATAGATGGTAGCAAAGGAGATGATCCTCTTCCATGATGGTGAGAAGAGGATCACTACATAATACGATCCTGACAACCCGCCTCTTCTACATAATGCGGGCGTGACAACCCGCCTCTTCTACAACATATGGGCCTGACAACCCACCTCTTCAGTTCCAATTCATCAAAAAACGCTTTTGAGATTTCCCCATTGTGGTTATGGTAATGGCAGAAAGTATAGATGGTAGCAGAGGAGATGATCCTCTTCCACGATGGTGAGAAAATGAAAGTTCAGCCTTAAACTACACTTTGTTCTCCCATTATATTTGCATATGCATAAAATGATACTTGTCACTTTATGATATCCCATTGCACCCACTTGGTGATTAGTTCCTCTTCCATAGGAACTTAGGATAGCATAATGCATATGCATCCCTAAGTTAAATTTTATAAATTATTATAAAAAATATTATCTTGGCCTAAGCCCCTTAGCCTAAGACTCTTAGCCCCTTTTCCATTTTTCTAGTGGAGTTTATCCCCCTTACTCTTTTGTTGGGTCAGTCTGCATGCAGTGGTGTGACTTTATTATCATCCAATTATGATTACATAATACACGAGATATGCCTACATGATTTTTAGTATATGGCTCACCAACCTATTTAGTACACATGCACTCTGGCCTCAAAATAACACATCTCACCAGCCTATATGCTCGATTACAACCAGGATCAACCTGGGGTATTACGTGACCAAACCATGGACACAATTATTTGCAGTGATGAATTATGAGCACTAGGTCCACAATTACCCTAAATACATTGTCGACATCTATATATATGTGAATTATCAAATTATAGGATATGGTTCATTTAACTCATGATCATAACCATTGATTTGATCAAACAAGTGATCGAATAATCCATATTAGAATGTCGACAACCATTAGATTTTAACATCATCAAATCACATAGTTTGAGAATTGAACTGCACACCACACAACATTTTCAAATGCATAAACCATAATACAATGAGCATGGCAATTAAAACACACCACAAACATGGAGATTTTACCTTGGAAGCCCAAATGGGAAAACCAACTTTGGATGGTTGCTCACTTTGCGTTTCAAAAATATTGATTTACAATGCAACTCATGGCTCTTTGCACATACTCCCCTCCTGGGACAAAATACCCTTTGAGAGTGAAAGTACAAAAATAAAAAGGGAGAGTTGGGGTGATGGGAAGGCCAAGAAACCTAACCTTTCATTTCCCACTCCTCAGTATTTTCTCCTATTATTATTACATTTATTTCTCTTTTTTTCTCTATTTTGTCTCATTTAATTTTACATTTGAATCATCTTCAATAGTTTATCTAACCTTCATTAAAAACCTATTTATACTTACATGCACCACCTCTTATAACCATTTTCTTGTTTGGATCCAGTTCGGATCACACCTCCCAATTGAGAGACTCTTTTGGTCTCCAAAATCTTAGAGGAAACCAATGTGCCTTATGTCTACTTATTTGGAACATGGATATGACTTCCCCCCTAGCAACAACTTCGAGTCTAGCTCTGGTTCTTGATATGGATCCGGCTCTAATTGTTGGATTGTTTATTCCCACAATGCAAAAGTGTGCTCACCAATTCTCATCTCTGAGAAATATTCAGATCCAAACTCTTCACTCAAAATCCATTTTCATCTTCAATGTGTAAGTCTCTTGCATTCTTAGACTTGGAGATGGCCTATCTCAATAGCCAATGGAGGCCAAGTCAAATACTAGTCTTCTTGTTCAATGTGCTCCTAGCAAGCTATGCCATCACATAAAAATTCCACAAGAGGAGGTGTGGATTTCCTTTTTCTGCTAGGACCAATCGCTTCTTAGCATGGAAACAATTCTTTGCAGCCATGTCAATTGAATAACAATACTACATACCCCTACATGTTGGTTGTAGGAGGCTTGGTCATTAGTAAATTAGTTCACCTATTGTTGAGTCATTATTCAACCAACTTGTAATGAAAGAAACATCAATCCATGCTTGAGATCCTTCTCTACTCTCTCCTACTTCCACTGAAAAAATTCTTGCTTCATTGGTGAGGCTAAGCTCTCACGTTGTTGCACATTCGTGTACACTTATTGCTCCTTGGGTTTCCAAGGTAGAGAAATATTTATCCTCTTTACTCTTCACTCTCCACACTCTTCTCTTCACTATGTGGTTTCTGGGGTGAAGCTCTGGATGAAGTCACCAACACTTCGCTTCCCAATGTCCACTCAACTTGCAGAGGTGGAAAATGTTGTTGGCACTATTGTATAGATTGTTTAATACTTTCATTTTCTCCACGTGCCTATGAATTCATTGTTGGTTTCTGGAAGTATTTTTGTCAGTTTTTCTTTGAAAACAATATGTCTTGTGGCATGTGGCTTTCTTCTCGTAGCAATATGCCTCTAGATGGCCTTTCTTCTCACAAAAGAAACATACTTTGGAATGCCAATAGTTGGTAGCTTTATGTTCTTTTTTCTTACAACAATGACAAATAAGGATTATCTTACCTATTGCATACCTATTGTTCTTTGTTTTCTTGTTCTAGATGATGTTCTTGATGCTTCTTATGAGTGCTAGTGTAAATCAAGTCTTTGCACTTTCCTCATTGTTTCTTTTTTATAATCTACCATAATAAGGATGGAATGGTTATTTGATGCCACCCTTATTCACTACTGCTCTTTATTCTAATGAGTAGGCCAACTCTGCCATGCCTTTCACCTTCACAAATGTGGTCTTGGTGTTCGTGGCCTTTTCCTTTCTACCATAGAAACCTAGGCATTCTTTAGTAATTCTCACTGCAACTAAAATGGAGCTTAGGATGCCTTCTCTTCTCTTTCCTATCCCTTGTCCAATGTAGGCCATATGCCTTAATAATTTCAAACCAATTCCCTTGGAATTATTTTCAAATTAACCAAAATTCTCTTGAGAAAATTCTAAGGAAGGTGATCTTATCAAAATTGTCTTGCTCATGGTGCTGGCCTTGGAAATGGAAATGGAAGGTGACTTTGCTTCCTTGGTCTCTTGGAAAACTTCTTGTATCTTTGTAAGTGTTTCTTCCTTCTTTTACAACTCTGAAAGTAACTGAGCCGCCATTTGAGTGAGTTTATCCTCCTCCCAACTATCCATCTGGATGAGCTTCTCTCCCAATTGCAAACGATGCACTCTTCTCTTGTCCCAATTTTCCATAACCACAGTGAGGGAGTCATGGAATTAATCAAATTGCTTCTTTAGTAATGGCATAAGTTTAGCAGATGTCTCATCCAAATTCCATCATTTGGTTATACATCTAGACAATGTCCATTAAGCGCTTTCTCTCTTCTTTAAGCTACACATTGATGACTTGTAGGTTTTCCAACCTTTCTCTCTTCACTTTATCCATATTGAGTATGTTCTCTCTTCAAAGTTTTGGCAGGTGTGTCACAATCAAGGATTCAACTTATCTATACCAATATGATCCGTAAATGAGGGCTTATAGCTCACTTGCTTCACCAAAATAGATACTATGAAAAATAATCTGTAATATGTGTTCTTTGTCTTATATATAGACCTATGTCCTTCTAATGGTTGCAAGGACTATCATAAAACTACAAGGCCTAGTGTATACATCACTACTCCATGTTCTTATACATGCATGTAAGGATGTAAGATGCCAATCCATTGACCATTATCATTTAGTGTAACCTACACATGAAACAACAAGATAACAACCGATACTCACCAAGTCTTTGAGTTTGATTCTCAATTGTTAATCACCAAGTAAATATACAAGGAATGGCCATGCTTCTCTTCTCTAGGCTTGAGTTTATTCATATATGAAATGCTTTGTTTCAAGAGCCAATGATAATATGAGAGAAATCTATTATATATTGTTCTTGAACCCAATGGTATGTGAGTCCTCTATTTTCAAAAGGTTTCCAAGATTTGTGTTCTCTGTTGCAAAATTGAACACCAAACAACTAACCCTTAGTGTATTGAATGACCTCTTCCACCTTTAATTCCAAATTGATCATTAAGTGCTACATGTATTCATCTTCATATGATGTTGCATGATAATGATCATCACCTAGTCTGGTTACATGTGTATGTAACAATGCATACTATCAATTATTCCATCTAAAGGTAGGTTTGCATCTTCTAGCTCTTTCAATTCCTACAAAGGTGGTCAGTATTGTAAAGAAAATATAAATAGTAAACTCTCAATATCTAGGACTTAGGATAACAACTACACAATGTCTAGACTCAATCTCTCACCCGAGGAACCATCCAATTTCCTCATTTTAATCTTAACAAAATGCTCATTCTCTATCACAATTCTATCTCAGTGCAATCACTTCATACAAAAATATGAGCATGAGATGGTTGATATGCAATTCACTCAACTGCATATTTAAAAAAACAAAGGTGAGCCCTCCTTTTAATATTTTAAAGGAAGATATTTTAATGGCATGGGAGAAGAACAAGGATTCCTACCAACCAAGCTTTAAACCTGGGATTGTCACTCATCATTATTCTCACAAGATTCCAAGCCATTCATATGAGACAACTCTCAAGAAAGAGGACGTCATTGATACACTTCAAGTAATTACAAGAAAGGTGGTAGTCCAAAGAATTAAAATTAAAAGAATTGTTGAGCATGGATTACCAATTCATTTACCCCATTCAAAGACTATTCCTAGCCACCAAATCAAGATCTAATGAAAGAGGAAAAGACATGCTTCTCTTTGAGAATTGGTCAACTGAACAAGAGAGGTGAATCATCGATGGTTTCTCTCCCAAGAAAAATATGCTCCACAGTATGTGTGTATGGCATGTACAACTATTGTACTATTTCATACAACCTCTAAGAGGTTCATTGAAAGTGTATAATGTCTTAGGGGATGCATATGGCCAGTGGGAAAGCTAGCATGCCCAACAAGGAGGTGAATCAATCCAATGAAAAGCCGAACACCCAACTTCAAGGAAACAATTCGCCCAACATTCATGAACTCTTAAAAATCCCAATTTAGCAACCCCCTAAGGAAATGCAACAACTTTGTGACGACAACCATTGATCTCTGGACACCATAGATGTATGAACCACATCTTTTGGTTGTTGGATTTGACCAAACCATGGAAAAAATGATTCGAAGTGATGAATTATGAGCATTGAATCCACAATTACTTTGAATACATTATCACCATCTACATATATGTGAATCATCATATTACAGGCTATGGTTTAATCAACTCAATGATCATAGACATTGATTTGAGAAAAAAAGGGATTGATTAATACATGTTAAAGTGTTGCAACAATTAGATTTTAATATCATCAAATCACACAATTTGAGAATTGAAATGCCCAACTTGTTCAATATAGCAATGAGAATAACATTCCAAATAGAGTTATCAAACAAATAAACCATAATACAGTGAACATGGCAATTAAAACACATCAAAAACATGGAGAGTTTACCCTGGAAACCCAAGCTGGAAAACCAACTTCAAATGACTCTTCAGTTTTCATTTTGGAAATATTTAGTTATATTGCAACTCACGGCTCTCTAGGCATACTCCCCTCATTGTCCAAAACACCCTTTGACAGTGAAAGTACAAAAATAAAAGGGAGAGATGGGTGATTGGAAGGCCACATTCATGAGTCTTTTCTCTCCTATTATTATTACTATTCTTTTCATTTTTTTATTTTTTTTCTTTCTCTTTTGTCTCATTTACTTTTATATTTGTGTTGTCTTTAATAGTTTTTCTAACCTTCATTAATTGACTAATTACACTTGCATGTACTAAGTCTTACAACCATTCGCTTGTTGGGATCCATTTCAAATCCAAATAGGAATGTTTTAAAAAATGGTTCACACACTTTCTTCAATACCATGACTTGTTTTGAAAGTTGTAGGGTTTATAGTTGACTTGAATATTGAAACTCATATATCTAATTTTTACTTTTTATACAATAGCTCTACACCTTTGTGCCTTTTAGGCCAATTGCTAATATTAATTATTGACATCTTTTGTTTTTAAGTTAAAACCACTTTTTCTATTATACAACATGCTTCAACTAATTCAGTATTAAATAATTACACAAATATCTTTATTGCATCAAAAGGCACTTTCTACAACCCAATATGAAAGAAATGTCTAATTCCTTCCATGCTTAACATGCAGTTGACATGTGTCATTTGAAAAATATTAATAAAAAAAATATTTCAATGTCGATTATAAATAAAATATTTCAATGTTGGCCATAAATAAAATATTTCAATATCTACTTTAAGTAAAATAATTCTATATCAACTTTCTCTCTACAGAGAGAGAGAGAGAGAGAGAGAGAGAGAGAGAGAGAGAGAGTAAAAAAAATCAATTTCTACTTACGAGAAAGAGATAGATGTGTAATTCCTTCAATGCTTATATGGAGTTGGCATGTGGCATTTAAAAAATATTAATAAGAAAAAAACAATTTCAATGTGGAACATAACTAAAATATTCCAATGTCCACAAACACACACACACATGATGATGATGATGCTTAACGTCCACTGAGAACAATTGGTCTATCGGACCTTAAGAAGGTAAGAGAAGCGTTCCAAGATCACCACAGTTTTGATGAATTAGGAGGTTAAAAAGGTCTGTATTGTGACAAATATTTTTAAATTGGGATCTCATATGTGTATAGGCAGGACAATCTAAGAGGAGGTGCTTTTCATCTTCTACCCTCTTACTGTCGCAAATATGACAGATTCTTTCATCCCATGGTGTTTTGGGAATTTTCCAACGTTCAGTTTCACTATGTAGCTGGTGAGAGTTTGCTCTTATTTTAGCAATGTTTTTTTTTCTTCTTTGCACTTCTCAAAACTCAGAGGTAATTTTGATCTTCTAAATTAGGGTTGACCACCTCCTTGTAGTATCTTAATTTCCTTTTATCCACTAATTCTTTATCATGCCACATATTCTCCTTAAATTTAGAAGTGATAGTATTTGTAATATTTTTAGTATTCTGCATGATGGTTTCTTCTTGTATTCCCCAATGATTTAGTCAAGATTTAACATCTTTATGCCATCCTGCTTGAGCAATTGGTGGTTTTGGATAGAGTTTGAAGCAATTTTGGGGAACCTCTTGTCACCAATGTTGTTTTTCTTGTTCTTGTATGTTAGGTACCTAATCATAGCAATGCTCTCAATGGGGGAAATACTTTCTTCAATGAGGAGGATATGACAGGGTGTATTGCCCTTAATTTTAAGATTAAAAGTTATAAAATTCTTTTGGATTTGTTCATCTTTCTCCATGATTCTCTAGATATAATGCAACCCCAAACTTCACATCCATCTTTACAATTTTTTTTGAGCCGATAATGAGATTTTCACCCCCCATTTATCCTTTTTTAAACGCTATAGTTGCAATTGAGCTTGTGGTGGATATCGATTCCAAGATATTTGTATGAAGGAACTTCCTCCAAGCTATTATTGTCATAAACAAAATTATCGTAGGTGATCCTTTTGAATTTAATTATCATAACCTTTGTTTTGTCAATGTTCACAGTCATGCCCATGCTAGAGCATAAGTCCTTGAGGATTATTAGTGGTTTACCTACGTCATAGGTACTTTTCGCCATAAAAACAATATATTCAACAAAAAAGAGGATGATGACTATACTAGAGAGATTCGGGCCAACATAGCCTACATCCTCCAAACAATCTTCTAACTTATCAATAGAGATGTTGAAAAGGGAAGGGGATAACAAACAACCTTGCTTGACTCCTATATTGCATTTAATTTCTTCCGATCAACTTTTAGTGTTCCTAAACTTAGCAATAAATTTCTCATATATCCTTATTGCAACAACCCTTAACTCGAAAGGGACTCTAATCTCTTCTAACTTGTTCACACAATGTCAAAACCTTTTTTAAAATCAACGAAACAACAAAGGAGATAATTTTTATCATTACAACACTCCTTTGCAATGATCCTAAATGTAACAAGGTGGTTCACAGTGGAATGGTAGCTTGTAAACCCAGCCTAGCCTCTAGCTCTTTTTCTGTGGATATATATATATATATATATATATATATATATCGATTAAGAACTAGAGTAGATCCATCTTAACTTCTGATGTATCATGTGTTGAGATGCATCAAATACCTCTACATGCAAACCTTTTTTTAAAGTAAAAACCTTGAGAAAATGTTTGCATTTAGAAGGATTTGATGCTTCTTGGGGCATGATAGATCCAAAGTTAAGATGGATCTAACCTAGTGGTTAAAAAATTTGAATGGTGTCTTGAGTATGAGGGAGATGTGCATTTCCTTCCATGCTCAATAGGTTGCTTCGATTTAATGTGTTTGATTCATCCACCATTAAGTCTTTGATAGTGTTCAATTCCTTTCCACTTCATCTATCCAATCAATCAATCCATCAAGAATTTACATAGTGTTATCTTTCGTTAAGTGTTTACGCAGTGGAAACACTGGCATGTTATCTTTCGTCAAGTGTTTACGCAACGACAACACTGGCATGTATACGCATTCTCATTCATCATACATCAGAGTGAAATTCTGATCCAAATTCAAACCTGACTTACTACCTCCTTAATTCAGTTTTATTCACCATAACCAAGATTGTGCCTAATGCCTAATATTTAACATCAGAGTGAAATTCTGAGCCAAATTCAAACCCGACCTACTACCTCCTTAATTCAATTTTATCCACCATAACCAAGATTGTGCCTAATGCCTAATGTTTTACCTGAATATTCATGAGTTCACAATGAATGGTTGGCAATTGAACAAATTTTGGAAAAATCTTGTACCTCATTTGAACATGAAAGCATTTTCATATTGCATGAGTTGAAAATAATTCATTGGGAAATAGAACCGATACTATGCACATACCTACAACCTATTCTCTTTCGACGTTTGATTCTACATGTATGTAACATTGCGCAACATGTCTTCTTGTTTTCCAACATTTCAGACAACTAGATGACGAAGAATAGCATGGAGACTATGGCATACAAGGAAAAAAGTCAGCATTAACCATCTATATTCCATCCTCTTCAATTTGATTTTCTGTTATATATCAAGATGTCATGTTTGATCTTCTATTAAATTTGCAGTCACATCAACGAAAAATATTTCTCTTCTAATATTTTACCATTCTAAAAATTAACCAACCACTAAATAAATAAATTTCTATTTCAAAATAATAATAATAATAATAATGCCTTATAATTTCTAGTTTAATCTTCTAATGGATTATATGTATATTAAAAATGAACAAATTTTATAAAAACTAAGTTGGTATTATTTAATTGTTTAGAGAAATTTTAGTGTTAAAAATAACAATACAAAGTTTCATACAAAATGTGATCAAACATTTTGTGGACACCCATATAAAAGAGGTTTTGTTCCATGTATCCATATGATGCTTCAAAAGTTCAACTTGGATTCATATCTTTGAACATATCACAATCACGTTTAATCATGGGATTAATCCCTTAATCTTCGAAGCACATATGATATGTTCATTGTAGATCTCATTAGAAAATATAAAATTGTAATAAACCTTAAGGGTTTTGTCGAAGGGTCATAATTCTATCAAAACACTATAAGAATCATGAAGACAACCTACTTTATTTATAATAATCTAGGAACATGCAAATCTAGCATGATTCATCCATTGGTTGTTTTTTAGGTTAAGATGTCTATGATTTGGAGCTTCCTAAGATCCATACAAACACATAGCTAAATGTTTGATCCAGATTATTTTCGGAACGAAATGAAAGAAGAGATATTCAATGAAATATTCATGAAAATTGTCAGAAATAAAGAAATACAACAATACTTGATTTCTATTAATGAAATAATTGTAAAGAGACTATAAAAATAAAGAGTGCAAGACTCGCTAGAATGGTGGTAGCTTTATCTCTAAGAGATGTGACGGCTATGCTCATTCACAAGAAGATGATTAAAATGAGGGTTTGAAGGAATTTTTATGATAAATATGAATGTCAAAACCCTACACATCCAAAAACCTAACCCTAGGAGATGAAATGCCAAAAGTCATGTGGGCCCCATTTTGGTAAGTTAGTACATTGACTTCCCAGGGTCGTAACTTTTGCATACGATCTTCATTTTAGGCGTGTGATAGCATGGTAGAAAGGTATTTTAGAGAACTACGCATTATGCCGTCAAACTTGACTCTATTTACAGTTTGACTATCGCACACCAAAATAAAAAAATTTAGGGCCCCAAAACGGCCCTGGAAGTACAACAAGATGTGCTGACATGAAAATATACAAAGTAAGCCAATTGGATTAGGTGGGAGGCCATCAATATCCACATGGAAGATGTGTATGGATTTAGACAACCTTGAAAGTGTAGAACCCACCATTACAAAGAAGTATAGAATAACGTGTTGAACTAAAAACTAACAAGAGGAGCCAGATGGAATAGGTGGGTGGTCACCAATATCCACCTAGATCAATCCTCCCCCCTTAGGAAGCAATGGTCTCCATTGTGTAGAGTGCCCAGGGAAGAGGGGAAAGCATGTTCTGAATATAAAGCTTAGTGAGTTGCATGCCTTGTTGGAGAAGTTGTGCTTCTTGACTTGTGGCAGATTGCCACAAACCTGTTGTTGGAGGGGTTGGATTTGTTCCACCAACCTGTTGTCTCTGGGTTTGATGGGGCATTGTGTAGACACCATTGTACGTGAAAAAATAATATATTATTTCTCTTCGAAAATCTGTTTTTGCTAGATAGAAGGTGTTGAGGTTGCAGTGGTTGTAGTGGTATTTTGTGCATCCTTTAAACAGACTCTGAAAAGGATGAATTTTATAGTATGAGAGATTACCTTGCAGTGTTGTTTTGGTGGAGCAGTAGTTGGAACTACCTCTGGTATCCTGTAGAGTTGGCCTCCTAGAGTAATAATGACACTACATGGTCTAGACTCATAGAGAACATGATGTTTCCACATATATGGTTGACCCAAAACAACATCACAGACGTCAACAGGGGCAATATCACACACTACCTCATCCTTGAAGGGATGGATGCCATAGGATAGGCGATACTGTTGGTTGACGCGAAGATTGCGTCCCTAGTGAAGACACATGATGTTGTATGGTTGGGGTGGTGTTGTCAAAAACCCCAACTGTTTGACGACCTTAGATGAGATGACGTTCTTCTAGCTTCCATTATCAACCATGAAATGCAATGGGGTCCCCTTCACCCAAATATATGAATGGAAGAGGCGCTCCCCCTCTTCAGGATTTACTGGTTCCTCTCGTTGAATTGTTGTGGTCGCGACAGTAGCAATGGGGTATGCGTCAATGATCTATCTGTTTTCAATATTTTATGGGTCGGATTTTGAATCAGGGTTTGGCTCCGTGTCTTTGACCTCGACCACCAATGATTGTTTTGAGTGACATTCATCGGTGTTGTGCCAGGGACTTTTGTGGAAGTCACACCACTTCCCAGTGTCATTCTTCGTCTTTACTTTACCCTTTTTGTCTTGTGTTTTGGACTGGTTTTCTAGAGGTTGTTGGTTAGGACCGTCTTTACCGCTCTTTGGTTATTGAAGATTTGCAGACCCGAATTCCCATTTGTTTTGGTGCATAAATTTTTGATCGATTTTGAAAACATATCGATAGGGAGATCCTAATGATGAGATGTTTAGGAAATCCATTTCAGTTTGGATGCACCTATGAAGAGCCCCACAGTATTTTAGAACCAGATGTTGCTCAGAGTATTTGATACCTAGATTAGTGCACAAGGTATGGAAATTATTTGTGAACTCCGACACTGTTTGGCTCTTCTCTTTCCGCAGTGTGGTCCATCTCATGTACTGGTCTTCATAGTTATCATCAGGATATTACTGCTCTTTGACCGCATCCACAAAAAAATCCCAAGTGGGCTCGACCCCATATATTCCAGAGTTCTCTATGGAAATTTTCTCCTAGTAAGTTTCCCACCAATGTTTAACATGGGGGAGAGCCTTAAGGAGTGCGAAGGTGATCTTTTCCCTGTCGAAAAAAATTTGAATAGAGAAATAACCTTCTAATAGATTTAACCATTTTTCTAGGGCATCTGCATTTATCTGAAATTCAAATATGGGAATATCAAAATTAACTTCTACCTTGAAGGGGGAGGTTCCTCCAAAATGGTTGTTGGATGAAGATGCACCAGTTGCTATCGGCAGGCGTTGCAGGATGTGTGAAAAATTCTCTATCATTTCATCCCTCTGTGGTGTGAGAGCTTGCTCAAGCAAGAGGTTAATAGAATCTTTTGCTCCATTGTTTTTCTTTTCTGCCACCATCGAGGGTTTCTTGGGAGTGCGAGAGTGATTGTCCTCAAGAGAAACAAACTCGAGACCCAACTGGCTATACTCGGACCTCGTCAGGGACATGCGCTGAAAAACGATCAAGAGCAGCATATTCTGATACCAATGATCCAAATTATTTTCAGAACAAAATGAAATCAGAGATATTCAATGAAATATTCATGAAAATTGCCAGAAATAGAGAAATACAACAATACTTGATTTCTAATAATGAAAGAATTGTAAAGAGACTGTAAAAATATAGAGTGTAAGACTCGCTAGAATGGTGACAGCTTTATCTTTGAGAAGAGATGTGACGGCTACACTCATTCGCAAGAAAATGATTACAATGAGGCTCTGAAGGCCTTTTTATGATAAACATGAATGCCAAAACCCTAGACATTCAAAAACCTAACCCTAGGAGATGAAACACCACAAGTCATGTGGTCTTTGTTTGGTAACATAGTACATTAACTTCTCGGGGTCATAACGTTAGCATACAATCTCCATTTTAGGTGCGTGATAGCCCGTTGGAAAGGTATTTTAGAGAACTACGCATTATTCCATCAAACTTGACTATGTCTACATTTTGACTATGGCACACCAAAATAAAACTGTTTAGGGCCCCAAAATGGCCCTGAAAGTACAACAAGATGTGCTGACATGAAAACATACAAAATAATCTAGTTGGATTAGGTGGGAGGCCACCAGTATCCACTTGGAAGATGTGTAGGGATTCAAATAGCCATGAAAGTGTAGAACCCACCATTACAAATAAGTACAGAAGAACGCGTTGAACTAAAAACTAACAAGAGGAGCTAGTTGGAACAAGTGGGTGGTCACCAATATCCACCTGGATCAATCCTCCCCCCTTAGGAAGAAATGGTCTCCATTGCGTTGAGTGCCCAGGGAAGAGGGGAAATCATATTCTGAATCTCAAGCTTGGGTAGCGGCGTGCATTGTTGGGGAAGTTGTGCTTCTTGACTTGTGGAAGATTGTTACAAACCTGTTGCTGGAGGGGTTGGATATGTTCCACCAACCTGTTGTCTCTGGGTTTGATGGGGCATTGTGTAGACACCATTGTAGGTGAAGAAACAATATATTATTTCTCTTTGACAATCTATTTTTGTTGGATAGAAGTTGTTGAGGCTGCAATGGTTGTAGTGGTCTTTTGTGCATCCTTTGAACAAACTATGAAGAGGATGAATTTTGCAGTATGAGAGATTACCCTGTGGTGTTTTTTTGGTGGAGCAGTAGTCAGAACTACCTATGGTATCCTTTAGAGATGACCTCCCAGACGAATAATGACACTACAAGGTCTAGACTCATAGGAAGCATGACGTTTACACATATATGGTTGGCCCAAAACAACATCACAAACATCAAGAGGGATAATATCACACACTACCTTGTCCTTGAAGGGATGGATGCCATAGGACAAGTGACACTGATGGCTGACGTGAAGATCTCTTCTCTGGTGAAGCCACCTGATGTTGTATGGTAGCAGGTGTGGTGTTGTCGATAACCCCAACTATTTGACGACCTTCGTTGAGATGAGGTTCTTCTGGCTGTCATTATCAATAATGAAATGCAATGGGGTTCCCTTCACCCACATCTGTGAATGGAAGAGGTGCTCCCCCTCTTCCGAATCTACAGGTTCCTCCAGCTGAATTGTTGTGGTCGTGACAGTAGCAGTGGGGTCTGCGTCGATGATCTGTTTGTTTTCAATATTTTATGGGTCGGATTCTGAATCAGGGTTCGGCTCCATGTCTTTGACCTCAACCATGAATGACTATTTCGAGCGACATTCATCAGTGTTGTGCCAGGGGATTTTGTGGAAGTCACACCACTTCCCAGTGTCATTCTTCATCTTTACTTTACCCTTTTTGTCTTGTGTCTTGGACTAGTTTTCTAGAGGTTGTTGGTTAGGGTCGTATTTACCATACTTTGGTTGTTGCAGATTTGCAGACCTGAATTCCCATTTGTTATGGTGCCTAAATTTCTGCTCTATTTTGACAGCATATCGATAGGTAGCTCCCAATGAAGAGATGTTTAGGAAATCCATTTCATTTTGGATGCACCTATGCAGAGCCCCACGGTATTTCAGAACCAGATGCCACTCATAGTATTTGATACCTAGCTTGGTGTGCAAGGTATGGAAAGTATTTGTGAACTCCAACACTGTTTGGCTCTTCCTCTTATGCAGTGTGGTCCATCTCGTGTACTGGTCTTCATAGTTATCAACATGATAGTACTGTTCTTTGACCGCATCCATAGAAAAATCCCAAGTGGGCTCGACCCCATATATTCCAGATTCCTCTGTGGAACTTTTCTCCCAGTAAGTTTCCCACCAATGTTTGACATGGGGGAGAGCCTTGAGGAGTGTAGAGGTGATCTTTTCCCTATCGATTTTTTTTTGAATAGAGAAATAACCTTCTAATAGATTTAACCATTTTTCTAGGGTATCTGCATCTATTTAACCTTCAAATATGGGAATATCAAAATTAACTTGTACCTTGAAGGGAGAGGTTCCTCCAAAATGGTTTTTGGATGAATATGCACCTATTGCTATCGACAGGCATTGCAGAATATGTGCAAAATTCTCCATAGTTTCATCCTTTTGTCGCGCAAGAGCTTGCTCAAGCAATAAGTTAAAAGAATCTTTTGCTCTGCCATTTTTATTTTCTGCCTCCATCGAGGGTTTCTTGAGCATGCGAGAGTGATTATCCTAAAGAGAGACAAACTCGAGACCCAACTGGATATACTCGGACCTCATCGGGGACATGCGCTGAAAAACGATCAAGAGCATCCTGCTCTGATACCACTGATCTTGATTATTTTTGGAACGAAATGAAAGCAGGGATATTCAATGAAATATTCATGGAAATTTCCAGAAACAAAGAAATACAACAATACTTGATTTCTATTAATGAAAGAATTGTAAAGAGACTATAAAAATACAGAGTGCAAGACTTGCTAGAATGGTGGCAGCTTTATCTCTGAGAAGAGATGTGACGGCTACACTCATTCACAAGAAGATGATTACAATGAGGCTCTGAAGGCCTTTTTATGATAAACATGAATGCCAAAACCCTAGACATCCAAAAACCTAACCCTAGGAGATGAAACACCAAAAGTCATGTGGGCCCCGTTTGGGTAAGTTAGTACATTAACTTTCCGGGGTCGTAACTTTTGCATATGATCTCCATTTTAGGCACGTGATAGCTCGTTGGAAATTTATTTTAGAGAACCACGCATTATGTCGTCAAACTTGACTCTATCAACAGTTTGACTGTGGCACACAAAAATAACACTGTTTAGGGCCCCAAAACGGCCCTAGAAGTACAACAAGATGTGTTGACATGAAAACATACAAAATAAGCCAATTGTATTAGATGTGAGGCCACCAGTATCCACCTGGAAGATGTGTAGGGCTTCAAACATCCCCTAAAGTGTTGATCCAGGTGGATATCGGGGGCCACCCACCTTTTCCAAATGTCTCAAAACAGTTTTCTGGCCATTTTGGCAATTTACTATTTTTAGCAGGTTTTCACTTCCGGGGCCATTTTGAGGGCCTAAATGAAGTTTTTTTTTAAGATCAAGGTTCTTAATGATAGCCGAAGGCATGATTGAGCCCCTAAAATGAATCTCCTCGATGATAAATTTCCAACGAGCTATCACACACCTAAAACGAAGATCGGATGCAAAAGTTACGACCCCGAGAAGTTGATGCACCAACTTACCCAAACGGGGCCCACATAACTTTTGGCGCTTCATCTCCTAGGGTTAGGTTTTTGGCTGTCTAGGACTTTTGGCATTCCTGATTATTATAAAAAGGCCTCCAGAGCCTCATTGTAACCATCTTCTTGCGAATGCGAGTAACCGTCACATCTCTTCTCAGAGATAAGCTGCCACCATTCTAGCGAGTCTTTCACTCTGTATTTTTACAGTCTCTGTACATTTCTCTGATTAA
>SNQJ01S0001971.1:98336-112587 GCA_010110895.2 Picea sitchensis | reverse complement strand
GTAACCATCTTCTTGCGAATGCGAGTAACCGTCACATCTCTTCTCAGAGATAAGCTGCCACCATTCTAGCGAGTCTTTCACTCTGTATTTTTACAGTCTCTGTACATTTCTCTGATTAATAGAAATCGTGTATTACTGTATATCTATGTTTATGGTTGAATCTCTGATACATTTCTGTTATATTATTGAATATCTGAAATATCTCTGTGCATTTCTTTATTATATCTCTGCTCTCATTTCGTGCCGAAAAAATCCGGATCAACTGTAGAACCCACCATTACAAAGAAGCACAAAAGAATGTGTTGAACTAAAAACTGACAAGAAGAGCCAGTTGGAATAGGTGGGTGGTCACCAATATCCACTTGGATCAACGTTATTATTCATCAAGACTGCCAAGTATGTTATTCTTATTGATGATCTATTTTTGTTCACTTTATCTCTTGAACCATTTAAAAATGCATGCCATAATGCATGTTAGAGTATACTCCTTAATGAATAGATCTAATGATAACAACGATTCTCCATATCTTGCTTAAGAATTTCATCCAAGGATAAAAAAAAATGTTGCTACAAGCATTAATTCTACAAATGATACATCTCATAGATCTTAGGCTTGAGGCATGAGGAAAGAGTGTTTTGGGGAATTCTCAAAATATTTGACATGCAAAGTATTGCCATACTAATTAATATCAATGTTGCTAGAAACAACAAGAAGAAACTAAAAGATTGTGATAGCTAAAGATGCCTAGAATCAAGAAAAGATGAATGATCAATATTGAAAACAAAGAAGTGAGGGTTTGATGATGTAGAAAATTGAACGAATAAAATCACAATTCTCATTATTATAATATGAATTTTAGGTTTTGTGATGTTGACAAGGTTCATTTTGTGTAGGTTCATATCTAAACTTAATCAAGGACATATGGGCTAGAAAATTTCATTGAGTTTAATAGAGTTTTTTATCGCAAACAAAATCATGACACACGTGTGTGAAACAAAGAAAAACTATGCATTATTTTACAATACGCTTTTCCAAACCTATAAAAGATCGACATATTGTTGAGAATTGCATTCAAGTATTAATTATGCGTTTTGTTACCATTAAGTATCTATTGCAATAATAGGGATGCAATGAATTACATAGTATGTGGTCAAGAGGTCAATGTTAAATGTGCTCAAACAAAAATTAAATATTACATACCAACATTATAACCACATCATCATTGATGGAAAATAAACACACATAATTACCAATGAAACAAAATAACTATGAACCAACATGCATGTTATATATTTTTAGAGAGATGAAATATTTGAACATGAAGAAACATAAGCGACCTCAATACCTTGGGTTCATTTGATGTATATTCTTTGCTTTTTAAAACTATCATTGAGCCACATATTTGCAGTTTATTTTACCAATAAGTTTCTAATGCCATTACAATTTATGCCCATAACCCATGACAATTGTTTGGTGGTTTTGCAAAGCCAAGAGTGAAGGTAAAGACATCAAACTGGATGGGATTACGGTGATGGTGGGATTTGAACACATTAATTATAGATAGTGAATGCGATGCTATTTCTCACGTTGCCAAGTATCAACAATGTTCATAGCAGATGGATTCAAGTGATGACTCAAAAAGACACAATTTCCAAGCTTCTCTAGGATTTTTTAGTTAAGTGACACTTAAATGGTGGATACACCAATCTGGTGATAGGATTATGTGGACATCAACTATGTGATGAATTTAATATTGTGGAAGGGTACATCGTAGGAATAGATGCGAGAGAATGAGAGTATAAATGATTTTGGTCTTTAGATGCCAAAATAAACTAGAAGATCTTGAACCTTGAATCTTGATCATGATTCACATCCATCCTCACCTAATAATGAAAATACAATGATCATTGAGCACCCAAAATATAACTCTTCTTTTGAAATTTTAAAATATAGGTTACCCTTCATAAATAGCAAGTAATTTCAAAAATTTAAATTTTATAAAAAATATTTTTAAATTACTCTTCTAAAATAAATTTTAATCAAATAACTTAAAAAAAATAAATTTTACTCACTAAGATTTCATATATTAATTTGCAACTATCAATTCACAAAAATTCATATACTAATTTACAAATATCAATTCACAAAACAAAATGTAAATGATAACATGACCATATAAAGTAAAACATTATTGAAACAACGTTAACATATATGAAATCATAGTGGGCATATTACTTATTTTTTCCTCATTGTAATTTATTTATTTAAAAAATTTAATTGAAAATAAAAATTGTGGACATATTACTTTTTTTTCCTCATTATAATTCATTTATTTAAAAATTTAATTGAAAATAAAAATTAATGACACTATTAAAATACTAAATAGTTTTGGATTCTATTTTATTCTATGTGTTCGAGGACTTCGCATAATTTTTTATAAGTATATTATCTCATCAATCTCTAGTAACATAACGCAAAGCGAAGGTGGGAAAGACACTCGAAATTTTGCAATTTGTCATAATGTTTCTCCTCGTACGAACACAACTTGCCTACCAATAGGCTCTCTGCAAAAGAGAAAGTCCTCACCTGGGAGATGCTCCAAAAGAAAGGTTGGGAGGGCCCTGGGATCTGTCATCTATGCAACCGATCTTTTGAAGACATTCACCACATCCTTATTCACTGTGATTTTACAAAGGTTGTCTGGCATCGACTGTTTCTGCATTTTTCTCTAAATTTATTTTGGAACGGCTCCACCGTTTCAGAGTGCTTCAATGTGTGGTTCACTGAAAAATCTGCTCCGGTTTGTTTGGCTGTTCATGCCTGCTGGCAAATTTGAATCGAAAGGAATAAAGTGATTTTTGACGATCGCTCTCCCTCCCTTCTTGCTGTAGTTCACAGAGTTTTGGCTTCCTTTTCCTGGCAACTGTCTTCTATTAAATCCTTCCCCTCCAAAGCTTGTGAGTTTAAGCTGGCCGAAGGTTACACTTTAGCATGTTTTGACGGCGCAGCCCAGTCAAACGGTTTATATTGTGGTGCTGGAGGCATCTTCAAGACTCATTCGTCGAGGATCACAAAGTGGTTCATCAATTGTGGAGCGGGTACTAATACTAAAGCTGAACTTATGGGTTTATGGGCTTCCTTCACTCTGGCATCTTTATGGTCAATCAACCACTTACATGTCCTTGGTGACTCGAGAGTTATCGACTGGATAAATCTTAAAAGCAAGCTTCATTCAGTCAATATTGAGTGTTGGAAACAAAAAATGTAAAATCTGTCCAAAAACTTCATTGATATCAGCTTCCATCACATTTCCAGAACTCACAATAGAGAGGTTGATGCTCTCTCAAAGAGGGCTCTAAACGAAGTGGTAGGGAGACTCTCGGTCTACCACTGTGATAGTGGGAAAGAGAGTCCCATCTCCTTTATTAATATCTTTGAACTATGATGGTTGTTCCTTTTAAAGTGGATAGACGGTAGCTATGCAAGTTTTAGCTTGCTTCTTCTTCCTGCGTTCACTCTTGCTATTGCTTTTCTTGGTTTTGTTTCTTCGAAACACTGCTGTTTTGTTGTAATGGTTTCTTCATTGATCGCGCACTGATCATGTTTTCAGCATGTTGCAGCATTTTGTAAATGAATTTATACCCTATATAAATTTGGGAAAAAAATTTCTTGGAAAAAGACACCGGTGATTTTGTTAAGTTCCATTGTGGGTTGGAATTATCATGAAAGAAAAATAAATTTTAAAATGTAAAAATAAAAATTATCATGAAATAAAAATTAATTTTAAAATGTAAAAATAAAAAATTACAAATGTCTTGTAATATTTGCAATGTTTCATAATGTGTTATATTTTTGGGAGTTTTTTTAATCTTTATTATATGTTTCGGTGATTTTGTTAAGTTCCATTGTGGGTTGGAATTATCATGAAAGAAAAATAAATTTTAAAATGTAAAAATAAAAATTATCATGAAAGAAAAATAAATTTTAAAATGTAAAAATAAAAATTATTATGAAATAAAAATTAATTTTAAAATGTAAAAATAAAAATTTACAAATGTCTTGTAATATTTGCAATGTTTCATAATGTGTTATATTTTTGGGAGTTTTTTTTATCTTTATTATATGTTTCGGTGATTTTGTTAAGCTCCATGGTGGGTTGGAATAAATAAATTTTAAAATGTAAAAATAAAAATTATCATGAAATAAAAATTAATTTTAAAATGTAAAAATAAAAAATTACAAATGTCTTGTAATGTTTTGCAATGTTTTATAATGTGTTATATTTTTGGGAGTTTTTTTTATTTTTATTATATGTTTTTATTTAAATATTGTTATTGTTGAAATTCATTTTTATGGATTTTAACTTGTGATCTTTTACATGTTTTTAATTATTAAATCCATTTAAATTATAATGACACAAAGATTTTGATAACTTCTACAATTTAAAAAAGATTCTTTCTATAGAACCACTAGGTCACTCTTATTTTTTATTTTTAACAAAAAAGATTGGAACCCAGCGCTATCATTCTTTTGCTTGGGATCTTCTCTTCATCACATGTCCTTAATTGTGAATCTCGAAATCTTCATCACATGTCCTTAATTTGAGAATCTCGAAATCATGCACTAGTTTTCATAAAATAGCACATTTCATTAATTGAGAATCTCGAAGTCATGCACTGGTTTTCACAAAATAGAAGGTGGGTTCTCTCCTTCTTTGCCATGTAGCTTCACTTTTCTTCTCTTCTAAAATTTTGTTGCTGGGAGATTGCAGATTCGAATCTATTTCCACACAATGGGAATTGGCCGACAAATAACTCAACCGAGGAGTTGCCATTGCCCTTCTGTCAAGTGGATTTAGTGCCATCACCACCGCCATGCATGGCACAGGTGTATAGAGAAGCATGCATCAAGTGGCGAGGCCTCGGGAAAGTATAGAAGTGTCAGAATCACCACTGCGATGCCACGGCCATCACCACTCCATGCATGGCACATCTGTACAGAGCCAGAGTCCGAGTCCGTAGACTGCAGTGCCATAAAGCCATAGTCTCAGAGTCCCTAGATTGCAGTGCCATAGCGTCGTATATAAATTTGTTGTTATAAATTAATTTTAAATTTTCATAGATAATTTCAAAAAGCGTAATGATAACTTAAAAAGAATAATGTTGGATTTTTTTTAAATTCATAACAAATTCAAAATTCAATCTTAAAAAAGAAAATATTGATTTTGAAAAAAATTCAAATATAATTTAGGAGTTAATAAAATTTGAAATCATATTAATTACTATATCATAATAAATAATAATCTAATTTTAAAGTCACTACCAAGTCAAATATTAAATTGGTATATAAGACCTTTTTGTTGGTGGGACAAGGTTCAAGGGAATCTCTTCTAGTAAGGATACATAATTTTTATATGAGACCCCCTTGTTTGTGGAACAAGGGACCCCTAAATTGGTGTATGAGACCTCCTTGTTTGTGGGACAAGCCCCCCTCCAAATTGGTGTATGAGACCCCCTTGTTTGTGGAACAAGGGACCCCTTCCAAATTGGTGTGTGAAACCCCCTTGTTTATGGAACAAGGGATCCTCCTTGCACATACCCTACCCTAGTGTGAATTTGAATCTATAACTTTCTAAGAGGAAACACACATTCTTAACCATTAAACCCACTCTAGTACCTACTTTGATAAGTACTAATAAGAAGCTTACATAATATAATGATCTAGCACTAAAAATACAAATGCTTATGGTATAGAACATATATGATATTACACTAACATACAAATGGTTATAGTGTTTGGGTTAAAAAATATGTTTTATTCAAAGTTATGTAGGAGTGAAAGCCAATTGGAAAGTAGTAGCTAATTACTACTAGTTTGTTTAAACATGCTGACACTAGCTAAATATGTATTCTATTTTGTTCCATATCCTCTGAGGAATTGTTGGAATTGCAGATGTTTTAGGAGTATTTGAGGGTGCTGAATTCATTTATGCATTTTAAAATGCAATTTAAATAACAAAAAATTGTGTTTTCATCAACAATTGTATAACCGGATTCTTGTAATGGTTTAGCAAAAATCCAAAACTTAAAATGTTTAGACTAGGCCAATAATAAAATCCATAAAAAGAAAATAGTAAAATCAATAATAATACTCACTAGAAATTTTTGGAGTTGAATCCATTTATACATTTAAAAATACAATTTAAATAACAAAAAATCCATTTATATATTTAAACAAAAAAAAATGTAATTTCACTATACCCAAATTATTATTGTTGTTTTAAAATCTACTGAACAAAACCAATATATAACCTTTAATTAATTGTATAACCTTTGTAGTTATCATTTACAAAATCACATCAATGTCGTAAGATTGCAATTTTGGTAAAGAATTATCTTATATTGTGAAGAAGTAAGGAATGAGCGAACTCACCTTTGGAAATAATTTACTTGCTCTTTTACATGTTTCATTCTCAATCCTTGGCTATTGAAACATGTTTTTCTCGGCAATTAAGACTATTTACCGAAGAATGTAATAAAGAGAATGCACTGTATACATAAGAAATAATTTAAAATGGCTTCAAGTTTAACTGGTCCTGGATAAGCAGAGCGCTTACAAAAGAGAGGATGCGCATTTGTAGATTTACATAAATAGATAGAGTTTTTTTAAGGTAATACATAATTTTTAATTTTTTTTCTTAATAATAATAATAATCAATTTTAAGGTCATGGCCAAGCCAACACATCAAATTGGTGTATGATATCCCCTTGTTTGTGGGACAAGGGACCCCCCTCCGCCCAGCGATTTGACTGGTAAAGTTTACGAAAGTATACATACCCTACCCCCCTCTGCATTTGAACCTGTGACCTCTTAAGGGGAAACACATGTTCTTAACCATATATATATATATATATATGCAATTTTAGCTTACCTTATTGTATTTTGATTATGTTTTCCCAAATCTAATAACTTAAAGATTGGGATCATGGCATTGTTAGGCATGCAACCTATTAGCTATAAGCTAACTTCATGGTCCTCATTGGTCATATAGTCTAAGTGTTGAAGGTGATATATTTTTAACAAAATTGAAAGATAGGAGAGTTGGCCTCCTATAATAATATGTTGGATGCCATATTAAACTAATGAATCTCAAGGCTTAAACAAGTGTTCAAAAGTAAAATTACTCTAAACAAAGGTTTATCCATGAATAGTATGAAAATAGTTAGGAAGACATCTTGGTAGGACTCTTTTGACTATTGTAAGTATTTTATATATGTAGTTAATAAAAAATGACCAAGGTTGGTGGAACATGAGCGCCTAAAGGAGCTATGATATCACACTAGGGGAAAGGTGGCCTAAAAACATCTTGAGGAGTGGAAAAACCAAATTCCTCAATCTAAGCCACCATTTGCTAAAAACTAGCAAGTTGTCTCCCTGACATTCTTGGAACTAGAAGATTTGAATTAGGACTCTCTTACCATCTTTCACTCATGTGACAAGAAGAGAAATTCGAATGAGAGAAGGAAACCAATTTTGGGAAGAAGGAAAAGAAGGGAAAATGAGAGTTCTTGTTGATAAAATAAGGTTGCCATAGCATGTGATAGAACAACCATGAAATGAGGCCATGAGAGCTCTAGGAAAAGCCAAGAACCAAGATAGTTTTTGCTGGAGTTGAGGGACATCATCCCAAACCTTTACATGCATACACTGAATAACATTGGAGGATACTTATGAGGGAATGTTGAGTATAGAAGGAAGACCTCCTTGTGTTGTCTGCGACAAGTATCGTGGATACCAAAGAGTTGCTCCATCTTCAAAAACTTAGTAGTGAAACATTTGGTTAATAATCTTCTTGATGAGATAGAGAGACTACCCTGAATTTTCTGTAGTGCCTCTTTTCCCTCGTGGTATCATATCCCGACTAGGGGGTGGTGTCCACAACAAATTACCTATGGAAATCCTATGGAAATAACTCACACAATTGGTTTCCTAGTTTGCAATTTTTGAACAGATAAGTTTCTCATCCTCATTCTGGAAACTATTTAAATTATTTGTATATATTGAAAAATATGTATGGTTTATAGTTTATGGTCTATGTTTTATTCATGAAGATTATTTTCCGTTTTTTTTATCAGCACAAATTTAGTTTTCATAACAAAAGACTATTTCTTTCAACCTTTTCTGTTCTGATTGACATGAAATAGTTGTACAGAACTGCTCCCGGCATTTCCAACATCTCTGAAACTCGTTCCCTAAGTTCTGGGAGCTTGGGAACTCTTTTGGGAACTTGGGAGCCTTTTGGGAGATTCAACATCAAGGAAATAGGAGATTGGGAACCGGTTTCCTAAACAAAGAGCTTTAAATCACAATGATAATAAATTAAAATATAAATATATTTATTTCATTATTACAAATACATAATTTCTTACAAATATTTTCATTATAGTTGTGGATATGAAAAACTTTTATACTCACTTTATAGTTGTGGATATGAAAAACTTTTAATGCACGTATGTTTTCCTTCAAGCCCAAACTAAACATGAAAGTCTAATAAATCGATACCCTATCCACGAAAAATATGTATTTTCAATTTTGTTTCTCATTTTCTAATGGAATATTTATTTTTATTTTTAAGTAAAAAAGGTGTTACCTGCTATATTATATTGACAAAAATACAGAGATACAACGTTACTGTTGCCACCAAATGTGTCGCCATTTTACCGGAAACCAACACAATTTGGGGCAAGTATGTTGTTTCTAGGAAAAGAAGCCAAAATACTGTTTCGCCATCTGTCCTGCCTGAAGGAAACCAGGACAGATGGCAATATATCGTCTTAACTCTGAACAACAAGATTAAAAACCAGACTAAAAAAGACAAGCTCAAATACCCGGTGACCTGTCGTCCTCGTCCTCTTGCCATGCTACTTTGGCCTGAATGACAAACGGTTGGGCGCATGTTGGACATTTTCGATTTGTTGGGGCATTGGAATAAGTGTCCAGAAGCATATCCAAACACTGTCCCATGAGGAGGGCTCTGTGCTCTTGGTCTGCCATTTGTCCTCGGAGTTCAAACACTAGATCCAGGTGTGCCGCGCAGAGGAGTGGTGCATGCATTCCTTTTGTGTCTACCTCGCCTGAGGTACCCTTCTTAGCTTCTGCGTTGGCCTCGTCTTTGTCCATGGCTGCAATGTCTGTGTGGTGCACCTCTACCACACAGATCCTCTGCGAGACCTCATCCATGTAAGGCACTTCCTTGACATAGCATGTTGGGATATCCTCACAAAGCCTCCCCCTTGTCTTGTCTCTTGCTTGAGGCTCTAGGGTAGTCGAGGTGTTTTCCGAGCATGGTATTTCCTCTATGTAGCAGGTTGGGAAATCCTCTTCAATCTTTCCCCTCAAGCTGCTTCCAGCTTGAGTTTCAGGTGCAGGTGGAGGAATTTCTTCTCGCTTAATGTATGTGGGTTGCGAATTATCCAGAGTTGGTGGGGTCTGAGCTCTCTTCTTCGTCGCATACTCAATTATGGATGCATGGAGTGTGAAACGAGCGACCCTCGCTCTTTTCCAAATGATAGAGTTTGCCAGCGAGAGTTCTCGTTCCATATGCTGCCTCCTCTGTCGATGAGCAGCATGGGTGTGCCAAGCCGACCCGCGACGAGGCTTGCCTCGCTCCCTAGGCATAGTGGAGGAGGAGTGAGTATAAGACAGGACACCGAGAAAAACACACCAGAGCTTACAGTCGGCGGGGAGTTTCAGAGCAAGAATGAGCCGACTACGTCCAGACCTCTTTGCTTTAATCTTTTTGCGGGACGACTGCACTTGGCCTCTCTTTAACTCAGCCATACTTAATGCTTGCAGTGTCGGCACTTTCGCGCAAGGGAGAAGTTGCTCATCCAGAGGTCGGTTGTAATGGCCTGCTCCCATCATTAATGCTGAATAGATGGGGAGCGACCTGCCGCATTTAAACCTTGGCTCCATGCTATGCCGAATGACAATGTTGCATGACGTGTCACCCCATCCGGGGCCTAATGGAATATTTATGGATATAGAAGTTTCAGTTAAATATATTCACATAATTATTAACAAAAATTAAATTAGTAATTTCAATAATGTAGTTGTTGCGATAGGAGAAATATTGTCCTAAATTGACGTTCAAGTTTATTGAAATAAGATTTAAAATGTATCAATATCTATATATATTGTAATCCAAAGTATCATTGTAATCTAAAACATTTTTTATATTTTTTTAATATATATTATTTCTGCTCCCAACTTAAATTTGAGAGAAACTTTTACTCGTTCGGGACACTCATATCCACTTTCCCAAGTTTCGAAACTCTTGCAACACACACACACACACACACACACACACACACACACACACACATATATATTGTTGTTTGGTATCACATAGGAACAACAATAGAAACAAGTTAATGGATTTTGAACATACTGGTTACTTCACCACATGTTTTTCCATGCTCGTTGGTCCCCAGGGTCGTGTTGTTGGTGTGGATCACATTCCTAAGTTGGTTACAGTGTTGTAATTCCGATCAGGAATGGAAATTTATACTAAAATGTAGAAACCTGGGCTAACCTTACTAGTCCTTAATATGCAAAATGTAAAATGTTTGGTGATACTTTTGTAAAAATATTCAAATTTCTAAGGATTTTATATAGTTTCTATAAAATTTTAGCGATTTTTGAGGTGAAATAATTTTATTCTATGTAATTTGGGAGAATTGTTTTTAGAAAAAATGGAAATTGGCGAATTTTTTTTTGGAAAAACCATGGAAAATTAGCCTATTTGTGAAATTTAGCCCCTAAAATCATTTATGATTCCGATATTATATCACAAAATTTATTTCATTTTGACCCTCAGTTACCTTTTCTGTGTTGAAATAGTACTGCTGGTTTCAATTTGTTTTATCCTTGCATGAAATCAAGGATGTCAAATATGGTTATACACTTTGGAGGAAGCTCGATTCCCTTATTATTGCAATGGCCTTTAATAAGGACTATGCTAGTTCGAGAGTAGCTACAACGTTGTGGGTTAGTGATGAATCACACTTGTATTTGAGGAAGAATGTAATCGTGATTTAGTTCACCCTTGTATTTTTAAGAATATATAATATAACATTCAATGTAAGTGTTCCTGAGCACCATCCGTTCTTGAACTAAAGGAATCCATTGAGGAAAGGTTTGGTATATATACACTTAAACCTTTGCTTGAAAAGTTGCAACAAGGATTCGATACAAGTTTCATGCTTCAAAGGAGGAATTTGACATCCTAAAAATAGAGGTTTCTATGGAAGAATCTAGGAGTTGGAATTGGGAACATTTTGAACTGAAGAGTCACATCTGAATCTGAAACTTGTAACTTGATGGACAACTTCATAAATTGATTCATATACTGTTGAATCGTTTGAGATGCAACCACCTTGTCATTCTTATTTTTCCATCTTTGAGAAGAAATCACATGTGGACAACTATCTTAAAGCCATCCCACTACTGAATGCATTGGTAGTTGGAAGGTGTTGAACACGGGACTGTTTGGCTGAGTGCTTGATCTTGCATATGAGTTGTAGCAACCATGACCTTTTGCTTACCTGTCATTCTATTGCATCTAGAAATAGGACTTGTGGTTGTGAAGCCATATACCGAGATTTTCTCCATTTATAATAATAATAATAATAATAATTTATTTTTAAGGTCACGACCAAGACAGACACCAAATTGGTGTATGAGACCCCTTATTTGTGGGACAAGGGACCCCTGAGACCCCCTTGTTTGTGGGACACGGGATGCCCTCCTCCCAACTATTTGACTGGTAAAGTCTACATAGGTATACATACCCTACCCACTCTGGATTTGAGCTTGTGACCTCTTAGAACAAAACACATGTTCTTAACTAGACACTTATCATGGTATCCAATTTGAACTACAAATTTCCTATTTGAGTGGAATTGTTGTTGGAATATTTTGTTGTTCTTGAGCTATTTGTTGAAAGTTGTTGCCCTAGGAATCACCGTTGTTGTCCAATAAAATGTTGGAACATTGTCATCATACTATACATTGGATTGGTTTGGAATTCTTATGTTCGTTGATGCTGGTTCATCATATCATGCATTGGGATGGATTGGAAGTCTTGTGATTGTTGACACAACTATTGGGCCAAAAGTTGGATTGGACTGGGACTTCGATGAACATTTGGATATCAAGGCCCCTGGGTGTGCAAGAGAGGTATGTTACAAATACATCTAGCATTTAGAAGCATATTGGGCACTTGTAAAGATGGGAAGTTTGAGAAGGTCTCTCATGTAAACCTTTGTGACACATCTCTATAATGCTTCATCATATCTTTCATTGTTTTTTATATGTTACATATCTAATAAAATTGAAAAAGTAAAGTAAATCATATGAGTGACAAAGGATTATTATGAGAGAGGATATCTAGCCTATAAATGAATCGTAATACTAAATATAAGTAAAGCAAGGAACAATATGTGAAAATTATCATTTGAAGGATTCAATTTAATAGAAGACTTCAACAAGTACTATGTAATTTTTTTTCTTGAAAAGGATTTTATTTTGATAAAAAAGATGCTAATTTGAAACTAGGGAGAAGGGGTTCTAATAAGAAATCATGCTATAAAAATCTAGAGGTGCAAGAAAATAGGTGATTTTAGCAAAGTAAGAGAACATTAGTGTTGAGTAAACTCACTTCTATTTTTTAATGCATCTACTAGTTTTTTCAAAAACCCCATTCATATTATATAAGCTATAACAATTGGAAATAATCAAAGAGATATTTTAGTAATTGGTTCTACCTATCTCAGTATCATATTTCAATATCAATTCCATTTTGATAGTATCTTTGTATCAAAGACATATATCCTCTGGCTAATGCAATGTATAACAAGGTTTATTGTCAAACGAGTAAAGGGTTTATGTGAGGAATTTCACTCTGAAAAATAAAGACTCAAATGGTTAATTGACATTTTTCATCTGACTTAGTTGACCTAAAGGCATAAATGTGTTGCTTGGCTACCATGATAAAGGGAAAAAAATTATACAACGTTTGGACACATTGCTAATCCTTATCTGATTAACTAAGTACCAATCAAGTCAATTTGAAAATAGTAAAGCAATGCTGAGAATAGATGACAAGAATGGTGCATCTACTTCACTCAAGAATACATATTAACTCCCCCTCACCCCCACCCTCATATTATGAGGGTTATTATGAGGGCGAGGGTGGGGGTGGGGGGATTTTATATGTTTTGTAACTTACTTTGAAGACTATTATTTTTTTTGTAAATAAAAAAGTGTTATTTCCTCATAAAACAACTATGATTGTACATATCAAATCTTGTTCTAGGGCTTGCCACCTGTTCCGCCAAACTAGTGGAAACTGAAACAGATGGCACCCTTATGTTCTGATTGGAAAAAAATAAAAAGCTACCATCTGTTTCGCCAAACATTTGGAAACTAGAACAAGTGGCAGAAGAGTATTGAGACAGAACTGTTTGAACATGGAACAAGAAGTTTGAATAGAACATGGCCATACAATCTGGATAGAGCACAAAAAAAGAAAATTGAACAGGAGTACGGAAATTCCCTGTGTTTTTGCAGAGGAGGTGCAGAGAGCCTAAGATATTTAATCATTAAAAGAGCTATTAAAACCTGCTATCTTGAGTTCTGCCATAAGGATTGAAGACATAATGTTGCTCGTAGGTTGGGCAACGTTGTTGACTTTGTGTGCTTGAGAGCACATCAAACATGATGTCCAGTCTGTTGCTGAGAAGAGTGTGCCTATGGAGTATCTCCATCATGTCCCTTTGCATCTAGAATATGAGATCCATATGTTCTGGTGCCATGAAGCAAAGTGAGTGTGAATATCAGGTCATGACTGAGGTGGGCGGTGGAGGTTCAACCTGTTGGATTACTGAGAGGGGGGGTGAATCAATAATAGAGCAATTTAACCATATAATCCAAGTGTTATATCAATGAAGCATTATTATCCAATAACTGCAGAGTAAATACGCAATGAACAAATGAACAATCATACACATACACAGTACACCAGTGTTTTATGTGGAAACCCAACTCGGGAGAAAACCACGGAATGCTTTTTCTTATATGTCTTGAAGAATTACACTCATTGGAAGCAACAACTTCCTTTGTTTTCCAGCCGCAACTGGAAGGAGGCTCCAACCCCCTACTTTCTCAGGCTACAACCTAAGGGAAGCT
>SNQJ01S0001971.1:33884-96183 GCA_010110895.2 Picea sitchensis | reverse complement strand
CTTGATCTTCATCTCATTATTCCTCATACAAGCATGGGTCCTCCAACCATTCTTCTAGGATAACTCAATCCGTAAAGCGTCTTCCCGTGAGGGCTTTCACCATAAGGGGACCACTTTGGAGTTCATCTATTTGTTTACCTTTGCATTGATTGGTTTCCACTTGGACATATAACATTCTCATCAAGGGAATCATATCAATCAATTAATTTACATCAACCAATGACATCAATCAAACCAAACCATTTACATCAATGACATATGATCCAACAATCTCCCAAGTAATCAAACCATTGGAATCAATGACAAACCATTGGCATCAATGACAACATGATCCAACACAACCGGGCGGTCAACTAAAGGAATTTCTTCTTGGATTATACAAGTCACCCCCTCCATGGCATCCACTGTAACAGTTGCAGGGAGACTGGCGCTAGGTCAATCTTGGGGATCTAGAACTGGGTAGAGGAGGGATTCTGACAACATTGCAATTGGTTCCTCTGGAATTTCCTCCTCTACATAAGCCATTGGAGGTGAATTTGGCTCCTTATTCCATTGAATCAATGTGGTCGAAGAAGCCTGGGAAATCTTGTGGAGGCGTCTATGCTTGGTGGCATAGATATACTAAGAAGGGCCCCTCTTAGGATTTCCACACTCTCGGGGCATGGAGGTTAAGGGAAACCAAAATGAACTTAGCGGAAGAGCACACAAAGTTGTGAGATTGAACAAAGTAAAGCACAAATGTGAAGACTGAGTTGAGTGGAGTGATCCATAACAAACCTAGATGAAATGGAGGAGTGCCAAGGGAGCTGAGGTGACCTTAGACATGCCTCTCATACCCATCATCATCCATCCACCATGGCGCACTGAGAACTCGATTAAACCTACGCGATGGAACTATCCAGCCTTCCCAGGAGCGCGATGAATTCTATGAATGTTGTCCTCCATCCAAGAATTGAAGGCGAGGGTGGTGACAAGCCTCATAAATGGCTTGGGATGTCTGCTATCTAAGTGGCACCCCATACAGGGGGGAGGCACTTCGATATGTATCCATACATTGGCGCAACAATGGGGGGGGACTGGGGAGATTCAAGCATCTCGTTGAATCATCTCCTCCTTTGAGGCTACTCCCTCATTAACTAGGTGATCTTCTATCTTGTTTGATTCTCTTTTAACATGCGAGGGGATTAAAGAGAGGTTGGGTTGAAGGAGGGATTTGAAGTCCTCTAGCAGTCCCAAAATTTTCCAACTTGGGGAGACTTTCAAGGGGTGAGATCCATGGATGATTTTTAAGACAAGCTGGATTATCACCTGGGAGTCCCCTTCCACGATGAGTTGATGGATGTTGTGACTGATTGCTAGTTTGATTCCCTTAATGAGACTCCATATTTTTCCCGCATTGTTTGTGTTGAGCCCCATGTAACCTAATGTTATGTGTAGAATCTGTGTCGCGCTATCTTGGAGAACTGCCCCATAACCAACTGGTCCAGGATTGCCCTTCGAGGAGCCATCAAAATTTAATTTGACAAAGCCTTGAGGGGGTGGGGACCAAGAGACAAGTATGCAAGAGAGGTTGGCCAGACGAGGGGGGGGGGGCTAAGAGAGGTTGGCCAGACGAGGGGGGGGGGGCTAGTGGGGGTGGCCAAGGAGGTTTAGTTTCCATGCCAAAAAATATGAGACTTTCTCAAGGACTGCATTGCATATCATGCACAATCCGTGGCTCAACTTTGGATTGTTTCCTAATGAGGGTATATCTTTTCCCAAGTAGCTGGGGGGGGGAGAGGAACCAAAGTGGAAGATTCGTTTGTTTCTCTCTTTCCAGGTTTTCCAGACTATGAAGCCTGGTAACAATTTCCAGATGCGATCTAAGATTAGGTTTTGATAGTAATTGAGTCCCAGTTTTCAATAGTGCTAACAATACTGGCTATGTTTGTGTTGGAGCGACACATTATTTGCGCTGCCAAGTCCCAGATTAATCCACTTTGAGAACATTGATTTAATATGTGCTCCATTGTTTCCTCATGTTCCCGACAGAGGAGGCATATCGAAGGTCCCATAAATCTCCTCTTCTAGAGGTTATCCCAAGTGAGTATGCGATTCTGGGAAATTAGCCAGAGAAAAATGGAGAATTTCAACCAGAATTTGGGATTCCAAATTTTACCCCAGATGTGCTCTTTTGGTTGCATGTGGTAATTTTCTTGAAGATGGTAGGCTTATTTTACTGAGAATTTGCATGTTGGCGAGTGTCCCCACCTGAGGATATCTAGTTCTGCACTGATGTAGATCTTTCGTTGCAAGGCCAAATCACCCCAAAGTTGTGTATTTCTATATTCTGGTATGTTTAGTTCATGGGGTTGAGTATTTCATATGCGTCAGGGGTCTTGCCTCAAATTTTCCTTCCAAGGGTCCTTTACATGTAGTGTATCCTTGAATTTCATTTGTTGATGAAGGGGGCTTAGCTCTTCCATTGAGTACAATGGTGGCAATTGCTTCCAGGAGTCCTGCCATAATAAGGACCGCTCTCAATTTTGTATCTCCCAAAATGCATATTTCTGTATGAGAGGGTGATTGTACCAAGCTGCATTCCATATGTTGGATCCTTGAATAAGATCATTTAGTCTAATGAGGAGGTCCTCATTAGTGGTAGGTGCATATTTGAGCTTCCAAATTTTAGCCCATAACTCCGTGGGGTGTTTGAGCCAGCGCCACTAGAGTTTTACCCCCATTATGTGATTGAGATTTCCTGGATCCCTAAGACCCATTCCACCTATTGATTTAGGCTTGCATATTTTATCCCATTCTACTAGAGCCCACTTCTATTCTAGGTGGTGATCATGCCAGAGAAAATCTCGTTGGAGGTTTCTGATGGCTTTTATAACTGATTGTGGTGCTTACAAGGTTGTAAATAGGTACGTTGGTAGAGCTTGAAGCATGAATTTTAGTAGGACTAGTTGAGATGATAGGTTGAGAGAGAAAAAGGTCAAGTTATTTAGATGGTTAGAGATGGATAGAAGGAGGCTATCCCAAGAGATGCTATGAGTGGCTACCCTTGTAAGGGGGATACCAAGATATTTGGACAGAAGGGAGCTCTTGGGGATCCCCAGAAGTCTGGAGATGTGGTTTTGGATATCTCGCAGGGTATTGAAAAAGAAAAGTTGTGACTTGTCCATGTTTAGGGAGATTCTCGAAGCTTCTGCAAAGTCTGTGAGAATGGTCTTGAGCTTGTTAGCCTCCTGGGTGGTGGGAGTATTCATCAACAATATGTCATCCACAAATTGACTGTCAAAGGTTGTCATCTAGACATTGTGAAGAAGTAGGCCTTTGAGGGAACCATCCTCGATTGAGGCACTAATGTAACGACCAAGGCCTTCAACCATTATGAAAAAAAGGAAAGGGGAGAGGGGATCCCCCTGACATATGCCTATGGTGGGAGAGAAGGGATGGGAGGTCACTCCATTAACTAGAATGGAGAAGAAGGTTGAGGAAGTGAGTTGCATGATTCAATCTATACAAGTTGTATCAAAGCCAAAGGACTCAAGGAGGGAGCACATATATTGACAACTTATTCTATCAAAATATTTTGAGAGATCAAGTTTGATGAGCATACCTGGGGTACGAGTTGATTTGAGTGAGTGTATTACCTCATATGCAAGGATGAAACTAACCATTATTTGGTTCCCCTCCATGTAGTCAGATTGTTCCTTGGAGATGATGAAGGGAAACACCGGTTTGAGTCATAGAGCTATTACCTTCGCGATGATCTTGTATATTACATTGTAGAGGGAAATGGGTCAAAACTACTATGGATGGGTTACTCTCTCTTCCTTTTGGATTAATGTGAAGAAAGTGGAATTGAAGGCCGAGAGGACTTGTCCAGATGTCCTGGATTCCTCTACTACTTGCCAAAATTCTTCCCTGATCATCGACCAACAATAGTGAAAAACGTATGTTGTAAATCCATTTGGCCCCGGGGATTTTCCTAGTGGCATCTCTTTAACTGTTTGATCGACTTACTCTTGTGTGATCGACCTCATCAATGTTTCATTCTGTTCCTTTGTGATAAGGGAAGGGATGTGTCAAGTTATCTTGCTTAAGGCTAACATTCTGTTCCTTAGGGGTTTTGATAGGAGGTAGTTGTAGTAGTTAACCAATTCAACTTCCATGCTTGCATGATCCAAAATGGGGTTCCTCTGGGTATCTTCTAGTTGGGTGATTCTATTGATATATCACATGTGCACCATGGAGTGGTGGAAGAACTTGGTGTTCCTTTCTCCCTCCTTAAGCCATTGTACTATGGATTTCTGTCTCAAAGTATCTCCTCTTATTTCTGACACTCCTATAGATTTTCCTGTACATTTTCTTCCTCCCTTGAAGAGTCTGTCATTCGTCCTTGTGAAATAAATTCATGTTGCACGTCCTCTTGGCACTGCTCGTTCTCTTGTTTGTTTTGGAAGATATTACCAAACATATTCTTGTTCCATCTCTTTAGATTCCATTTGAAGTTCTTTATCCTTTGTTGAAAATTATACATGCACGTGCCATGGTCTATCTCTACCTGCCTCCACCAGGTTATGGAAATTTCTCGGAAATTCGGGTGGGTGAGACAAAACTTTTCGAATTGGAAGGGTTTAAGCTTGTGTGTTGCTCCTGTGTCAAATAAAAGAGAGACTGGCCAATGATCTGAACTTGATTTTGGGAGAATATTGGCTTCCAACACCGGATCATCCAATATTATTGATTCGAATATGAGGAAGCGATATAATCTACTTGCGACATGTTGGGGTGCAGATCATCGATTGGACCAAGTGAAAATTCCATTCCTGGTTTCTATGTCTATAAGTTTTAGTTGGTCTATTAGTGATCTGAACTTACCATTGTCCTGATCTAAACACTTTGTGCCTCCAGTATTCTACTCCAGCATAAGAATGATTTTGAAGTCACCCCCTACTATCCAATGCGTTGATCTGAACAATGTACTTACTTTGGATATCATGTGTAGGAAAAGATCCTTGTCCTGGGAACTTTGTGGTCCATAGGAATTTGTAATCATTCCATTTTTGTTGGATCCTAAGGCCTGAAGTGAACCGTGAGTGTGCCTATCGTGGAAAAAGGTTGATCTATGATGAATGTGGAGGGGTTCCATAGAATAGCTAGGCCCCCTACAACACCATTTGAGTCTGTGTGAATGGAGTTACAATTCCTCCAACATCGCTGAAAAATTTCCTCAACTGCTTCCCCAATGCATTTTGTTTCCTATAAAAGGAGAATGTCTGGATTATCTGCATGAATACTGTCTCGAAGGGTCCTTTGTTTGGACCTTCCATTAAGCCCTCTAATGTTATAAGTGATGATCTTCATCATGATGATTTGAGTGGTGGGGAGAAGTACCCTTCCGTGAGACAATGGATCTATCCCGAGTTAAGCATATAGTTTCCTACATGTTTGATGAGTTGGTGTGTTGATTTCTAGCCTGTGCATTTTCTTTCTCGGGGGGTGCGCCTGGGCTTAGGTGATGGATTTGGGGATATTCCTAGTCGTGAAGTGGCCCCTACAGTGGAATCAATGAATACTTTGTGCACTTTCCTTAGTTTTTCTATTGGCATGGTTTGCAACTCCTTTTTATTGAAGGCTTCCTCCAGTTTCTCCAGGTCGATGTCCACTAGATCCTGATCATCTGACTACATTAGGGTGTCCCCACCATATTCTGGTTTATCCTCATTCTATTGAACTATATGATATGTTTCTTAGTTCTGTCCTTTTGTTGGTTCAGGCTATAGATTGGATTTTCCTTTATCCTTGTCCTGATTGTCTTTCTTATGTGGATTTTCCACCTCCTCTTCTACTGGGAGTTGATTTAGGATATCAAAAGATTTTTTGATGGGGATCTTCGGGTTACTTTCTTGATTGTGCTTCATGGGGTTTTTTTTTTCCTACCCGTGACTATTGTGTATCCATCCTTTTTCTTTTCGTCCCCTACTTTTGAATTTTGAGTATTTAGAGGGAAGTCACGGAAGAGGTGACCATGCTCATGACATTTCCTGTAATGGAAGGGGATGTGTTCATAATCAATGGTTTGGTTCTAGTCCTTGTCTTGGTATTCTATAGTTATTGATCCTGGTAAGGCCTTCGAGATATCCAGACACATATGTGAGCATATGAGGTGTATTTTTTTTTTTTCCGCCTTTAAGGATTTTATATACCTTCCCACTATGTTTCCTATGCCAATGAGAATTTCTTCAAGCCAAAATTCCTGGGTAGGGAGTAGAGTCAGATCTGGTTTGGTGCCATGGTGAAATCCTCTTTCTGTAGGCTAAATCGATCCGTCTAGAATCCGAGGAAGAGCCCTGTAGAGTTGTAGAAATATGGCTCGATGTCGAAGATCTGGTCCTTATCCTCCAGGTTGTAGAGGATGATTGTGAAGAACCCCTTGGAGCTGAGTCAGACTTCGTATCCCCCTTCAGGTTCCACCAAGATTTGATCCATTGCACGAGGTCCCTTTTCGAAGGCTAGCGACCCAGAAATTTCCCTATTAGGGCATGCTCTTTCATGAACTAGGTGTGTTCCTTGACCCTGGTTGAGTTGATAGTATACCTACGAGGTTTATCATATTGGGGGATGAATTTTCTCCATTCCCATCCTCGAGGCGTCTTTGGATGAGACGTACTTGTATCTACCTCCATCTCTTTGTTGAAACCCTGTTCTTTGGTTAGGAATTGTTCCTGTAGATGGGGCAGTGGCTCAAATGTCGGCCGCTTGGATCTTGTCCCCTCTCTGTCGTTCATGGCTACATTTATGTATGAAGGGGGTTGCACCCCCCCTGGATTGATTTCTAGAGATTAGACACTCCAACTAAGTGGTGGTTTGCAAGTCAAGGTGTGACAACTCTGTCTGCAGAAGTTGGGATTAGCCACATACGAAGCAGAGGCTAGGGTTTTCTCCAGGTTCCAACTTTTTCGGTGTCATGCAATTTGGCTGTGCAATTGGTGCAAATCTCTTGAAGACTATTAGTCGACAACTGCATTACAATCAATACATTATACCAATGCATTCCAAATTGGTAATAATCATGGCTATATACTATACAATGAGTAAAAACACGGTGATAACAAATCCATTATGGGTGCTCCATGTTACTAAAGTTTTCTATGCCAACTATGCATATTTCTTCAACTTCTTCATTCTCCATTCCTTATATTCGCTTGCATCTTTTCTTGCACAACCTTCCAAAATACAAGATAAGGTTCATAGCCACATAACTTTTGGAGGACATATATCCAACAAAATATATGCACCACTTTAGATGTCCACTTCTAACCATGCATCATGTTAAAATATTATTACTTCAAGTTAGAAAGCATTATTGATATGAAACATATATCACTTGACCTCAAGCAAGAAAAAAAAATGGACCCATGATGAATTCTTAGACAAGATTATCCAAAAGTGTAGGTGATTATTTTTGCAAAACAATATATGAGATTCCAATTCCAAGGGTAACAACAATGAATAAAGTGTATATTTTCAAATGTGTGTCTCAAATACTCCAACTGGAAAAAAAAATAACCACTTGATAAAAACAAAGCAATATATACTATGCTCTAATAGCGTGGCATCGACAAAGAATAAGACCTATGTTTGAAAAGGATACAAAGCTAGAAAATGTTTATTGTAATATTTGATTCTATTCTTTGAATGATAATAAGGTTTCTAAATTATTATTGTGGTTACAAAATATATTGAAACTTTCATTATATGAAAAAAATTATAGGTAAATTGACTATCCTTAATGGACTTGATTTCTGACACATCCATCCAAATCCCAATGAGTTTGAGATTTTTCAACACTTATTGAAATTGAACAAATAGTCTTGACAATGGAAATCAACTAAATGTCATAGAGAGCCATTCATCATTCATGAACATTGTCTCTAAATTCAATGCATGAAAATTTGATATGATTCAAAAATAGAAAAACAAAATCTAATGACAAATCATTTTGAGACTCTTGAGAATATGATCCTCTATTCTAACCATTCCCTCAATCAAGAGCTCACAAAAATCACTTTAATTTTTTTGTACAAACGAAGCTCCAACTTTGTACTACAAGGGTTCTTGAGAATGTTTGTATCTTTCTTTAACTGGGAGACAATATTTCTTCCACAATAATTGTTGATGAGCATAAAACCTCTCAATGGTGTGAGCTTAATTTGTTTCAATGAAGCTCTATGACAATCAGGATAGATAAAAAACCAACATGTGATTTTGGAATGAAAGGTTTGTAATGATATAATAGCATAGGGGGAGCTCAACAATGGGAGGACACCCATATGGGTAGGGTGTGCCTCCTTTGCATCAAAGGCATAGGTAATCTGCTAGTGCATTATGAGTGAAATTGTTAGCGAATGAACTGCCATGATAAAAAAATCATAAGAAGAGAAAGTGGTTACTTGATCAACAAGGAGTCTATTTTCAGGCCTATGGTTTGTCAAGTTACAAAGAAGAGTTATTAAGGATAATCTAAGGCACATGAAGCACAATTTTTCACTACCAGACGTAGCTAGGATGAATCTAGTTGTGCACCTAATTATTGACAATAATGGTTCTTGAAAGAAATAACGTATCTATAAATTTCCAACACATACGAAGACGAGAATTGAGAAAGAAATTTGTCTTCCACGCTAAGGAGAAACCCAAAGTTTGTGCAAGAGTATTGAAAATTACCCAACTAAGAAGGCAAAGGGATCTTTCCATTGTACTTACCTTCTTATCCAATATGACAAACAAGAGAGCATAGGTGACAACAACAACAAAACTCAAATTCAATATGATCATGTAATTGTGAAAGAGGATTCTTTTGTTTCAAAATTAGTTTAAACCTATCTTCTTCACCTAAATATTAATTCTAGGCTTGAGTTATTTAATCCCAACTGGTGAAGTTAAATGCCAATCAATAACATTTAAATCCAAACACCATTCTCGTTCTCAATCACTAGTGAAAGCATGGAAAAGTGAGACATATCTCACCACCCCATGACAAAACACTATCGAGAAGTTCAATAAACTCAACAATGGGGCAAATGGGTAGCCTAGATGCACCTCCCCTAGAATCGAACTTGCCTTTGGCTTGGAACCTTTGAAACTACATAAGTAGCTACTCTAGCATATGGTTAAGATACTTACAAATGACAAAGTGAGTGCACTTAGCTTAATATTCCCCATTTGTTCTCCAAAAAATACTAGTATTATTATCTCAATTCCATCAATGGTAGGATTATTTGCCATTTTAGCGAAATATTTGATTATAAATATGCATATGACAATGAGATTTCATATTTAAATGTATATAAGGGTGGCCTAGTTCAGATAAATTCACATAAGGATGATCCAATTTAAAGAAGTGCATTTAAAAGTGAGCTAGTTTAGATAAATGCATATGGTTGTCACCTAGTTGGAAATATCGCGAGTTTAATAGAATCCAAACCTAAAAGATCTAGTAGAATCATTATGTCATATTGGGATTTGAACCCATGTTACCTAATTCAAAGTCTAGAGTGCTAAGAATGAGAAGAATAATCTTTTCAAATTCAAAACTGGACTTCCTCCTTAATGTCCTATTGTTTAATTCCGAAACCACCTTAATGTCCTATTGTTTAATTCTGAAACCACCTTCTACCCCATCTCTTTTAGACTCATGGATTCCTTGATTTGTATGATGAAAGGCATGTTTCTATTTAGATCTACATACAACATTTTCCAACCATCATGATCAGGCAAAGTGAGCTCAAAAGTCTTGTGGTTTGGACCAAAAAAAAAGGTGGGTGTAATTGGGGTGCCTGAGAATGATGGGGGTTGTCCTTATCCCAAAATGAAAATTCCATAAGTGGATGCTAGGAGAATTTTCCCCTCTGTATCACTAGCACATACACATGAATTGTAAACAAGTAGACGAGCGCATTCAAATGCTAGCCATCAACCAAAACCTTATTCATGCCACCCAACATTGACGTGAGTTGACATAGTATTTATTTTTATTTTTAATTCTTCATCAAATGATAGAAATAAGTGTTGATCCCATAGGGATTAAAAAAATCCCATTAAAAAGAAAATTAAATAAACATTTATTCTAAACTTTGGTTATTCTATAGTGTTTTTCGTAATTTTTGAAGTGCAGATGAAACTAACAGAAGGTAGAAACAACACTCTCATGCAATAGGTAGTTAGGGACTAATAAAAATAAATAAATAAATAATAATAAAGAATAAGTTTTACACAATGAAGGAACAAAATATGAAATAAATGTTACTTATTCAACGTTTTCATTTCTCTACATGGGGAAGAGAGGGGTAGACAACTTGGTGGCTTCTAGGGATGCAAAATCGTCATTGAGTTAAAGGTATATCAAGCATACATTGAAACAATAACACACACATGACACCATGTAAGGATTAAGGTTACAATATTTTCAACAAAGTAATTTAACATTCTTCAATTAAATAAAATCATGAGATCCTAGGTTTAGATAGCGAAGTTTGATTAGGTCAATTCCTTTGCTATTACTAAGTCTAGTTAATTTCTTCCTTTCTCATTATAAACTACTTACTATTTTTAAGTTCTTAGCTTAACACAAATACATTATATTATATTAGACGTCCTAATTAATTTTCTTTTTATTATTAAAAATATTTAGTTATTATTTTTTTCTTTTGTCTTAATATTTTTTCCTGGGAATGAAAAGCTTTATATTCCAACCAAAAAAGTAGAATATACAATTTTTTGTTCAGAGTTGGATTGACTTTATCATATAAAAAACACTCAATTTCTAAATGCCGACAGGCCCCCTATTTCGTTTCCATTCTTCCTTATTGTTCTTTTTCACTTTTCGTACAATTTACAATTTTTCCTTCATTTGCTTCTCCCAAAAAAACTGAGATTACAAAAACCTTACAGTTCTGTCCCAAGGGATCATATGAAATTATAATAGAAAATACATTTATTCAAAGAACTGATTATCAAAATAATCACGAATTATGAATGCATCGTCATCCAATGACAAGGAATCCTTGGAGAGATTGTTTGCCATCTCGTTTAACTCTTTGAAAATGTGTGAGAAAGAGATCCACTCCAGCTTTTCCATGAGAAAATTTGATGTATTAAAGGTTGAAAGAAACCCACATGTAGCTGTGCATTCACTTTGGCCCATTCAATCACAACCCCAAGAGTCACCAAATACCTGGACCTTCCTCAAATTTAACATATCAACCTGAAATAACAAAGCCCATAAAGTGGATACCTCTGCTTTCATGTTTGTTCCTATCCTAGGCACATATCAATTTTAAAAAAGTGAGAGTCAGAGATATATAATACTGCACTTGCACCACATCTGGACAGATGCCACTGGCTAGCCCCATCGAAGAATCCCCAGGGTACCCCATCCACTAAAGGAGGCATTAACGGAGATCTAAATTTTTTACTTTTGATCTCCGATTTGAATTCCATCGTGAGCTTGATGATCAAGCTTATCACCACTTCATGAGGTAAATGGATATCCTGAAAAAAGGATGTGTTCCTAGACCACCATATGAAATGAACATAATATAAATGGAGTGATTTATACTCTTTATTTTCCATACCCTCCTTCCACGATTTAAGCCATCCTCACATTTCACCTCTTGGATCATGCGTGAGAATTTTGAAATCCTTTGACAAACCCTGGAAAACATGTTGCACGAATGGACATTGCATGAATAGGTGTTGAACAGATTCCAAATTTGATTTACAAAGAGAGCACCTATTGGGTCCAATCCAACCTCTTTACAATTTGTTATCCTAGGTCAAGATCATGTTTTTCAAGACCATCCAGAGAAGGATTTTTACTTTGTTTGGCGCATTGGAATCCCATATGAAATTCCACCACCATTTTCTCTCCCCTTAGAAATCTTCCTCTGCTTGCACCAGGTAACCCTAATTCATTGAGAATAATCCAGTCTTCTCGTTACCTGTCCAATAAAGTGTATCCTCTTCGTCCTCCTTAAGAGTAATAAAATTGGACTTTAGAATATTTAGATAGCCCTCCCACTCTTTTTCCTTCTCACCTCTTATCTCTAAGAGTTCCACCATCTTCCATAAGATTCTTCCAATGCGATCATAGTCTTCGATCGCTGCATCCTTTAAAGAGAAAATGCCACAATTTTGTAGGTCTCCCACCAAATCTTCTGAGAGTTTATATCCTTCCCCTGAATTTACCCACGAGTCTTCCCCAATCCTAATTTATTTATGTTCTCGACATTCCAGACTAATCGGTTGCTAATTAAAGGGAATGCCTCAACCAATGACTTCCAATACATTGAATTGTTGAGTGATGAATTCCTTGGCAATCTGGTCCACCCTATGAATGACATGTCTGAGATATATTTTGATGCCATAACTCTTCCCCATAATAGATTGTTATCGATTAACCTCCATAAACTTTTCCCTGCTAGAGTTCTGTTGAACCAACAAATAATTTTTATGCCCTAGTACCCTAATTCTTTGGGTATGGAAAGATTAGACCAATTTACCAGATAGATTCCTCCTTTTTCCTTTTTCCCCGCCCACAAGAAATGAAAACTAGATTTTTTTGATCTTGGTTAAAATTCCTTTAGGAATTTTAGCTATTGAATCCTAGTACACTAAAATGTGGTTGAACATTGTTTTCAACAAAATTAATCTCCCTCTTCTTGATATCCACCAGTACGCCCAAAAAGATATCCTCATTTGAATTTTTCTGAATAGTCAATACCAATCCTTAAACTAGTAGTCATTTGGCTTGAGCACAAAGCTGAAGTATTTCAACCCTTCGTCTAGATTTTTCCTTTTGAAAGAAAATAGCCCCACTAGTTGCTCTGAAACTTCCTCCCGTAAACCATTAACCAACAAAATATACCTTGTCCTGTTGATTTGCATACCTATTGAGATACAAAAAAGATCCAGTATATCCTTCAAAGACTGAAATTATAATACTGACCCTGCACCAAAAATAATTACATCCACAACAAGTAATAAGTGTGTAAGGATCCCTTAATTGGTTATTTTCCTCCCTTCCAATTTACCTTCAATTCGATCCTTCTTGATGAGAAGACTAAGACCATCTGCAATGATTAGGAAAAGAAAAGGGAAAAGGGGGCATCTATAATGAAGCCCTTGAGAAGGCCGAAAGAAATGAGGAGGAGTCCCATTTATGAGAATTGCAAAGGAAGAGGATTCAATGCACCCCATAATCTACTTCACCATATTCAATTCCATTCCCATCTGAATAAGAGAAAGTGTGACAAAGGTCTAACTCACATTGTCATATGATTTTGAAAGGTCAAGCTTCATTACAATAGAAGGGATGTTTTTTAACTTGATATAATGCAAGGATTATTGAGTAAGGGAAGTTGCATCATGAATTTGTCTTTTGTATAAGAATCTACACTGCTCCTTTGAAATTAGCTCACTAAAAATGGGTTTAAGGTGATTAGATATGATTTTTTCCACAAGTTTATAAGTCAGATTGCAACATGCGATGGGATTGAAATCTTCATAGGAATATGGATCTTGTTTCTTAGGGACAAGGGAAAGGAAAGTAGTATTTAATGACCCCAAAACTTTACCAGAACTCTAGGACTCGTTGACTACCTTTAGCAAATCTGATTCGAGCAAATTGTAAAAACCTAAATAGAATTTGACCGTGAGGCCATCAGGTCCACGACTTTTTCATTTCTAAAAAGAAGATAAAGTGGCTATAATTTCCATTTATGAAGTCTCTGCTAGTACGCACTTATTCATATCATCCATGAAGGATTTAGGAAAAATATTGATTACTTTTAAAATTTATATGATGGGGCATCCCCCTGGTTCCTTAACTAAGCATGAAAAAGACATTTTCTTACCTTGGCTATATCACCAATCGCCCTTCGACATCCTTAATTTCCCATATGAAATTTGTTATCCTATTGTAGCTAGAAAATTAATGAAAAAACTTTGTATTGTTATCCCCTTGTCAGATCCAGACTGCTTTGCTCCTTTGTCTCCATTTTGATTCTTCCATTGCCAGAAGATCCTATTTTTTCCTCATAAGCGTCTTGACCTCATTTTCTTCCTCCTCTGACAATGAGCCAGCTTCGCGTTCTATGAGCATGGGTGCCTAACTTAGCTTCCACTTCCTGGATAAACACCACCATTTTCAACCAATACTCTTTGGCCCATGAAGATGTGAGTTTTTAAAATTTTATCCATGTTTTTTGCAAATTGTTGCATATATGAAAGTATCGACTCCTCATCTAGGGGACTCCAAGATTCCATAACCAATTTCTTATAATCCTTCTCCTTTAACCATTCTTTGTTGAAATTCATTGGGGAAGGCGACCTAGTGTTTGATTTAGTCACTTCTAATACAATAGGCATGTGATTGGATATCCCACGTATCTCCACTTGAGACTTAAAGAACCAAGGATTATCGATCAAATAATTAGAGATCAAGAACTTGTCAAGTCTTTTGGAAACCATTTCCCTTCCTTTTCTCCCATTGAACCAAGTCTGGGAGAACTTAATTGGAGCCATATCTAATGACTAGTGTTTCTCCATCCAATGTGTAAATATTTTTCCTGGGGATATTATCAAGGGATTTCCTCCCATACATATTTTAAAGACATGGTGAAATTAAGGTCCCCTCTTAGAATTATGTCTTTAGAATTTATTTGGTTGACCCGCTAAGCCCATCCCAGAAAGGGCATCGATTTGAATAAGGAACATACACATTTAACAATTTTAAAGAGCATTTTAGCATGTTATCGAATACTTGTACCACTATGCACAAAGGAAGAATTGACGAGTAGGACGCCTTTAAGCGAGGGATCCAAGTTGTTAATAGGACTTCAGAGAGACCCTCGACATCAATGGAATAGAATGACCATCCTTTTAACCAATTGCTAAAGGATTCCACCTCTTTTACTCCAATGCACATCGTCTCTTGAATCATAATGACATACAGATTGCAATATTGCAACAAAATTTTGAGGGAAAAGATTTTTTAGTGCCCCCCACTCCACGAGCGATGAAGGAGAGCACAATCATTTGTGAAATCTTTCCTAGAATTTAACTGCTCTAAGGTCCCAAACACTTGTTTTTTGTTTTCCACTTCTAATCTCCTTAACATCCTGCATCTACACCAACAAAATCAACAACTTCCACCCAACATGGCTCCACGCTCATTTGTCCATGGACAGACCCCTAAGAACCTCATATCCGGGCCCCTTCCTAACCTTGGATCATAAAAGGTAGTCATATTTAAAAGAGGATTTTGAACTAGGACTTAGGGAGGACAAAATTGAATGAGCATAGGATTTTGAGGCCTCCCCTGGAGGGACATAGGCTTCCCTATGTTGAGACAAAGGCTGGGATGATGCCCCCACCCCGAGAACCCTAGGAAATGATTTAGGACTCCTATAATTAGAATCCAAAGGACTTTTATTCAGAGACGCCTTTGGAAATTGGACTTGGGGAAAACAACCTTGTACTTATGATATTTCCAAATAACCTTCTAAAGGATGAGACAAAACCTTATCAACATGGTGAGGATTCTTACTAGAGATCCCATCTATCCACACCTTTGAGATGCTGACACCTGAAGACTCATATTGTGCATGCTTGGAGCCACTCTCGTCCCTTCCTTCTGCTTCCTCCACCTTTTCTGTCTCTGAGAAAAATGTTGCTTGTTTTATCTTCCATACTTTTGAAAATGGAGGAAAATGCAAAGGAGGATGCCTACATTTTGCTTGCAAATTTCCAACTTCATGGCATCTGAAGCACTGAAACAAAACACGCCAATAGTCTATTTTTTGTCGACATGTAAAACCTCCACTTACTAATTTAATATCATCATTCAAACCTTATCTCAAGTTGAACTCAATTTGCAGCCATGCCCACCTATGATATATCTTCGACTCCTATCGTGGTTCAAAACTGTTGAATTTCCCTATGCTATTTTTGATAGCCATTAAAACGTCTTCTTGCCATAATGTTATGGGTAGGTTAGGAAAAATTTCCCAAACCTTCAAGGGAGAGTGAATGTCTGGCATTCGGTCAAAGGATATCGACCATTCTTTGAGCACCAGGCCAGATGACCCCCAACCCCAAACTCGACTGAGAACTTCCAGAAGGTCTTCGTGTCACTGAAAAATAAAACAAATCCAACCTCTCGTGAGGTTATAGTATATCGGGCAATAGCTCAACAACCTCTGCCAATTGTCTTCCAACTGGGTTTTCAAATCCTAAAAAGTGACAAATTTACCACATAACCGACCTAGAATTGTCCTCCCCACTAGGTTTGGAATGGACCCTATCTCCACGTCAATGCCAACCACCATCGTTCTCCTCTCTTTCCCCGCCTTCCAACACCCCCCCTTTCTCAAGATCAAGCTTTTGGAATTTTCCTTTGCAGAAGAGTGAGTTACATGGGCACTAGAATTAGACACCTCCGACGACGAGAGTGCGATATGCAACATAGATGATAATGAGCAGGATTTGGAGCCCTTCTGACCCCAAAACCCACTAGGATCCTATGAACAAATATTCAATATGTTTCTTGAAACACCCCCACCTGCGTGACTAGAAACCGGATTTGGCCGAGATAACAAAGCCTCAAGATCACACTTATATGGTAGATCTAATGCACCAAGACCTGACAAATCAACCATGCACTTTAATCCCTGCAATTTGATGAAGTATTCATCATACATAAAGACATCCTCTGTACCCAAAATCTCCATGCCATAGTCCACTACGTCACCTTCCAAAATATTCCTAGGAAGAATATTTTAATCCTTCAGGACAGACATGCACCCCCATCCACCGACCTTCCACTAGACTGTTCTTCAACTCATCCAATCCTCAGTCATATCAAAACCCAAAATGGATCATTTTCATGTGACCTCCCTCCATTCCTTTCTCCATCACCCCCAACTTAATGTGCCATACAACACCTTGTAGCTTTCATGTGCAAGTCCATTAGCTAAAAGGCATTTCCTAGAAAACTCCTCTTCATGGCCTGGTTCCCTAGGGTTTCCTCCCCTAAACCCCAGAGCGCCGCCAATGGTTTCTTCATTTTCTTATCAATTCATCTTCTTTTGTCTTATTATACCTTCCTCCAACAAGTTATATAGTGATCGTTCACAAGTCAAACGCCATAGACTTTAACCATTTTTTTTCTAAATTTGTAAAGATTTGATAATGTTCTACATAAATTATATATTAAATTGAATTTTTGAAAAAGAAAAAAATAATTTTGAAAATTTGAAATTGATTATTTCTAATTTTTCATTGATGGAAAACGTGGATGTGACAAAATTCCCCTACGTGGACGTGGCATTTATTTATTTATTTTTAATAAAAACAATAATTAAAAAAAAAAAAACTTAAAATTGACATGTTGCTTGTATTTCATTGTTTGTACTGAGAGTTTGAGAGTTTAATAGATGACATGTCTTTGATCACAGTGGTGACAATTGTGAAAGTATAATTTTGAAAATAAAAAATATACAAATTTTCAACATTGCCATGTGTCCTAATTAATTAAATAGAATATAAATTCACATTTAATAGTCCATACCTATTAATTTGTTCGCATGTGTTGTTTCATTCTTAGTGGGTTATTCTCGAAATGTCAAATCAACAAGAAATCCCACACGTTACACACTAACCGAGTGAAATGAACCTCTAATCCACAATGAACCATTTGCTTGTCCCTAGGTCTACATTATAAACATTGATCATCAACCATTATTGGTTACTAAAATTATCACCAGTACATGATGACAACATTAAAAATAGGTTTTGTTCTATTAAATAGGCTTCTCATTTGATTATATAGGGGAAGTGTTCAAATTATATTAACTAATAAACCTAGGACTACATATTTCAGGGGCTTATCAATAAATAGCCACGTCACCTCACTGACGAAATAAAAAGAATGTGGGAAAATCATTACAAATCGAATTCGCAGCTCAAGAATACTCGATGCTTCCAGAATGGAGCAAAAGCAATGATGTATTTCCTCCACTCCTGCTCATTCCACACCTACTTCTAAAGAGTATTTCGCATTCAAAATATGCAGTCAATCAACTATTTTGGAATTGTAAGTTTTTCTAGATTCTTCTTCAAAGTTTCCTCTAGCTAGAGCGGTCATTATTTGTTCTCCTTCTAGAAGCTAGTTGGATTGTATGTAATGGTATTTTCTTAGCCAGTACTGATCATGCATATTTTCAGCTTGATGCAATTTTTGTAAACGAATTTATATCCTATATAAATTTGAGAAAATTTTTTCTTGGAAAAAACACTATTTTGCAATTATTTCTTCGAGAGCCATTGTTCTTCAAAATATGCAATCGTTTCTTCTAGAGCCACTATTCTTTAAAATGCGATAAGCAATTTAGTTGTTTTGATATTTTTTTTTGGGCAATGGTTTTTGCAATTTGAAGTCAATTTGAATATTACATGGGAAGATAATTGTATTTTCTATGGAGGGCAAGAGATTTGAAAGATGCCTTTGTTGAGCACCGTGTAGCACGTTGTGTTTGAATAAATATTTTATATATTTCTGCTATATATCAAGCTTCTTGTTACTGTAAAACAGAGTTCTGCATTTTTCTGAAAACTCTAATTTTAAGTGTTTTGTTGGTTATCTCAATATAGTTTCTATATTTAAAAATATTTTATGGACCTTTCCTACTGTGTATTTTTTTTAAGTTATTTAAATCTAATTAGAAATAAAATTATAATAAAAAAAAATTGGGTTTAGTTTTAAAAATTATCATAGTCAGATGTATAGGAAATATTCACTCCCAAAGTGACTGAGGACAGATTAATTTGGGAATTATTTAATTTAATTTAATTTAATTTTGTAATTATCCAGTTACAAATATTACAAATAGTACTAGTACTAGTGGGATCTTACAATTGTGGAGATGGATAAGTGAAGGAGTTAGTGTTGGGATGGTCATATCTACCATGTGTCAATATGGAGTGTTGACTATAATGGTTACAAAACTTCCATGCAAGAGCTGAAGAAACCTAAGACTATTGAAGTTAAAATTGCATAATTCCTTCCTTGTGTGCAGAGCTTGATATCTTTGGTAAATTTTGTAGGGTTTCACTACATGTTTTTTCTTTTAGGATTGAAAATATATAATGTTATGACTCTATGTCTCCAACAAGATGAATTTGAATAAATATATATTTATGCTATATATCGAGCTTCCTGTTACCATAGAACAAGGCTCTACATCTTTCCAAAAACTCTAATTTTAATTGTTTTACTGGTTATCTCAATATAATTTTTGTATTTGAAAATATTTTATAGACCTTGCCCATAGTGTAATTTGATTAAAGTTTTCCTTGTGAAATTTAAATCTAAAAGTTTTCTATATGCATTTTGTTACCCCCCCAGCCTAGGGATAACTAAGGAGATGATGTCTCGAGTCCCACAGGTCAAAGACATGGAGTACTGAGAGATGGATGGACAACATATCCCACATAACCTTTTTTCTTCACCATGCTTCACCATCATCATCAACAACAGAGAAATCCCCACTACACTGCTTTGTCCCCAGGAATACAACAGGTCTTGCTTCATGAGGTAACAAGTCCAGTCTCATGGTAGGTGTCACTTTAATATTTGAGGCATTTAAGTAGGTTGCAAAGAGTCCTTTCTTCATTATGGAATGTTTTCTTGGAAATTATATATTTTTCTTAATTTCACCTTAGTGGTTGTCATGGTATATTAGTAAGTTGGTCACCCTCAAGAAAAATGTTGTTACTCGGTGGTCTCCTTGAAGGGTTATCGTACTATTCCCACTCATACTTACCACTTTCCACACTTCTTCCCTTCCACTTCCTCATCTTTTGGGTTTTCAGGTTCATTGACCCCAAGAAGGGTTTGTACCTCATTTCCTGGGAAGAAGGGGTTAAAGGCCTAGAGGTGTTTTATCTAACATCAAACATAAAAATGTAAGAACAAGCACTATAAAAAAATGCAGTGGCAGGGACACTAGGGATGAAAAAGCCAATAAGATTCCATATCTTGAGCCCTACTCTTCTAGATGCTCGCCCCAAAGTTCTGAGTGCATTGAAATGCCTCAGTGAATAAAGGAATTTTAAATAAGTGTCCTGCTTGAGGGGGGAATGCATTTGCGATGCTCCTTTCTTTCCATTGTACATAACACTCAATGTGTTCTAACCTCAAGTTAAAATCATTTTCAAGGGAGAATATTGTGGTGTTATTTTCTTTCCATTGCACATAACACTCAATGTTTGAACTTAATAAAGAAATAAAAAGAATAAAAAGGAAAAAAGGGGGCCTTGGAAAAATGTTTCATTGCAAACGAAGGGTAACTCAAGGATGCAGCTCACCCTCCACAAAGGTACCCATAAATGAGACAATATGAACCCTTGATATGTCAAGAACCCCATGCCCAAGAGTCTTTCACCAATCCACCTCATACTCGCTACATGATCTAGAGAGGGTCTTCTTGGGAAACATACCTTGACTCGGGGATTATCCTACCCAATAGGGCACCATGGCACCTCTCCCATACCTAAATTTTGAAAAGTTTATAAGGTCTTTGAGAATTTGTTTAATTTGAAAAGGGGGGATTTAATGCACTTGTTTGGGTGGTTCTTTTATTAAATGTAGCTTACTTAACATGATTCATATGACTTGTGGACCCTTGGAGGGCGTAATTTCTTGTCTTTGCAGCACTATGCCTAGTGGAGGCCATTCATGAAGGAACTAAACCACTTGGACCTTCATAGGGGCATGAAATCCCATTGGATGGATGTTGTGCCCCACACATTGGAGGCCTAGGATGATGAGAGTTGCACCTTGGATGATGTTTTAGGCCCAGAAACATGAAAAAGAGACAATGTCACCTTCCTATTCCCAACATTCCTCATTTGCAGCATGGCATCACATATTTAGGAGGTCTTTTGGTGTATTTTGTGTGCTCAGTGGTGCTTTGGGATTATGACCCCGAACTCTTGCTTGATTTGAAGATAATGTGACACCTTTGTAGCATGATGTCCTATCCTTTGGAGGCTTACCTTCACATGTTCCACATCAAAGAAGATATTTATGGGCTTGCATGTCATTATTTTGTTATTTTTCATCATTTTGTAACCTATGTGGGAAAAAAGAACAAATCGATTTGCTAATTAAGCATTGTAATTCTTGTTTTGACCTAAAACTAAGGTTTTAACTGTAAATGTGGACAAATTAGACTTGGATTTACTTTATAAATAGAGGCAAGTCATTTTTCATTTGGAAACTTTCTACTTAAGAGCTTTCTTTCTCTCACAAAAAATTTCGGCCCTCTTTTCTTGTTCATTATTGGCTAGTGAGTTGTCTTTTTGGGGATAATTTTGTTTGGAGATGGATTCTTGTAACATTAAAGCTTGGTTTGTGACTTAGGATATCTTCTTTAAATGTTTTCTTGCATGCTTGTTAGTGTTTGATGGTAAATTTATGCAACTTGCTTGATAATTTTGATTGAAGAAACTCTGAGAAGGTTAGTATTGTCTATCCCTTCCTTCAAGATTTCCTCTTTTATGAAAGGAGGCCATTCAAGGGTCAATTCAAGGGTTAGGAGGGCCTATCCACTTGAATCTCTTCCTTTTTGAGATCTACCAGAAGAGAGATTTGCGAGGATGGAAGAGAAAGTCACTTACATCTCTCGTAATATGGCCCTCCTAATGGTGGATCTAGTAAGCAATATCGAATCATTTAGGAAGGATGTGGGATATAACTCCGAGATTATATCAAAGGGGAAACTCAAGGAAAATGAAGACCCTGAAAAGGAGTCGATGAAAGAGATCGAGAAAGAGAAGTCAAGTTCTAGTGCCATTACCCCTTCATAATCTTTATTTAAAATGGAAGTGAAAATGGAGATGAATCCATAACAAGGTGATATTGATGCATTAAATTTGAATCATTGGTTGCAACAATTAGAGGTCTATTTCGGTGTTCACAATATAGATGAGGAGCATAAGATTTTTTTTCCCAACTGAAATTAGAGGGCCATGCATTAACCTAGTGGGAAATCCACATGGAGACACTTAGGCTATAGGGTGATTTGCTGGTAACTAAGTGGGAGGATTTCAAAACCCTCATTAAGTCCCAATTATACTTTATCGAGTATGTAGAGGACTAATGGATCTAAAGACCTGGGGTGAAAACTTGATCTATGTGCAACACTCTTATAAAAAACGCAGTCCACACTTCTACTAGCAAGTCCCCTTTTGAAAATTGCTTTGGGTATTTACCGCCTTCGCCCTTTGATGTTGTATATGGAAAACAAATAGGAGCGAGGAAAGGCATCACAAGAGAAGAATTGTAAGTAGAGAAATTTATTGAAAATATTAGACATAACCATTTGCAAGTATAGGAGACGTTGAAGAAGTCACATGAAAAGTATAATTTTAGACATGATCAACACAAAACTAAGAAGTAATTTAAGATGGGAGATAGAGTTTGGTTACAATTTATCAAGGAAATACTGCATGACCCTATTAAGAATATCAAGGCTCTATGATATGGTCATTTTGAGTTATTGGATAAGGTGGGAGATAATGCCTACAGACTCAGTCTAGCCTCATACATGCACATTTACTCTGTCGTGAATGTGGAGAATTTGGAACTCTATGATACTTTCATGTTGTATCAGGAGGTGGAGCAGGTCCTACCTACCATAGAGGACTTATCAGTAGATGCTCAAGAAAAGTTGGTAGAAGACACGATTTTGCAGAGGAAGTCCAAAACTACAAGATAGGGGTAGCTTGACCTTTGGCATATTGGGTTGAGAGGACAACTTCCAGGTATGGAAAAATGGTAGTCCAGGGAAAAGGTAGAGGAAAAATTGCCTTGCCTCATTTAGTAAATATTTTGGGAACCAAAATCCTCCTGAAATGGGGAGTTATGATCTATATTGGATCATCATATAATTTTTCACTTATCTCGATACTTTCTAGGTGAAGGAAATTGGAGGAATTAGCTTGCAGAGCCATTTTAGTGGCAGGTGCCTGATTGGAAAATTAGGGTTTGGAACCTTCCCTAGTGATTTTGAGGCATTAAAAGACATTTTGGGGGATTATAGCGTTAAAAAATTGTTCCCAGGCCCTTGACAATGTTCTACACTCTGAGACCTTTCCAACTGTGCATAAAACACCTCAATCAAAGCTCATATTAAGAAGTTATGCCTCCTGCAAATTGACTTACCTACTTGACCACCATGGTACGAGCGGATGTGACGTCAACTCCCATTACTTATGCATATGGGGATAGCCATGTGTGGAATTTAAAGAATATTCTAGAAGGCCCAAACTGGATCACTAATTGATGGTTGAGGAATCCAAAACCCTAACCCTAGATACCTATCGTCCTATGCTAAATACATGGACGATAGGAGGAGAATGGTTCCATTCTTTTGTATAGTACTTGCTCCATAGTTGAGAAAATCATCCAAGGAGTGGTATTTTCAGAGAATAATAGAGAAGGTAGGAAACTCTGTAGCAGTCATTCATGCCATAGTGTCTCCATAGTGAGTGCCTCTTTCTTTGTACTTTATTTCCATAACTAAAGAAAAGAGATCAGAGCATAGGCCTCACCTTCTAGCTGAGTTTTGTCCCATATTGGGTTTCCCAAGATATATTTTGTGTTCAATTGTGTGGACGGCATGTATATTTTTTCCCATTCTTTCATTTTTGCATTCAATTATTTTGATAAATTCAAGCAAAGCTAGTAATTAATTAATATGGAATTTAATCAAGATTAGTTTGCGTAGTATAATATTTCATAATATTATTAATATTTGTTGTGATGAGCTATTCCAGTGGAATATCCAAGACAATTTATAAATCACTTTGACATGAAGTCTTCCCTTTTAGTTAACAAAGGGGGGAATATTGATGATGGTTGTCAAAGTCAAGTTTTGACAACAAAAAGAACCACATAGTTGCAAACATTTTATCACTTATAGTTCAATTGAATAATACACCAAATTAAAAATTGATGATTGGTATGTTGAGTGAAATTATTTGTGTCATTTCTAAGAGAAATATTATGGACATTTTGTTCACCTAATGGTCATTAAACCTAGAATTGTTGCTTGGCATTTGATTAGGTTGTCGGGGTTTTTTAGGGAAGAGTTGGACTAAAGTTGATTCATTTATCATCATTTTCTCTCATCGTATATTTGAGTTTACATTAGTGGAAAATTATAAATATTAGAGATTACATGTTCTAACTATGGGATTTTCTAGATTCTTGGCATCTAGATTTGGTAGGAGTTTTTAGGAAAATCTTCACTAATAGTCAATCTTTAGATTAAATATTGAGATGATATTGGTTTATGCACTAATTTGTGTTTCCTTGTTGGTATAATTATTAGATCTTATGATTGAGGGGTGCATTGTTAGCTTGTGAGTCCCTATAAAATCACAAAGTCCAAGATCAACTCTTTATGAGTTGTTATTCTTACCTCTCAATGAGGTGGCATCCTTATCTATTGTTAATTTATTGGTGTCATCATATCTAGATCTAGAGGTGGATACATCCATGTGTTATATATTGATTTCATTGCATGAATGTATTGTTGAGAACCGCTACAGAATTTTCTACCAATATTCTTGTGTTATGTCTCATTCATAGTTTAATAATCACAAAGTCCTATATCACCTCTTTATGAGTTGTTATTCAGATCTAGTGATGAGGTGTCATCCTTATCTATTTATGAGTTGTTAATGTGCGAACTTATCTATATTTAGAGGTAATTCCATCCATGTACTATATATCAAAATCGTTTGATGAATATATTGTTGAGAATGGATAAAGCCTTTTTTTTCAATCTTCTTGTGTTATGTCTCTTTGCATAGTTTAACAATTGATGTATCGTTACTCATGGTGTTTTGCTAGCCTCATCTTGCCCATTAGAAGATTTTTTGGAGTGGTTCAATATCTATGGTTCTGTTGAGGGGTCCTAAATCCCTTTAACTCAACATCAGGAACCAAACCCGCCACCAAGGCCCAATTAGACTCTGCAACGTTTGATAGTGGAATGGTTCTCTAGATCTTTCAATCTAGCCAAATAATCAATGGGTTTTGCGTAGTGATTGACATGATATCTTCTTATGAAAGTTCCTCCTTCAGCTTAAATGTTCTTTTTTTGTATTTTCTTTTATTAGATGGGTCTGATAAAAATATGTGTGCTGGTATAAACCAATTGGTAAAAGGGGGAATCTTAATTACTGAAGAAGGATAAGCTTGGGATAACCCTTGTGCTCAAGCTTGCATACAAAGATTTTCACACCCGTGACAAGCCTAGTACTAATACATCAACTTGTTGGTATTTCAATTATTGACTGAGATATGATTATCAAAAGAAAACATACATGCAATAAAATGATGGCAAGAAAAATAGTTTCCTTAGCTATAGCATTAATCACACATTAACACAATGATTTGCTTTCATCATTAGAGACAAGAACTACAAAAAATATTGAAACAACTAACTTATCAATAGATTCAGAACTCTTACTGATTACATCATCCATTCATGAAATAAAGTCAGAAGTAATTCCTCCTCAAATCCAATCACACATGCCTTTGATGAAAAAACAGAAGTTTGTCTCTGGTCCTAAACAAGACTTCTCAATTAAGGTATTTCGGAAATAGTTCTTTAAAATTCCAAAAAATGAGAGTCTTTGCAAAAACCATCGACCTCTTCTAAAAGGCCGATCCTCTTATTTATAATGAATCATTAACTAAAAATAACTATCAAAAGTGCAAGCTAAGTAAAACAAAACATCACCACATGGCGCTTCCATCTCTTTGTCTTCTAAGAGTCATCAAATAGTTTCACTGAAGTGGATGACTCTTCTCATACTCTGACCATTTGACGAAGAGTTCCTCTCATGTGTTGGCATACGGGAATTTGTGTTGGTCCATCGGGGTCGAAATGATTTCTTTTACTTCTACTGCCCGCGCCCGATACTTAACTATTTTGACACTTAATTGTTGCAATACTGATCGAGCCTTAATCAGGTGCTCCATGAACTGTTGTACTTGACCTGGTGCCATGCTCACCACCTTTTCTATTTCTATAGTCCATGCCAAGTCTTGTTCTGCATGTTGTTTGACTATGTCATGCAAGTCGACAAAGTCCTCGGGTGAGCCGAATTCTGGGAGGTCGATGTCTTTCATCTCTCGATTAATCTTGACCCAACTCATTTCACAATCGACCCATTTTTCATGAATCTCCCGCTGAGGTTCCTGGGCCATTTTCATTGAGTATTTGTCTGCTTTCCTTATCCTATCTATGTTGTTGTCTCTCAGCACCTCAATGTCATGCTCTTCAACGTCTCGACCCTTTTGAACCGTGATGATGTAATCAATTCTTTCCACTACTTGGTGGGCCTTCTCGTACCATATTTCCACATCTTTGCAGGTTGCTAGTTCCATAAGGGTGTCTTCTTGGAAGTCGGCTATCCCTACAGTGAAAAGGTGTCATTCATTCATGAATTTTTCATAGGCGTCTTGGAAATCGCTTCTCAAAAACATTGTGGCTTGTGTGGAGTCCTGATAATATTTCACCAAATGGGGCAGATGATCCAACTCCTTTAGCGCAACAACCAACTCCTCTTCATATTTTATTTCTCTATCCAGAGTGGCATCTGTGATAGCCATCCCTATTCCGACAAGCTCGGACATCTTGGCGTGCTCTCTGGTAATCAATTTTTCCTCTATGGTGATGAGAATCGAATTGTCCAATGTAAGCCTCCTCTTCTTAGTGGTTCTCTTCATGATGGATTTCCTCTTTCGGTCATAGGAGATTTATTTTATATCGGAGACCTCATTAATAGGTTCGAGGATTTGTTGTTCTCCCTAAGTTAGAGTATTTCCCAGGCTCCCGACTGTGTATATATGTTCTAGGCTAGGTTCATGAACTTCTTCTATATGTTCCGATGGCTCAACTTCTGGTTGTTGCTCATCTGCTGGTAAGGTATCGGCCAAAACTGAGGAATCACGGGTAGGTTCGGTACTTACTTGGTAATCAACTGTTGAAATGTCGATTTCTTGTTGTGGAATTTCTTCTTCCTATCCCCCCGATACTAGCTCATCCCTCTAGATGTCCATCGGGGTTCCCAATAAGTCGAGTGGCTCTGTGTCTAAAGCACTTTTAATCTCATGCTCGCTCTACGGACGACTCTGAACTGGAGCATCGAGGCCTGGGGTAGATTCTCTCTCAGGTTCTTTCTCCTCATCATCATAGATGGTTATCAAGTTGAACAAGGGATTTGGTACACTTGTTCTTCCTGATGTCCTCGCTATCTCAGGATGGGTTGAAATTTCCCTTGGTGATCTGATCTGTGGTTGTGGAACTTCAGGGTTTTCGAACTCGGTGATTTCTTCAAGTTACATTGGCTCTAGGCCACTTGGCTCTCCTCAGATTTCGATTGGGTCATCAACGGGAATCCTCGTCATTTATATCAGATCAGGGTCATTTTGCAATTGATAAATGATTCTTTGTTCCCCCTCTAGCAAGAGTAATCCCCTTCTCTGTGGTTCTGTGGTCTCTGCCGCCCTAATTTCTTCCCTGGCTTTGCGGTCGTCTTGATTCAAATTCTCTATTGTCTTCACCTATTCATCCATGCTCATGGCCTTGAACCTGGTCATATTTGGGTTGGCCATTCTCTGTACCACCTCGTCCTAGTCCTGGGCGCACTTTGTGAAAATTTCATCCTCAAACTTATCATGAGAGTACGACCAATAGGATGATACCTGTGAAACATGTTGAAGGACCATGCCTTTAAGGTCATGCTTGCAGAATCAACCTGTCGGGAACCTGAATTCAAGTTGGCTCAGCCCTTCTTGTTTGGATTGAGCAGTATCCTTTACCAGATAAAACCCCACATGGAAACCGTAGGGTATGAAAGAACGCTTCTTGTCCTTGACTAATGTGACGTTATAGCCCTACAGGATAGTATGATAGCATATTTTTCTCACAACAAGCCAGTCTGGGACATGAGCGGGTAGGATATGTGGTGCTCTGGTGGCCTCAAACACCCTGATATAGGTTGAGCATTTGTATAAATACCAGTGGCCTACCTTAGCTACCATTTTCTTGGCTACTATGGATAATCTTGGGATTTACTTCTTAAAACTAATAAAATGAAAATGGGCAATGAATTCATCAGAGATGAGTGCATACAATTTTTTTTACCTGTTCTCCTAGAGTATGATGAAATAAACGTGAACCAGGGGCTCTGCAACATGCTATCTTAGATTCATGTCGACGAAGACATTTCTTGAAAAGATAACATCGAGAAAGTATGAGGCCATGTAGAAAGCAGGTACTTCCCCTTCTTTTGGCATATGATCCTGCTGTACACAGAAGCTCAATTGTTTAGAAATTATAGCTCCCCAGTTGAGGTTGCTCCCAGAGATTGCCACTGTGTATGCCAAAGGCATCCATGCTTCTGAAAACTTGGAGAAATAATTTTCTCCATATAGTTGGCAGATGAGAGCCATCAAATAGATGTATGGCTCTCTCAAGTTAGATGTCCCATACTAGCCATTTCTCTGATTGGTAAAATTCTTGTCCTCCTTCCACCATGAAGACATCAACCGACTTGTGTCATGAAATTCGTAGAACTTCACCACAAAGTCTGTGTTTAGTCGCTCCTATGGGTCTCTGAGCTTGTATTATTTATGGACTTCCATTCGAAGGAACACTCTGACACACCCACCATTCTCATCGTTGATTACAAATTTTTCTGTGTCTGTATGGTCAATTAGCCACTTCAGAACCTCTATGCAAGGGAAAACTGGGGTTTTGCTGACTACCATTTGCAAATAATACCGTCGAATTTTTGGGAAAACTTGGTAATTGAGCGACCTTACGTCCGGGTCGCTGTGTGGGATGTACTTTGGGTTTTCGTCTCGGTTGATTCTATTGAAAATGTCCCCCCACTGTGGGAGAACTAATTAGGATACGATGCCTGCCTCTGTATCACCGAAGACCGAAGGCTGGACAAAAGATTTCTTTGTTGAGGTTCTTATGACTAGTTCTTCCCTGGGAGCATATTCCAGCTGCCTCACCGCACCAAGAGAAGAACCTTCTCTTGTCTCAAATTCCTTTAGCTTGGGTGCTCTCGGCGAACGTCTGGTGGTTGGATTTCTTGGCGACATTTTACCTGTAGTTAGAACATAGTTTAGAGACTGTGAAAGAAAATTGGATGCATATATAAATCACAATCATTGAATTTTGACAAACTTGAACACATACCTATGCAACTTGTATAACCTGGTTTTGATAATCTGAGGATCAACACAGTCTCGAGACACTCGCTTTGCTCCTTTGGATGCTCTGGAATTCAAACTTGTGCGTAGAATGAATTTGTTCAAAATTGTTCTAGAGATTTAAACATGGATGAACTTACCTTATCGCATCATCCATTCAATTCAGGTTATGATTGTAATTTCATTAAATCTTTCGCCAAATATTCAAAGATTAAAATTCAATTCATCGTGGGTTGATGGTGCGGGAGTGGGTTGTAATGTGGCCTATCGACGATTTCAAATTGATGTTGTTCAATCGACGCACAAGGTAGAAAAAATGTGGGATCAAGCATTAACTGGTCTATTAAATGTCCAAATCCGATCGTATCTTATGCCGCAAACATCCCATCATTTTTCTAGTCCAGTTCGTGGGTTAGGGGTTGGGATTTTGCTTCAAACATTTTATGTTTATATCTTCTTGAAAAATATACGACGTCGATCGATCTTTCCGCACAAAGATGATGTGGAAAAGCTGACTAGAAGGTGTGACTAGGACCCAGAGAACCCTAATATGACTCGAGACAAAACTATGTCGTACGACCCCCTTATGTGATAAGGACATGTGGCATTCGAGACCAGTGACTTCATTTTCTTGTGTTAATCAGAATCAAAACTTTCTTTAACCTATATGTTCTAAAACCAAATCCTATCTTGCTGACACCGAGAAGTATCAAGGATTGGAGATGGGAGATAAACCTACCTAGGTGCTCTCGGATCGACTCTCTCGAAAAAGTCTTGATGCCGAAAATGCATCGGGGATTGGCGATCAGAGATATGTTTGTCACAGAAAAAATGATTGTTTTAACCTTTCTAGATTTCCTTGACCCCGATAAAGCGCATCGGTCATCGGATATCAATGATTTCTTTACGTCCTTTATTAATATCTATCCTTTCCATATTTTTCTGATGCCGAAGGGGATCATATATCTCTTGAAACTTCGTGCGAATAAATTACACAAACCAAATCCACCTTCTGTCGATGTCGATGGGGATCGACGCTCGACGACTATTGTAACGGTGTGTTCCCTTTACTTGCTTGAATTTTTTCGGCGCCAAACCTTAGTGCGTTAGTTGCAGTGTTAGATGTTGATTCTTAATTTGGGTGTCAATTTCTTCATGACATGAGGTTTCACAAGTTCAAAAAAACCTGACTTGATGATAAGAGTCATGAAAATGAAACAAAGATAAACCCTTTCCCAAAGTGAAATCGATTCAGAGAGTGAAGGAAAAAAGTGGTACACAAAAAATGATAAAAGTTCATAAGGATTTTAGGGTGTGTTGAGCGCTCAACAAATGACGAATTACTGGGCGAAAGAATAATCTCTGTTACTTCCCTGGGCTTAGCTAATGCAAAAGCTGGTTAAGAACTTAACTAGTTTTTTTTTTTATCAGATTCTCTTCTATCCTTGCATTTGAAATTCCCCCGGTTTGTGAATCTGGGCCTGCCTGTTGGGTTTCAACCTTTATTCCACCTTCATTCCCTTTAACTATGACCCATGCCCCCTTTTGACAAGAGTCAAGTAAATAATTCATTGGCACCAGGTCTTTTGGTTATCATCATTCAGTTGTTGTGGTGTTGCTCTGTTTCCAGCGAGTGTCCATAGCCCCGACAGAGTCACCCCGACGTCACAGACCTTGCTCCCCTGCCAGCAAGCGTCCATAGCCTTGACAGAGTCACCCCGACATCACATACCTTGCTCCCCTGCCAGGGAGCATCCATAGCCCTGAAATAATTATCTACATACCCTCTCCTACCTCATGTTCATTTTCTATAATTGATTTAATTTTGGCAAATATGCCCTAAGCGAGTGGGAGAGGAGGACGTTTTTTATCTGTAAGATGAGATGGTTAAAGTGAAATTTTTTAAGCTATGTCTTGAGGTACATGTGGTCCTTTCTAGCTTACCATATCTCCATTTGGTTTTACCAAACCACCAGGCAGACACTTCATCACTTTCTAAGGTTGTTTATTTGCAAAGGTTAGATACATAACTCCTTTAAGACAACAACAATTCACCCAACGTTTCTTGTGTTGTATGTAAGCATGAGTCAGGATCAAAGTTTTCTATAATGTATTGATTAAGATCAACCAATGCCTTGTGAAACACAACTTTATTGCACAACAATACTACACAAAAGGAAAACATAAATAAAGGACTCCATAATCAGCCCGCCTAACACCTACAAAAATAAAATAACATGAAAACAAACACAATTTTTTTTTTAACAAAAATATTGTTTTAGGGCTTGGCCATTCACCAGGAGGGCGTCGAGTTCCCCCTCAGATTTTGTAGCCAATATGTGCCTGCCCCAAGTTTTTAGGCTACCTGAAAAGGCTCGAGCCATATATTTTGAAACTTTGATTTTTTTCCCTTTGTTTCATTTGCACTGTCCCATTTCAGGACTAAGTCTCCTACTTCAAAATTCTTCTATTTGGCCTTGTGCTTGTCAAACCACCTTTTAACTATCTACTGATGAGCAACGGAATTTGATTTTTATTTCTCTCTTTCTTCTTCCATCATGAGGAGGGTATCAATCCTTTGTTGAATAACCGATGAGGGTTGTCCTCTAGATCCTTGAGAAAGCTGAAGAGATGGAAGGTATAGTCCGTTTGAGAGAATAGATTCTTGTTCATATACCAGAAAGTATGGGGAGTTCCCTATAGCTTCCTTGGGTGTTACTATATAGACCCATAAGGTATTATGAAGTGAACAATGCAATTTCCTTTGAATATCTACAATTGTTTTCTTCAATATCCTCACTAGGTTCTTATTGGTTGATTCTGCTACTCCATTCCCCTGTGAATAGTAATTTGTAGAGTATCTGATTATGATTCCTTTTTCTAGAGAAAACTCTGTTAATAGGGTGGAAGAAAAGTAAGCGGAATTATCAAAAACTAGAATGGAAGGCATACCGAACCTTGTGATAAATTGTTGTTCTATGAATTGGATTACCACCTTTTCGTTTACATGAGTCAGAGGGATGGCTTCTGCCCATTTCGTGAATAGTCCATAGCAGTCAGTATGTATCTATGTTGTTTTGAAGAAATCAATGTAATTTATCCTATGGCATCTAACCCCCATTGCTCGAATGGTCTGGATATGGCCACAGGTTGGAGTGGGGCAACTGCTCTCTTTTCCCTCCCTGCGCTCATTTGACAAGTTTTACAGTTTCTAGCGTATGTGTGAGCGTCTCTAAACAGAGTAGGCCAATAATATATGACTCTCAGTATCTTGTGAGTGGTGGTATTCCCTGCAAAATGTCCACCTACAAGACCATAATGGAGCTCCTTTAGAACATTTTCTGCGTCTTTACGTTCTAGACATCTTAAAAGTACCCCATCATGATTCATGTGGAAGAGAACCAAATTTATGAGGCGATATTGTGTCGATTTTAGTCTGAGAGATCTCCTTTCCTTAGGTTTTAGGTTTTCTGGGCAAGTCCCATGATGCAGGAGATAATTGTTTTTCCCATACCAAGACTCATGCCCTGGGGGAACATATAAAACTTCACTACACCATAACGCCAATTCATTCTCGCACCCAAAGTCTTCATTTACTTGTTCTTGGCCTTCATCGGCCAGTTTACATAATCCTTGTCCCTTAACTAGTTTGGGAGGTTTAATATATAGATCAAATTATTGGACAACTCCCATCTGATTTCCTCTTATTTCCTCCATCTCTTGTTGAGTGAATAGGGATCGGATTGCATGATGAGGCATGATGAATTTGGTGTGTTTTTTTAGGATGTAAAATCTGAAATGTTATATTGTCTTGTACACCGCATAAGCATGTTTTTCTATAGCAGGGTAATTTAGCTCGACCCCTTGGATATTAGTGCTCATAAATGAGATCGACGCCTCATTGTTGTCATCATCCTTCTGAGTCAATACTGTAGCTAACGATTGGTTGGAGGCAAAAGTATAGAGGAAAAAATCTCTGCTAAAGTCGAGACTTCGCAACACTAGATCTTGAGATATTGCAGTCTTAATATTGCTAAAAGTGATTTTTCGTTCTTCATCCCACTTAAATTTAGCATCGTTGCAGATCATTTTTTGTAAGGGTTTGATAGTTTCAATGAAATCCGGGGTGAAATTCCTCACAAAATTGATTTTCCCAAAGAAGGACTGCATAGCCTTTTTGTTTTGGGGTAAGGGAAGCTGAGCTATTTCCTTAATTCATTCTAGGTCTATTCGAATTCCTACTTGAGATATAATATGACCTAGTAGTTTCCCTTCCTTGACACCAAAGATAGTTTTCTTAGGGTTTAAAGATATATAGTATTTCCTACACCTTTCAAAAATTTGGGTTAGGTGTTGGATGTGATCTTCTCTATTCTTTGAATACATAGTCACGTCGTCCAAATAAACTACTACACTTTTGTTGATTAGTCCCCGAAAATCTACGTCCATGGCCCTTTGGAAGGTTTCCCCTGCATTGATTAACCCAAAGGGCATGCGTTTATAAGAAAAGGTTCCCCACTTGGTTCAGAAGGTAGTTTTCAATCGGTCTTCCTCTGAAACTAGAACTTGGTTGTAACCTAAAAAACCGTCCAGCAGGGAGAAAATATTAGAACCAAACACAGTATGCAAAAGTTACTCCATCGGTGGGACTGGGTAGTTTTCCTTTTTTGATGCTTTGTTGAGGTTTCTAAAATCCACACACAGGCGGATCTCCCTAGAAATTTTCCTAACAAGAACCAAAATTCCTACCCAGGAAGATTGTCTAGCCTGAAAGATAATTTTAGCATCTAGTAATTTCTTTAACTCCTGACACATGAGGGGTTTCAAATATGGGTGGTACTTTCAGAGCTTCTGCTGGAAGGTTTTTACTCCGAGTTTTAACGGGATTGTGTGTTGGATAATACAAGTATCATAAGTTTTCTTTTCATATCTCGGTAGGACCACGCAAACACATCTTGATAATATATGGAAAGTTTGAGATAGGACTTCCTTTCTTCTTTAGACACTATCTTGCCTAGATTTATATTTTTAGGTTTTTCCAAGGTTCCTAGGTTTACAGTCTCATACATGGGGCAGAAGCTCCTTGTCTTTGTGTTTGTTGACCCTTAAAATTTTTCCCTTAAGTCAAAGAGATTCTCCAAATTGGCTACCCCTTTCGGTATCGTGTGAAACCTTATTTTGTCAGTTGAGTGATCTGTTTCTCCTCTTTATTCATGGGGATCAGTTTCTACTAGTTGATCTTGGAATATTTCATCATCAATAGCTAGGTCTTTAAAATTTTCCTGATTGGTTAAGAAATTTATGATTTGTTCATCTCCTTCAAAGACCTTCTAATTATAAATATTGTTGGGCACTGATGGTTTGTAGAGTATCTCCACAGTGAACTGAGAGGCTTCATAGTATTCTAAAGGGGATAGCCTCGAGGTAGCAGTGGCTAGGGAATCAACAAGAGTATTCTTTGTTCTAGGGATTGTTGTAATGTTGAAGGCTTCAAGAAGTTCTATTAGCCTGTGCACTTCCTATTGATATTTCCTCAAATGGGGAGATTTGCAGTGTATAGTGTTCTTTACTTGCCTAACGATAATCTTAGATTATCTGAAAACCTTTAGTTCTTTAACATTTAAGTCTATGGATTTATTTAGTCCTTGCACTAAATCTTCATACTCGGCGGTGTTATTAGTGCATTCAAATTCTAGTCTTCAAGATAGGAAATTTTGTTTCCCCTTCAGATCAATGAGGATACACCCTGCTTCTGATCCTTCTTGTGATTTATACTTGTTGGCCCTTGGTTATGGAGGCAAGCGAATATTAAGTCAGGAAAGGCGAAATGCGAACTGCGTAGAAGACAGAGTGACCATTACCGGGTCGAAGTGGGCAGAAGAGCAGAAAAGACAGAGCAAAGTAAGAGAAAGAAAGTCGTTGAACGAGGAGACCAAGGATGCCAGATCAACAAGGAAGATGGATTGTTGACAACTCAACAAGAAGAAAAAGCCACAGATGGATGCTTTGGAGCACCGTGCAAGAAGGAAGGAAAGATAGGTTGGCGAATCCCTGAAAACGCAGGTCACGTTGACCTAGGGTTTTAGACACATAGGGTTTTGGTATATAGGGTTTTGACACTTAGGTTTCGACTTAAGGATGTCGGTGAACTATTGTAATGTATAAATAAGAACCTAGATGAGGAAAGGGGGTTCGTTCTAGTTTTGTTGTTGACATGAGTGATTATTGTCTAAGAGGGAAGTGTTAAGTGTAAGAACCTTCTGGTATTGTAAGATCTTCAGCTGGGTGCGGAGATCAAGTCCTGCAGCTAGGTGCTCAGGAAGGGGAGAGACAGAGAGGAGAAGAAAGAAGATTTGCTAGCTAAGAGCACAGATAAGAAATGTATGCTTCCATTTAACATAATATAAAGCATAGTTATGTGGACGTAGCCCTAGCGAGAGGGTGAACCACATATATATTTTGTTGTGTGTGATTGATGTTATGTGCTTTATAGCTTGATATAATGTTATTATATTAATGTGTTAGATCTGGTAGACAGTTATGTGAAGTAGATTTCGGTTGGTATTGGATATATAAATGTTGTGTAGTTCTTGTATTAGATTCACTTGATATTCCCCTTGGTTGTAGACATCTCTATCCTGCAACCCCCCCATAGCTTCTTCGAGTGAGACTGCATCTGCCTCACAGGTGTTTCCGAAAGGGCCATTAGTTAGGGCTTGTTGGTGTGCTTTTGGAGCTGAACCCTGGGTCTGCCCTTGTGCCAACAAATGGTTTTGTTGTCAGGACAAGAATCTTCCCGAGGGAATGTCAAGGTGGTTTCCATCGAATATAGAGATTCAGAGGTGGGTATAAGATCAAGAGAAGGACTTCGTCGAAGCCCAAAACAAGAACCCTAATGTTAGTACATAGGACTGGTTAGAAAGATATATCTTCACTGATATACATGAGATTTTCTTTGGAGGAATACATCAAGAGTTATATGAGTGGCTAGCCATATGAGCAGATACACAGTTTGAGGTTAGATCTAGACCTCCTGTGGTTTAGATGTCGGTGTTGATCAAGAAGGTCAAAAGAGTTGATAACGTTGTATCAAGAGCATTAGATCACTGGTTCGATAGTACCATTAGAGGGTACATCACATAGTTTTTTGTTGACAGAGTGGAGTCATACAGCCAAGCCGAGAGATATTTCTTCAAAGGACTCAAAGGAATTTTTTTACACTTTCTAAAGTTGAGGATAAAGATGTTATTGCATGAGAAGAACATATTGAAGATACAATAGTTGGTTAGATTTGGAAAGGCTAATGTTCAAAAATTTGGACAGTGATAATGACACAGAAGCTGGACATATGCGCAGTGGGAAAGTGTTCAGAGAAGTTCATCTTGCGGACCTGTTCAAGAAAAAATACGACGACGAGGATTTCTACAGTGGAGAAGAGGCATGTCTGACGAACGAAGAGAATTTAGAACCCGCTGGGACAACGGAGGGAAAATCCGAAGAACCTCACCAGGACGAACTAGAAACTTCAGGAACTGCGTAGACTATTGAAGTAAGTATTGTTAGTCTCCCTATTGTTTTAGTAGCACTAAGAAACCAGAATAGTCAGAGTCATTGAATTCCTCAGAGTACTATTACTAGCAGTTCAACATACACTCAGATAGGAAACCTAGGCAACTCTATGGAAGATGAGATGAGGCTCCCTATCTTTAGGGGAGATGGATCTAAGGATCCTGATCATCACTGGTTTCTATGTGAAGCTATATGGAATATTAAAAATGTCACTGATGAAGCTGTTAAAAGAGATCAATGCAACACTACTCTAAGAGATCGCACACTGAGAGGGACGTACATGAAACTTGTCTAAGGACTTGCATAGCCTAAACCATTGAATGAGATCAAGAACGCATTGATTTCAGAGTTCAAGAAACCCAAATCAGAGTCACAGTGTATTACATAGCTGAAAGAGATCAAGCAAAAGGTAGCTAAACCTGTTTGGGAATTCGATCAGAGGTTCAAGACCCTAACCGGCTGGTTGACTTTTCAGATTCCGGATGAATAGAACAAAGAATGGTTCATTTCTGCCCTCTTACCACAAAAAGGAACACTCTCCCCTATTTCATGAGTACTTGTCCTCTGGAGCTCTGAGCCCTTTGAAGCAAGTCACCCTACCCTAGTGCGAGGTATGCAAAAATAGACATCTCCCTAGTGAGTGCTATTACATGAAAAAATATGTTCAGACACCCACAAATTTGTATTGCACATTCTGTAAGTCTGTGTGGCATGATGATAGGGATTGTAGGGCTTATGACCTAATGCATGAAAGTTCAAGGGACATATACAAAATTTAAGGCGAAGTACAAAAAGAAGGAAACACTACGCAGTATAACTCCCTTGGGAGAGGGAACTTCAACCCTCACGGTGGATTCAGAGGAAGAGGTCAAGGAGGAGGTATGGGTCGAGGTTGACATTAGATCATCTGCTACAACTACTCACAACCATGACATTTGGAAAGGGACTTTCAGAACTCTTGTACCACTTGCAGCTACTGCAACTCATTCGATCATGTCATAGAATATTGTCTTGTGTTTCTCATTGAGCTTCAGGAGAGACGAGGACCTTAGCAGAACCCACAAGTGAAACTGATATACGTTGAACCTCGTGGAGGAGACCCAAGAGTCATTTTTATTACTAGAGGGGGAGTTGTTACAGGAGAAGATAGACTGACTCAAGGAAAGACTACAGAAGACCTAGGAGTCAGGAAAGCTGTAAAGAAAACACAAACTTTCGATGAAAAGAAAGAAAGACAAATATTTGAGGAGGCAAGGAAAGAGTTCAAAGAAGGCCAAGGATCTTCATCAAAACCATGACCAGAAGTGAGAGAATATGGGATGCCTTTGGCATTCGATCAATCTGATCTACCAGAAGGAGGAAAAGAGGTAATCAAGCTCATGGAATTTTTACATACTTGTCTTAAGTTAATTCGGGATGAAGGTGTTGTGCAAGAAATACAGAATTTAGTCAGACAGTATGAGCTAGGAAGGGTATACTCATTACTAAATAGGGTAGTACACCAAGTATCTAAATGGAGAAGGACAAATAAGGAGTTACACTTGAATTCTCAAATAGGAGAGTATGATATAGATTATGTGGTCCTCGACTTAGGGTCGGAGGTCAATGTAATGACGAAGAAAACCTAGACACTGATGGGAAAACCTAAGTTGATCTATTCCCCTATCAGGCTTAGGATGGCTAATAATCAAGCTATAAGCCCATTTGGAAGATTGGAACATGTCCCTATGGAAATCGACAGAGTAAGAATGTTTGGAGATTTTGAGGTAATTGAGATAGTCGATGACATATGTCCTTACCTTGCGCTATTAGGAATTGATTGGGATTTCAATAATTCCACTGTAGTTGAGCCAAAGAAAAGACATATGAAATTTGAAAGAGATGGCCTTAGGGTCATTGCAACTTTAGATCGAGATGAAGGTCAGTGATATACAAATCCCATCAGAGAGGAAGACCGTGCATATGAGATGGAAAACATATACAAACTAACAACCAGACAACATGGTTACATTAATCCTATAGCAGATGGGAACCTAAGATGGTGAAGTGACATCGCCTGTTCATCAAATTCAGAAGAAGCACTGGAGAATTGGTGGAATAAAATGTACGAAGTATCTACAAGGAGATGTCCCAGATTAACCAGAGAAGTTCACTAGATCGACACAACAATAAGTAACCTACCCACCTTTCATGGTCTGAACCCTTTATAAACCTTCTTGTTAGAATTCAAAGAAAGTGTACCAATGAAACAAAGATTGCTGGCAATGGATGAGGCCTTGAAAGCAACACCAGAAAGATGGCGGGGGACACACAAAAACAACATTACAGATTGGGTACAATGTCATACTTTGATGACAACACGGTTCTTAGCACAAGTAGAAGGCTGCAAAGTTAGATACACAGGTCGAAACTATCCAAAGGACCATGTGCGAAGCTGTGAGGAATCCTGAAGAAACATCCCTCAAGAACAGTGGGTGCACAAATTCATTAACACCTTGAACACAACCCCTATCAACTGGTACCTTCAAGCAGAGCTGTGCCTCATCACTACAGATTGGGAAGGTATGAATTAGAATTTTATAACTACCTTCCTATTTGAAAGTCAATATCCTTCCGTAGATCAAGCGTTACAGATTGTAAGACATAAATCATTTGAGGAGGCATCTAGCCTCTCCTTGGAACAAGAAGAGGACAAATGGACTGCACCTCTCTAGAAACTGCAAGGCTGTTACAACATCAATGCTGATGAAGATGATGATCTGAGGAAAGTGAACATCGCAGAAAAAAAGGGACAGAGAGATGTCGAAGGACCAGGAGTTGAGATACCATTCATTGGATAGCCGATCAAGATCAAGAAAGTCAATATTGGAGTGGAGAAAACACCAAATCTTGCAAATGTCGGGGAGTACTGGGATGCTGCCACTATTGACAAGATCACAGAGCTACTGCATGAATATCATGAATTGTTTACGACCAAGTTCACTGATATGAAGGGAATTAAAGGGCCTATGGGAGAGATGAGGATCCCTTTAAAACCATATGCAAGACCAGTCAAACAGAGACCCTACATATTGAACCCTAAATATAAGGAGAAAGTGAAGATTGAGTTCGACAGAATGATGGAAGCAGGGATTATAGAACCTATCGAAGATTCAGAGTGGATTAGCCCTATGGTGGTGTAAGACAAGAAAATATGAGAGATTAGGATTTGTGTAGATCTCAGGAAGCTGAACGATGCATGTTTTCATGATCCATTCCCTACACAATTCACTGACAAAGTGTTAGACAATGTAGGTGGATAGGAGGTATATTCTTTCAAAGATGGATTTTTTGGATACCATCACATCTGGATTTCCAGGGAAGACCACCATAAGACCACATTTGTGATAGAATGGGGATCCTACCAATACACAGTGATGTTATTTGGATTGAACAATGCCCCAACCATATTTTCTAGGGTGGTGGTCGAAGCTTTCAAGGAGTTTTTACATAAATTTCTAGAATCTTACTTTGATGATTGGACTGTTTTTAGCTTATTGAAAAACCATATTGAATGTCTAAGACTAATGTTGGATAAGTGCAGGCAGTGTCAAATTTCCTTAAATCTAAAGAAGTGCATATTCTTTTCACCATTTGGAGTGTTTTTAGGTCACATTGTATGCAAGCAGGGATTACTGGTAGACCCATCTAAAATTTCCATTATAGTTGATCTACCACCTCCCACTTCAGTCAAACAACTATGCACTGCGTTGGGACACATTGGGTACTACAGGAAGTTCATTAAAGGTTATGCACATATTACAACACCTATGGAGAAGCTGTTGAAGAAAGATTGCCAGTTTCAATGGACAAAAGAATGCCAACAGAGCTTCAACACACTGAAACAGAAGATGGTTACTACGCCCATTTTGGTATTTCCCGATTGGAGTAAGGAATTTCATGTGCATGTCGATGCATCTTCTATCGCATTAGGAGTTGTGTTAGGACAACCCGGAGCAAGAGACATTGATCACCTGTTATCCTTTGCTAGCAGGAAAATATCCACCGCTGAGATCAATTACACCACCACAGAGAGAGAAGGGTTAGCCATGGTGTATGCAGTGCAGAAATTTCGCCACTACTTATTGGGATGACACTTTAAAATGTTCACTGACCACTCTGCATTGAAATACCTAGTCAACAAGCTAGTGTTGGGGGGAAGAATATGCAGATGGATTCTCCTATTTCAGGAATATGATTTCTAAATTGTGGTCAAGCCAGGAAGAATGAACAAGGGTCCTGACCACTTGTCGAGGTTGGAGCACAAATAAGAGCCTACTAGTTTGGAGGATGCACTGCCAGATGCCTAGTTTCTAGCTATTAGAAAAATTGATGACCAATTCGTAGAAATAGTCCAATTCCTATCGACATGAATGACACCTAGTGAATATACAATTCCCCAGAAGAAACAACTAGTAGTGCGCATTGCAGACTTTTCACTTATAGTCGGACAACTATACAAGATGGGACCTGATGAGATATTGAGAAGATGTGTTATGGAAGCAGAGAGACCGTTGATCCTCACAGAAGCTCATGAAGGCGTCACAGGAGGACACTATGTAGGGAAAGCAACTATGCAGAAGGTTCTTAGAGCTGGCCTTTGGTGGCCTAGCTTACACAGAGATGCTAAAGACTATTATAGAGCCTATGATGTATGCCAAAGAGTAGGGAAACCATCTAGAAGAGATGAAATTCCTTTAGCACCACACATGACCCTACATGCATTTGAGAAATGGGATATTGACTTTGTGGGACCTATAAACCCACCAAGAAAGCGCACAAGAGCTAGATACATAATCATTGCGACAGAGTATTTGACAAGATGGGTTGAAGCAAGAGAAGTCAAGGAATGTAGTGCAACTACAACTGCGCGCTTCATATTTGATGACATCATAACCAGGTTTGTATGCCCAAAGATCCTTATGAGCGATCAAGGCACACATTTCATCAATAAGACAGTTGAAGGCTTGACCGAGGAGTTTGCAGTCCATCACCACAAGAGCACACCATACCATCCACAAGAAAATGGGATAGTTGAAGCATTTAACAAGATATTGGAGATAGCACTAACGAAGATTTGCAGTATGAACAAGGATGACTAGGATTTAAGAGTACCAGCAGTACTTTGGGCCTATAGAACTACTTGCAAGAAGCTGACAATTCAGACACCTTTTAAGTTGGTGTATGGTCTTGAATCCATTGTCCCAATGGAATATATGGTACCAAGCCTAAGAATTGCTGCCTTTACAGACATGGATAACACTGGCGCTATTTGAGAGAGGCTTGCACAGTTGGTCGAACTAGAAGAATATAGATTCATTGCAGGATTCCATCAACAGGTTCAGAAGGAAAGAGAGAAGGCCTACCATGACAGGCACATCAAGAAAAAGGCATTTAAGCAAGTAGATCTGGTACTAGTATATGACAGTAAGTTCATGAAGCACCTTGGGAAGTTCAAAATGCATTGGATCAGGCCATTTGAGGTCACATATGTTACATAAGGAGGAGCTGCGCAGTTGAAAAATTTGAATGGAGAATGGAAGGAAGGATTAGTGAACGAGATCCGGTTGAAATTGTATTATGACAACTAGTTGCCTCGCAGCTCTCAGTAAAAGCATGAGGAAAAGGGTATAGGTACCAGGTGCAGTTGAAACAGGGTACCAGACACAGAAAAGACAGTCTGCACAGGGAAGGAAAGGAGGCATAGAGAAGAAAGTAAAGGCTGCATTGCGCAGTCCGAGGTCGAATAAAAAAAGAAAGATCAGGTCTAAAGTGCCTCAGGATGAGTCACAGGTGAGTGCTGGGGGCATGTTGGCCCTTGGTTATGGAGGGAAGAAAATATTAAGGAAGAAAAGGAGAAATGAAAAATGCACGAAAGACACAGTGACCATTACTGGGTCGAAGTGGGCAGAAGAGCAGAAAATATGGAGCGAAGTAAGAGAAAGCGATCTGTTGAATGAGGAGACCAAGGATGATAGACCAGTAAGGAAGATGGATTGTGGATGACTCAACAAGTGGAAAAATCCATAGATGGATGATTTGGAGCACCGTGCGAGAAGGAACGAAAGATAGTCTGGTGAAGCCATGAAAACGCGGGTCAAGTTGACCTAGGGTTTTAGACACCTAGGGTTTCGACACTTAGGTTTTGGCCTAAGGATGTCGATGAGCTATTGTAATGTATAAATAAGAACCTAGATGAGGAAAGGGGGTTCATTCTAGTTTTGTTGTTGACATGAGTGATTATTGTCTGAGAGAGAAGTTATAAGTGTAAGATCCTTTTGGTATTGTAATATCTTCAGTTGGGTGCAGAGATCAAGTCCTGCAGTTGGGTGTGTAGGAAGGGGAGAGACAGAGAGGAGAAGAAAGAAGATCTGCTAGCTAAGAGCACAGATAAGAAAATTATGCTTCCATTTAACATAATATAAATCACAGTTCTATGGACGTAGCCCTAGGGAGAGGGTGAACCATGTATATCTTGTGTTGTGTGTGATTGATGTTCTGTGCTTTGTAGTTTGATATACTGCTATTAGATTAAGTGTTAGATCTGGTAGACAGTTGTGAAAAGTAGATTTCATTTGATATTGGATATATAAATGCTGTGTAGTTCTTGTATTAGATCCACTTGATATTCCCCTTGGTTGTAGACATCTCTGTCCTGCAACCCCCCCATAGCTGCTTCGGGTGAGACTGCATCTGCCTCATAAGTGTTTCCGAAAGGGCCAATAGTTTGGGCTTGTTGGTGCACTCTTGGAGATGAACCCTGGGTCTGCCTCTATGCCAATAAGACCCATCAAAGTACAAGGTCCATACTTGTGGGAGAAAACCATTAGATTCTCCTTGAATACTACCTTTTTCCTCTCCACCTATTTTCTCTGTGGTTTCCAACGGAGGTTCTTGATAGAAGAGGGTTTCTTCCACCGCTGCCGGTACATTTTCTTGAAAATTCATTTTAGAGTTTTGAATAAAAGGCACATCAGACGAGAGAGGGGGGAAATTACCGAAATTGGAATCACAAGAGCAGTTTCCTAGCACGGGGAAATCTGTCGAAGATGGTTCGTTAAGGGCTTCTAAATCCGTGACAGTATGTTTGAGATACCTTTCCCTATCGATCCTAATCATGTTTTCATGTCCGTTTAATGGAAACCAAAGGTGAGACTATTATGTCTTAAAGTATCCATTCAAATTCTCAGACCAATCTCGATTAAGTAGTAGTCCATAATCTTCTGGTATATCTAATACAACAATGTCAATTACTTGAACAAATTTTGGGTGCATCTCCATTCTGATCATGACATCCTTGAGTTCTCCAATAACTTTCACCTGAGTTCTGTCTAGTTGTATCCCATGTTTATCACTTTTAAGAGGGACTCCATTTAATTTCTTGTAGATAGATAATGGAATAACATTAGAGGATGCCCCTATGTCAACTAAAAAATTATGGAGTTTTTTGTTGAAGGATTCAAATGTCAAAAGGAACGGTGAGAAAAAAGGATTTCCTTTTTTATCTATAGAGAAAACGTTCACATTTGGCCTATTTTTTAGATCTGTGGGGGGTTGGATTTTCTCCTTGGTCAGTGCTTGTTATAGGATTTTCTACCGACTTCAAGGCTTGTAACAGAAAGTCCTTTTTTTGGGGAATTCTACACATGTCCATGACCGATACATTTGCCTTCAATATTTTTAGATCTTCTACTATGTTGTATTCTTCCTTGGGTTATTCTCATGTATGGATATTTATAGGATTTATTTTGGAGACAAAAGGTGATTTCGGGTGATCGAACGCTTGTTTTCCCCTCGCATTTTGGTCAATGGTAGGGTCATTTGAGATCGAATGACCCCTACTTCTCATTTGCACAACCAAGACCTCCACGGGTGGTTCTTGAACCTCAAATATATCATCAGAGGGCATTGGCAAGTCAGGATCCCAAAACAAAATGGTTGTTTCTTCCGACGGGTCAACTTCTTCCTGATCAACAATATTCATCGTTGAGTCGCTTGATTGTTCGGTAAGGAAAACTTCTTTTAGGAACCGATTGGCCATCAAATTCATGGCATGCACCCATTGTGGATAGTCTCTTTTAGAATGATTCTCTTCATGATAGGCACATAAAGAGTCGGATGCTACATTGCCCAGGTCAATGTTTAAGTTGGTAGGGGGAGGTTATATTGCTTTGAATGGTGGGTTTCTTTTAAAAGAAGGTTTATATGGCCTTTGGCCTTGGTTTAATTCCCCCACACTTATTTTCATGTCTACGATTTCATTTGGAAACTTCTTTATCATCCATTGTAGGTCTTCTATGTCTCCACTTCCCTTTTCATGCCCTTGTTCTGTTTGTTTCCCAGGGGGTCTCGTCAACAAGAGTCCTCTCCTAGGTGGAGATTTAGTTTCCTTATTAAATAGTGAGACCTAGTCCTCTTTTAATCCCTTCATTTGGAATTCAATTGTTTTGGCTTCCTCGTTAGGTTCAACTAGGGTATGCTTGGCATCCCTTTTTACAAACATGGAAATAGAAGCAGGAAGAGAATTAGTGTATACTTAAATTTGAAACTCCTGAGTGGGTTTAGCTTCGGGTTGAAATTTGTTCAGGATAGTGGTAAATTGTTGATTGAAGTCTTTAACCTTTTCTTTTGAACTCATGGTGGCAGCAAACGGTTCAGCCATTAAATCTCCTATAGTGGTTTCTTCTGTAAATTTGTCTAAAAAATAATTTTGAAACTTTGTCCAACTAGTTATGGACCCTACAGGAAAGTTAAAATACCATGTGGAGGCTGAATTCTCAAAGCTATAGGGGAAAATCCTACATACTATGTATTCATGTTGGACATTCATCAGTCTAATAGCTAGTATGAACTTTTTGATATGGTCTTTAGGTAATCTTGAGGTTTCAGGGTCGAATTTAGGGAGTAATTTTTTTGGATGTCGGGGGAGGTTATGTACTCGTTCGGGGATTGCCAGAGAATATTTGGCCAACCAAGGTTGATTATTTTGAGGTGGTTTTCCCCTTTATTCATTATGATCATTGTTATCATCCATGTCGTCCAACTCCAAAGTTGAGCGATCCGAGTTAAACCCTTCCTCGTTAGATTCAAAATCGTCGGTCTCAGAGTAGTTACCAACTGGTGTTTTTGGGGTTAGATTAAGGGGTTGTTTGATATCGGTGAGGGAGAAATATATCAGTTCTTCTACTGTGTGAAAAAAAACTTGGTCAAGGGTGTCGACCACTGGTCTACTTACTTTTTTTCTACAAGAAAGTAACGGGGATAAGGGTAATGATCCAATTTGTCGGGCGTAAGCTCTTGTGATTCTTCTGAATTGGTTCAACTCATCGTGGGGAAGAGCATAAGGTATCTAAGGGAATAAATGTTCTTCCTCTTTTTGGGGTGAGTTACTCGTTTTAGGAGTACTCAGTGTATGTGGGTTGTCTTGAGAATTATGACTAGCCATGCATGTGGGTTGTTTTGAATCTATAGGTTGTGTGAAATATTATATCAGAAATATTGTTAGCCATTCATTCAATAGGCCCTCCTTCTAGTTCCAATTATGTTGAGGGGTCCTAAATCCCTTTAAATCAACAGGAGGAACCAAACCCACCATCGATGCCCAATTAGACTCTCTAACATTTGATAGTGGAATGGTTCTCAATATCTTTCAATCCAACCAAATAATCGATGGTTTTTACGTAGTGATTAACATGATATGTTCTTGTGAAAGTTCCTCCTTCAGTTTAAATGTCTCTTTTTGTATTTTCTTTTATTAGATGGGTCTGATAAAAATATGTGTGTTGGTAAAAACCAGCTGGTAAAAGGGGAATCTTAACTATTGAAGAAGTTTGAGCTTGGGATAACCCTTTTGCTCAAGCATACATACAAAGATTTTCACATCTGTGACAAGCCTAGTACTAATACATCAACTTGTTGGTATTTCAATTATTGACCGAGATATGATTATCAAAAGTAAACATACATGTAATAAAATTATGGCAAGAAAAATAGTTTCCTTAGCTCTAACATTAATCACACATTAACACAAAAATTTGATTTCATCATTAGAGCCAAGAACTACAAAAAATATTGAAACAACCAACTTATCAATAGATCCAGAACTCTTACTCTTTACATCATCCATTCATGAAATAAAGTCGGAAGTTATTCCTTCTCAAATCCAATCACACATGCCTTTGATGAAAAAACATAAGTTTGTCTTCGATACTAAACAAGACTTCTCAATTAAGGTAGTTCGGAAATAGTTCTTGACAAGTCCAAAAAATGAGGGTCTTTGAAAAAACCATCGACCTCTTCTAAAAGGTCAATCCTCTTATCTATAATGAATCATTAACTAAAAATAACTATCAAAAGTGCAAGCCAGGTAAAACAAAACATCGCCACATGACGCTTCCATCTCTCTGTCTTCTAAGAGTCATCAAATAGTTTTGACTGAAGTGGATGACTCTTCTCATACTCCGACCATTTGACAAAGAGTTCCTCACATGTGTTGGCATACGAGAATCTATGTTGGTCCATCGGGGCCGAAAGGATTTATTTTATTTCTACTGCCCGAGCCCGATACTTCACTATTTTGACACTTAACTCCTAAAATACTTCTTGAGCCTTGATCATGTGCTCCATGAACTGTTGTACTTGACCTGGCTCCATGCTCGCCACCTTTGCTATTTCTGCAGTCCATGTTGAGTCTTTTTCTGCATGTTGTTTGAGTATGTCATGCAAGTTGACAAAGTCCTCGGGTGAGACGAATTCTGGGAGGCCGATGTATTTCATATCTCGATTAATCTTGACCCAAATCCTTTCGCAGTCGGCCCATTTTTCCTGAATCTCCCGCTGAGGTTCCTGGGCCATTTTCACCTAGTATTCGATCGATTTCCTTATCCAATCTATGTTGTTGTCTCTCAGCACCCGAATGTCGTGCTCTTTGGCGTCTTGACCCTTTTGAACCACACTAACGTAATCAACTCTTTCCACTTCTTGGTGTTCCTTCTCATACCATCTTTCCACATATTTGCAAGTCGCTAACTCCATAAGGGTGTCTTCTTGGAAGTTAGCTATCCCTATAGTGAAAAGGTGTCGTTCATTCATGAATTTGTCATAGGCGTCTTGGAACTCACTTCTCAAAAACACAGTGGCTTGTGTGGAGTCCTGATAGTGTTTTTCCAAATGGTGCAGATGTTCCAACTCCTTTAGCGCAATGACCAACTCCTCTTCATCTTTTCTTTCTCTATCCAGGGTGGCATCTATGATATCCATCCCTGCACCGATAAGCTCAGAGGTCTTGGCATGCTCTTTGCTGATCAATTTTTCCTTCGTGGTGATGATAATCGAACTCTCCAACGTAAGCCTCCTCTTCCTAGTGTTTTTATTCATGAATGATTTCCTCTTTCGGTTATAGGAGATTGCTTGTATATCAACGACCTCATCAACAGGTTCGGGGATTTTTTGTTCTCCCCAAGTTAGAGTATTTTCAAGGCTCCTGACTGTGTATATATATTCTAGGATGGGTTCTTGAACCTCTTCTATATGTTCTGATGGCTCAAATTCCGGTTGTTTCTCATCGACTGGTAAGGTATCGACCAAAACCAAGGAATTAGGGGCAGGTTTGGTATTTACTTGGTAATCGACTATTGAAATGTCCATTTCATGTTGTGTAATTTCTTCTTCATGTACACCCGATCCTAGCTCATCCCTTGAGCTGTCCATTGGGGTTCCTGGTACATTGAGTGGCTTCGTGCCAAAGGCACTTTCGACCTCATTCTCACTCTACGAATGGCTCTGAACTGGAGCATCGAGGCTCGAGGTAGATGCTCTCTCAGGTTCTTTCTCATCTATAATTTTCACTGGAGTCACCAGGGACACCTCCAAATTCTCCTCCTCATCATAGATGGATATCAAGTCGAACAAGGGATTTGGTACAATTATTCTTCCTGATGTCCTCGTTATCTCAGGATGGGTCATAATTTCACCTCGTGATTTGATTTGTGGTGGTGGAACTTCAGGGTTTTCAGACCCGGTAATTTCTTCAAGTTTCATCGGCTCTAGGCCACTTGGCTCTCCTCGGATTTCGATTGGGTCATCAGTGGGAATCCTTGTCATTTCTATCAGATCATGGTCATTTTTCAATTGATCAATGATTCTGTATGCCCCTTCTAGCAAGAGTAATCCCCTTTGATGTGCCTTTGTGGTCTCTGTTGCCCTAATTTCTTCCATGGCTCTGAGGGCCTCTTGAGATGACTACTCTATTGTCTCCATTTGTTCATCCATTCTCATGGCCTTGAACTTGGTCATATTTGGGTTGGCCATTCCTTGTACCACCTTGTCCTAGTCCTAGGTGCACTCTGTGAAATGTTTTTCCTAAAACTTATCATGAGCGTACGACCAACATGATGATACATGTGAAGCATGTTGGAGTACCATACCTTTAGGGTCGTTCTTGCAGAATAGGCCTGTCCAAAACTTGAATTCAATTTGGCTCAACCCTTCTTGTTTGGCTTGAGCAATATCCTTTATCAAATAAAACCCCACAAGGAAACCATAGGGTATGAAAGAACAATTCTTGTCCTTGACTAATGTGGCATTATAGCCCTACAGGATAGTCTGATAGCATATTTCTCCCACAACGAGCCAGTCTGGGACATGAGCGGGTAGGAGATGTGGTGCTCTGGTGGCCCCAAACACCCTGATATAGGTTGAGGGTTCGTCTAAATACCAATGGCCTACCTTAGCTACCATTTTCTTGGTAACTGTGGATAATCTTGGGCTTTCCTTCTTAAAAATAATAAAATGAATACGGGTGATGAATTCATCACAGATGAGTGCATAAGATTTTTTGTACACATTCTCCCAGAGTATGCCAAAATAAACGTGAACCGAGAGCTCCACAACATGCCATCTTATATTCATGCCGACGAAGACATTTCTTGCACATATAACATCGAGCAAGTATGAGGCCATGTAGAATGCGAGTACTTCCCCTTCTTTCGGCGTCTGAGACTATTGTACATAGATGCTCAATTGTTTAGAAATTACCACTCCCTAGTTGAATCTGCTCCTGGAGATCGCCAATATGTATGCCAAAGGCATCCATGCTTATGAAAAATTGGAGCAGTCCTTTTCTCCATATAGTCGGCAGATGAGAGCCATCAAATAGATGTATGGATTTCTCAAGTTATCCGTCCCATACCAGACATTGCTCCGATTGGTAAAATTCTTGTCTGCATTCCACCATGAGGCCATCAACCAGCCGGTGCCATGGAATTCGTAGAAATTCACCATGAATTCTTTGTTTAGTTGCTCCTCTAGGTCTTTGATCTTGTAGTATTTCTAGGCTTCCGTCAGGAGGAAAAATATGACACACCCACCATTCTCATCATTGATTAAACATTTTTGTGTGTTTGTATGGTCAATTAGCCACTTTAGAACCTCTATGCAAGGGAAAACCAGGGCTTTGTTGGCTACCATGTGCAAATAAGACCGTCAAATCTTTGGGAAAACATGGTCATCGAGCGCCTTTACGTTTGGGTCACTGTGTGGGTTATACTTCGGGTAATCCTCTCGTTTGATTCTGTTGAAAAGGTCCTCTCACTATGGGAGCACTACTTTGGATTTGGTGCCTGCCTCTATATCACCGAAGACCGGAGGCTGGAAAAAATCTTTCTTTGTTGAGGTTCTTATGACTGGTTCTGCCTTGGGAGCATATTGCAGCTGCCTCGCCGCACCAGGAGAAGAACCTTCTCCTATCTTAGCTTCCTTTAGCTTGGGTGCTCTCGGTGAATGTTTGGTGGTTGACTTTCTCGACGACATTTTATCTGCAGTTAGAACATAGTTTAGGGACTGTGCAAGAAAATTGGATGCATATATAAATCACAACCGCTGAATTTTGACAAACTTGAACACATACCTCTACAACTTGTTTAGCTTGGTTTTGATAATATGAGGATCAACACAGTCTTGAGATGCTCACTTTTCTCCTTTGGATGCTCTGGAATTTGAACTTGTGCACAAAATGAATTTGTTCAAAACCGTTCTAGAGATTTAAGTAGAGATGAACTTACCTTGTCGCATCAACCATTCAATTCGAGTTATGAGTGTAATTTTATTAAATCTTCCGCCAGATCTTCAAAGATGTTTAAAGTTAAATTCATCATGGGTTGACGACACAGGTGCAAATTGTAATGTGGCCTATCAATGATTTCAAATTGTTTTTGTTCAATTGACGCACGAGGTAGAAACAAATGAGAGATCAAGTATTGATTGGTCTATTAAATGTCCAAATCCGATTGTATCTTATGCCACAAACATCCCATCATTTTGCTAGTCCAGTTGGTGGGCTGGGGGTCAGGATTGTGCTTCAAACACATTTTGTTGATATCTTGTTGCAAAATATCCGATGCCAATCGATCTTTCCATACAGAGATGACGTGGGAAAGTTGACTAGGAGGCGTTACTAGGACGCAAGGAACCTTAATATGACTCAGGACTAAACTAGGCCGTACGACCCCCTTACGTGATAAGTACACATGGAATTCGAGACTGATGACTTAATTTGCTCGTGTTAATCAGAATCAAGACTTTCTTTAAGCTATACGTTCTAAAACCCAATCCTATATTTCCGACACAGATAAGTATCAAGGATCGACAATGTGTGATAAACCTACCCAAGTGCTCTTGGATCGACTCTTTTGAAAAAGTCCCGATGCCAAAAATGCATCGGGGATCGGTGATCGGAGATATGTTTTTCGCAGACAAAATTATTGTTTTAACCTTTCTATATTTTCCCGACCCTGATAAAGCGCATCGATCATCAACTATCGGTGATTTCTTTACATCCTTTTTTAATGTCTATCCTTTCTATATTTTGTCGATGCCGAAGGGGATCAACTATCTCTTGAAACTTCATGCGAATAACTTACGCAAACCAAATCCACCTTTTGTCGATGCCGATGGGGATCGACACTTGACGACTATTGTAACTGTGTGTTCCCTTTACTTGCTTGATTTTTTTTGACAACGAACCTGAGCGCGTTAGGTGAAGTATTATCTGTCGATTCTTAATTCAGGTGTCAAGTTCTTCATGACATGAGGTTTCACAAGTTAAAACAAACTTGACTTGATGATAAGAGTCATGAAAAAAAAACAAAGATAAACCCTTACCCAAAGTGAAATCGATTCAGATAGTGAAGAAAACAAGTAGCACCCAAAAAGTGATAAAATTTCATAAGGATTTAAGGGTGTGTTGAGCGCTCAACAGGTTCCTAGGGAGGAAATTCATATACTCATTATACATTTTATTTCCTAAACTCATTGAATGTCTAGACATTTTTTTGGGACCACATATTGGACATGCATATTTACCTTTTATTTGAAGACTTACAAGATATAGAATATTGATAATAGAATACCAAAATATATGAAAAAATATTTGAAGTAATAGCGGATATATAGAGCTAAATTTCACTTACATATCACAAAGATGTGTTATCCATAAGGCATCATGAATTGTCCATATAAGTATTCCATGGAATTGAAATTGTTTTCAACCTATTGGTTTGGAGATGTCATACATAGTGATGTCAACCCATAACTCTAAACAAGAGGCTGAATATAAAGATCCATATATGTAACTTGGTACTTACCTATTTATTTGAAAATACAAATAATTAATTCATTGTACATACAAAATATGTAACACAAATTAAAAAATAAATTGGTATGTTGTGAACAATTATTACCAACATTACCTACTCCCTCTTTATTAATATCCATAACACCCTATTCCCCCCAAGACTGTAATTATGCTAAGACTTCATATATTTATATTTATGAAACATGTAATCATGTTTTGATTTAATAAAAACACTAAAATCATTGATTGAGAGGGAACAACCTTGAAAGTACTAGCCATGATACACAAATGGGAATTGATGAAGCAGGGATTGGTTAAGTGGTTGGGTAAGGTGGAGCTGCGTTGTTTTAATGAATAAAACAAGAAGCTTGTTTAACAAGATTAATTATGTTTTCTAAGCTTAAATGCATGTCTTCTAGTGTACCCAATCTGAATGGAGCCATGTGACTAGTTATGGAAGGTCAGGGAAGTGGTTGAGTTCAGTAATGATTTTTGGTGGATTGGTATTTTGAAGAATAAAGGGGTCAATTGAATGAAATGACAAAAAGACATCATGGACTTTCCCCTCTAGGATAAGTATTGTGGACTGTAGGTGACGTTTGATAGAATACACAAGAGTCCTGAGGGGATTGGTGGAGGAAGAGACCAAAGGTGAAAAAACACCACTAGAATGAGACAAAAAAAAATATAGAAGGAGGAGGGTGCACACACGCATAAACCAACAGAGAAGATTTAATCCAAATAGAAACAACAGGAAGAAGACTTACAGAGAAAAAGGTGTTGAAAACAAAGGTGTTTGTGAGTGCGGATTGAGGAAGAGAAGAAAGTGGAAGGTTTCCTTGAAGAAAATAGGAAACTCATCCAATTTGAGATTGATCACCCTGAAGCATAGAAGACCCAGATCTAGACTGGAGAAATAGTGGGCTACAACTTGGTGCTTATTGGACAAAAACCGACACTGTAAAGGGGATGTCGTTTAGGGATTGTTTAGTAGAGAAAGAACTCCCTTATGCAGAGGAAATTCAGTTGAGAAACCACTTGATAAACATGTAGAGACCCTGAGCTCAGTTGGAAGAGGGAAACTTCTTTTGTTTTCAGAGGGGGAAGGAGAGTAACCTTCCTAGATCATCTTAAGTTTGGAATCCATCTGAATCATTCCCCTTGTGGTATCATGGCTTGGAATGGGGGTGACGTGTTGTAGGAAGGAACTCTACAACATGGCCTAAGGTTGGGAGGAAATAAGTTCTCTCTTATTTTTTTGGTTTTGGTAATTTTCCCCTCATTAGATAAGGGTATAACTTGATTTGTCCAATTGTGTCTAAATGATATAAATAAACATTGTCTTATTTCAATGGGAAATGCAAATTACTTGTGATAAATGAACTAGATGTTGTCGGATCTCATGTTGTCAGATCTCATGTCAGATCTAGATGTTGTTGGATCTCATTCGTTTGTCAAAATATGACATATTTGGATCCAAAGGTGTGGATGGGAGTGAGTGTCGATGATGACGAGGTTGGAATATTGAACGACAATCGTCGATCGATATGCAAGTGAGATTAAATCTCTGTCGTGGATCTTGTGGGTCCCATTCATTCATTGTGAGGGAGATTGAAGACATGGAAATTATTCGGTGTGCAAGTTGGGAATTTCTACACAATCGGATCCATAGGAGGTCAGACTTGAGAGGCTTCGGATATGGGAATGGTCTGATGGGAACGTCATCATCAGAACATTTAGTGTTGAATGTTTAACACTCCATAAGAGAGAAGGCCCGATGATGATGAAAGGTTTTATGAAGTTGGAACCCCAATATGGTGGATTTTGCAGACGCCACATCGATGCTACATCAATGCCATGTTGGATGGCACGAATAGAAATAATCCACGCGGATACCATGAGGCATGAGGGTCGGTTTTGACCATGATGGCCTAAAATCTTCAAGAGGCTGTAACTTTGGATTTCGAAACCAGAATTGGTCAAAATCATAGTCATTGGAAATATATCGGCAGGTGGAATCCATCCCATTTCCTTAAAATTATGTAGAGCTTATCATATCTCAAATTATGATAAGAGAAGTCCTATCTCTTCAATGACTAGTGAATCCATTATTTAGTCATGAAAGAAAGAGGAAAGTCGACATCCCACTAGATAAGTAAGGTTTATGGGGTCAGGTGTGCTACAGAGTGGTATCATACCAAATTTCAAACTCTAGTCTTGAATGGGTCACCAAAGCCACTTGAAACCATTTAAGAATTTTTTTATTGATTGTCTAGTATGCATGATTTCATTGGTAATGTGATTATTAATAATAGTTTTTGTTTTAGCATGTAGGACACACTGAAAGGAAACATAGGTGACTGGTACAACACAATATGGATGACACCTCTCACCTTAGATATGAAGAGTCTGATGGTCATATGGATAGAGAAACCCCTCTAGATTTGATGGCCATTGTTGGAAATATGAAGACAGAAAATGAGAGGCTTATGAGATCCCAAGCCGAACAAACATATTTGAATGCAGAGCTTGTCGGAAATATAGAAACATATACAACAAGGCCCTAGAAATACATAGTTAAAACATTCAAAGAGATTGAAGACCCCTTTAGATTCTCAAAATCACAAATTGCCTCAGAAGAATGTGGGAAATAGTTCTTCCAGGAAAAGGCATCGGGATGCCAAGAAGGGAAGATCGGGTGGAAGTGTTTCCACATATTCATCTAGCAGGAAGACTACTTCAGTAGAGTTGTCCAATAGTGTCACACAGTCAAGTGTCCCAAAGAAGAATAAGAGGAATAATTCTTAGAGTTAATTAACTGAATAATTCAAGAAGGCTAAGTCACCTACCTTCGATGGAGAGATAAAGAAAGGAGAAGTCGAAGCATGGTTTTTTTGGTTTGAATAAGTAATTTTTGGTACATAATTACTATGAGAATACTAAGGAAAGAATTTCCATTTTAAACTTGAATGGAGGAGCTTCCATATGGTGGGAATACCTCAAGGAAATCAAGGGAGTAAAGGAAAGAAAATTGACATGGAAATAGTTTGAGAAATATTTTTGAAAAGCTTATCTATCGAAAAAGTATTATGATGACAAAATCAAGGAATTCCATGAGCCTAAGTTGGGACAACTTACAATGGAGGCATATGCCAAAATGTTTATGGAGTTGTTAAGGTATTTCCCTTACCTAAAGGATGAGAAAGAGAGAGTGCAACGTTTTCTCAATGGGTTACCACAGTCCTGCCAGGATCGAATTGAGTTCAATAAACCCAAGACGTTGGAGGTTAATATTTGGAAGGCTTAGTGTTGTTATAATAAGTCTAAGCATAAGCAAGAGAATTCAAAAGACTGGAAGAGGAAGGAAAAGAGTGGATTCGAGAAGAATAGATTCAAATCCTTTCCATATAAGAATTCCAGGAAAGGTGCACAATTGAGTCAACTATGTTGATTAATTGGGTTGGTTGTCATTGATGTCAACCCTTGAAGAAAGTTTGGTAAAAAATTCCAGTAGCACAAAGGTTTGAGTAATGGACCCAAGTTTGTTTTATGTATAATGGTATGCGTTTTGATATATTTGCAGGTAATACTATTCTATATGGACAGTACATGTCATGCCATTCTGTTGGTATGTGGAACATCACATAACTCTTCACGGTTTTAGAGTTATGGCCTTATGAAGTTGGAGGACCCTCATATGTTGGCTTGAAGTACCAAAAGGTCAAAGAAGTCAAAGTGCTTGCAAAGAAGAAATTATTTAAATAATAAAGTGAAGTGACAAAGTCAAAGAGGATTATTTAAATAATAAAGTGAAGTGACAAAGTCAAAGGGATTATTTAAATAATAAAAGGTGAAGTGACAAAGTTCAGGAGGATTATTTAAATAATAAAGTAAGTCAGAACTTTCTAATTATGGAAAGTGGTATAAGAAGGTTAACCTAAAATGAGGAAAATGGATTAAATGGTCAAGTGGCTATTGGATATATGGACAAGTGGAAAATTGGGCAAAGTTGGACATACTTAAATAATAAAGTAAATGGAGAACTTTCTAATTATGGAAAGTGGTTATAAGAAGGTTAACCCTAAAATGAGGAAAATGGGTTAAGTAGTCAAGTGGCTATTGGATATATGGACAAGTGGAAAATTGGGCAAAGTTGGACATACATGACTATGTGGACAAATTGGTCTAGAAGATGCTTCTAGGGAAGCTACATGAAAGTATAAATAAGAGACACGGCTATCTCATTTCAATAACACTTGAGCATATTGAATATATACAGGTGACTGAGGTAACCAAAGGATATCTAAGCAAAATTTCAGAGGGAAGGTGAAGTAAATAAGGCCGAAATTCAAGGGAGGATAAATTATTTTGATGATGCTTTCTAAGGTATGTTATTTACAGGTCATCTCACCATTTTTGCAATATTTTTTTTTCTAGAATGATTCAGACCATGAAATTAGGAGGCTATTGAGGAAACATATCCAAGTAGATGTGGTAATAGTTTTATCTTGTGGTTCGTAGTATTTTTGGATTTATACTCCGTTGTTGTGACGGAAATCCCCTTACGGACTAGCAAATAGGGTTATCTTATGCATGCAACTATGACCGAAAGAAATCTACTTTCTACCTTCGTCCCCAGACTTAAATCCCATTCCTTTTCAAAAAATACATGGTTTATACCAACATACCTTGTTCTGGATGGTTGATGTCAATCCTTCCTCCCACTTGATCACTTACTAGCAGTCCTCCTTTCAAAGCTAGCCTGTATGCAAGATAAGCAACAAACTACACATGCATTTACCTATAGACTAATGGGTTAGAGATTCAAGCATATATTTACTGTATTATGAAGAAATCATAAAGTGGGACGGGAAACACATTTCTTTATTAATTTAAATGAATCAACTTACAGATGTCGAGACCGACCACTGCTCCACGAATCCTGATCTTGGGCTTCTCTTCAAATGTTCTCCAACTTTTTTTCTTTGTATGTCTTCTTGCACAAGGATGGCTAAAGGGTAGGGACAATGGAAATATGAAATTGGGCAGAGTTTCTTTGCTATCTTCTTCCTTCTCCAAATGGGACCCCTAGCCCTTCTTTTATAGGCTAGAAGAAGCTAGGTATTTGGATGAACCCTCGGCCATGCATGGTCGGGAGTTTCAGTTAACTCACCCAAAGTTGTGTGTTCTGTCGACAACTTTCATTTTTTCATGCTTTTGTTGGTCCACGCGGGTTGTTTTAGGTCAGCTAGCATGTACACACATGCAGTAATGGAGTAGGGCACGTGGGCCCTTATAAAAGAGGTTTTTTAAAGAGCTTGTTCAGCAGTGCTTTGGAAAAGAAGGGATCTAAGATGGCCTGATGCCAGGTAAGCATGTATGATGCAATTTAGGGTTATAACAGATGCCCCCTAATGTGTGAGGTCAGAAGAGCATCTGATGGCCGAAATACATTACCAATATTTACTGATGTGCCGAAGGATTGAGCCCAAGGATCAGGAACCGGGATGTGCTGTCTGCAAAATAGCAAATGTCTCATCGAGGTAGGCATACCCATGCTTGGGATAAAATAGAATCATGGATACCAATCAAATACACTATAGATCCATGTCATATAACTATATAAAGAGTAGCCGTGAACAATACACAATAGAGATACATCTCGAAATAAAAAAATATATACATATAGAGTATCCATTTTCTAGAAGTTGATACGACCTGATGGCTGGAGATGAGGTCTTCAGAGCTCGAGCAACTACTTCAAAATATTCAAAAATCAGTAGGAGTGTAATATGAGTTTACGACTGAACTACCCAGAGATCTTCGACGGCTCGTCGGTCATGGACTTGATGATCAGACTGAAGCCTTCATTGATTTTGAACAAGGACTTGATTGGATATTCAGGATGGCTGGGTATGAGGGAAAGAGACAAATTGCAGAGGGGCCGACTCAGTCTTGGTAGAAACTTCCCTTGGACAACAACACGACAAATGATGAGACTTAGGCAACATGGCATTAATCATAAGTTTACGAAGCAGGAGGCAATGCAAACTCTCCATATGTTTGGAAGAATAACCAAACAGAGGAGGACACACCTCTATGTAGCGAAAACAACTTCCTAAGGTCGTACTACATCCCATAGTTTGATGAACAAACAGACAGATGTGCTTTATCCAAGGGTGACTCATTATGCCGCCAATAAAGAAAATACTTTTCCCTTCCTCTTTTTGGGGTATATTTGATTTTTTTGTCTTTTTCAATAATTTTGGAAAAAGAATAAAGGAATGTTACGTTACAATGGAGGAATGAGTGTTGCAAACATACAAGTTCAAGGCACCAGGACAAGACTGATGTTCAAAATAATGATACTCGAGAAAAATCCTTCGAGGGCCAAGGGTGTTAAAACGTAGAAACAAACTATTACAAGGCTGGCGTATAAGATATGAAAATGCATTTAACAAAACACACAATGGTAACGTCCTTCAATGTAAGTTTAACGAGCCCAGAGAAGGTAAGATCAGTGGTTTTTCATATTTAGAGAGTCTGAAAAAACATAAAAGGAGACTCCATTGGGGTACCTTTTTCGAAGATAGTCTAGTTGGTTTGAAAAAGGGGTAAACTAGCACCGACAAGACGTCTATTCAAAACCATTTTAACGAGTGTGATAAGGACAATATCACTCAACCATTTTTTCATTTTTAAGGAGTCTGTAAAAAGATTAAATATGGACTCCATCAGGAATGTTCTTCTGGACCAGTTTAACGAGTGTGAAAGAATAAGGTCACTCGACGATCTTTTCAATTTTAGGGAGTCCGAAAAGAGCTTAACTATGGACTCCGTGGGGTTTCCTTCTTCGTAAGTTTAGTCCCTCAGGCCCAAAAAAGGGATAAAATTATACCTGAGAGTACTCTTCTATAGAGCTGAAGTTCCATAGAGTATACCTTTGTTTGTACAGTTGACCGTCTAGACCGAACAAGGGGTACACTACTGTTGGACAGACGTGACTTCAAATTTCAGTTTAACGAGCGTGAAAGGCCACAAGATTGCTCGACAATCTTTTCATGTTTAGAGGGTCTGAAAAGGGCTTAAAAGAGGACCTGTTATTTTTTGGGAGTCCTGAGGTGAGGTCAAGAGCGAAGAAGAATCATGCAAATGAGGCTCAAACTTGTATTCAGGAAAAACTACAAGGACTCCTGAGCCTACCGTGTTTTAGAGACAACATGAATACCATAGTGCAAGCAGGATCTACCTAGGGCATCCATGTTTCGGTAAGCTCTACTACCAAGTTGCGACACTTCTAAAGCAGAGATGATGGTTCCATGTCACAACCTGATGGGATCGATCCTATGGCAAAGGAAAAAGACAACGAGATACAAAAGTTAGGGTAGAAACCTAACCTATATGTTCAAGTTGATCGTCGAATTTTTTTTCCACGGACTATCGAAAATTACTCAAAACTCAAAAAAAACTATCCCAATGCCCGATCAAATCCCTCCTATATAACTCCTGAATCACTCTAAATGGTTTTTGGTATAAAGAAAATGACAAGGGAGGCCAAAAAAGTGACAAAAAGAGGCCAAAAAGTCTATAAATAGAAGCTGGCAGCTGATTATCACCATTGCTGATTTGGAAATTGACTCTGGATCCAAAAGACCCCCTTTGTCAAAAGCAGTGATTTCGGGAGCTACAGTGGATGAAATGAACTTCGATCTGGACCAAGTAAGTACAAACTCCCTTATATTTCATTTCATGTCTTTATTTGTGCATTGGGTTTCATTTTTTAGGGGGGCATCGACCTTTAAAAGGTCGGCCCTAGGTCCACGTGGGATGTCTCTGGACAGGCCACATGTACATTCGGGTAGAGTAAACTCTGCTCATGTGTACACGCGACTGTCACCATTATAGCATGCGTGGGCCCCCTTATGGAATGAAAAAGGCATAAAAAGCAAGGGTTAACCCTCCTAAATCTTGGTTTTTTTCAGGATGTATGTCCATTGGAGAGAAAGAGAGCATGAAGAGGTAAATGAGTTGGTTGGGGAAGACTCCAATGCTGTGGCTACTTTGATGCAGTGTGGGTTACTCAAGTTTTTTCTATGTCCTTTCATGCGAGCACAACCTAGGCTACTGAATGCCTTGGTTTACTACTGGCATCTGGATGCAGAGGCATTCATGTTAGAGGGGCAGTCACTGGTGCCCACGGTCGAGGACATTTACTTTTTGACTGGCCTCTCCAGGAGAGGGGAACCAGTCAATTTCCAGACTTTTCCTACCTGGCCGCATAACATAGCAGAATTGATAGGCCTATACTATACAGTTGATAAAGACCGCACGAGCAAGCAGGTGCCTATAAGCAAGATCACTAACTTATCGCTACAGGCGATAGTATTTCTTATTTTGCGCATTACTGGTTCTGCGGCTCTACATCAGGCATCCCGTGCACAGATGAACTGTGCAGTCCAGTGCTTAAATGGACAAGTTTTTGATTGGAGTACCACTTTGCTTGATTGTATGAAGAGGCAGTTGACAGATTGTCGTTTGCGGACACATAGGAACTTCGGGTTCAGGACCATTCTGTGTTCGTTCTTTTTTGAGAGAGTTCCGAGTTTTAGTCCTCGAGTTGTGGTACGAGGACATCAGGCCTCTCTTCCTATTGTGTGTAGATGGGCAGTACTACTGTCGCGATAGGGTGGTAGAAGGACCAATGAGTCCTTTGATGATGACTTCTTTGTGTGGCTATCACAACAGATCCCGGTTATTGAGGACTACCCCAATGTCAGGATTGATTTTTCGAGATACCCTGAGATACCAGTACCTCCTGGTGAGGAGCGAGGGGAGATGGGTAAGTCTCCACCTTTGTAGATTTTTGTGTTTTAAAGATATATAATTTTTATGTTGTTTTGTTATATATATAAATTTTTTTTTTTGTTATGCCAGAGTATTTGATGGATATGTGTTCATTATGCGTAGATGTGGGACCAGTGCGACCCGCTGACTATGCGAGGAAAAGGTGTCGTCCTCGGCCAAGGGCCACACCTGCCACCACAGGGGGACCAACAGTAGTAGAATATTTTCCAGCCGGGGAGGCTGAGAGGGTATTGAGACGGGCTGAGCGTAACTTTACTGCGCTCACTCGCATGGTCCTGATGGCAGAGATTGAGGACCTACCACCATCTATGCAGCCTCATGTAGTGGGGGCACCACAGACGTGGGTCTGATTGTTTCAGCGTTTAGCCAATGCTGTGGACCAGTATAACAAGGCCCATAGGCCCTGAATTTAGCTAGACATTTTGACATGCCACGAGCACTACTTGTATATATTGTTTGAGGGCATAAGCCCTGTGATTCGTTATCAGTTATATTTTTGAGGCACTTGCATCCATCTATGTACTCTAGTTACTTTATGATATTATATATGTTTTTTTGGTCTTTTGTGTCTTATGGATCATGTGTGCAATAATGTATTTACATGATTATGTCATATGTGTCCAAGATGCCAATCTAAAATTTGATTAGCTAGAGTATCTGTAACTTGGTTTAATCTCCTAGGAATGTGAAAATATGTAATATAATTGTTGGAAATGTTTAATAGGTAGCATATGCTTGTCATTGATGGCAAGTACAGCAATGAAGATGGCATGTATACAGGAAGAATGTACAAAGGATTGTTGACATGTTCTACAGGATGACAGGCAAACAAA